>JAEAOA010000628.1:950000-1260000 GCA_016746295.1 Potamilus streckersoni
TTCACATTACAGTTTATATTCACGATGTGTGTGTGTGTTTAACATGGACATTTAAAGTAGCTTAACAATGTTTCAGTCACATGCTTATAATGTCTGCATTTTTCAGTTTAGAGTAATATCTAATATTGTGGCATCATTTCGCAGACATGTAGCATGATGTCCCACCCAGTCACATTGTCATGGCACCATGCTTAGAGACAAACGAGGCAGCTGTTAGTGCCATTTTTATAAGTGTTTGGTGTGACTCGGCCGGGGATCGAAGCAAAAACCTCCCACATCCAAGGCGGACGCCCTAACCACTAGGCCACCGGAGCAGTCTCTGTCACATACATTACAGTCTCTGTAATGTATGTGACATTTTCCTGTAACATTTGGTAAATGAGCCTATAATTTATGATGCTCTTGGAGATAGGATAGCTTCTGATTCTTCCATTTTGCGTCGTGATGGCGGGAGGAATAGGTTGCTCTGCTGTTAACTTAATTTTACTATAAAGTTTATTTGAAGCTCTACTCAACCAATTGTCTGAACATCCAATTTTCAATTAGTCACCAACACATTATTTGGTGATGTGCGACTAGGCACTGTATAAGACACAATTCCCTTTAGAATTTTTCTCCATGTTGAAATTTTAATTCGAAACAGCTACCATAGTGGATCAGATTCGTGCTAAACTGTTAAAAGCTGGCGCACCAATCCTTGTAGGTCATATTGTAAAACGTATTTTGGTTGGTTTTAGATTTCGTGGTTTGGATAAAAGAAGGCGATTCAAAATAGGATAAGAGGTGTATAGATCTAGTATTGATTAATAGATATATATATATATATATATATATATATATATATATATATATATATATATATATATATATATATGAGGCATGCATATATAATATTGTCATGATTTACATAGGTAATCATAAAGGTAATGAACTTACATCAGGACACAACACATTATAGTTTATAAAGTGTAGAAGAATGTGTTTTATTCCCGTTTGATGATTTGATATTAACCATCACCCAATAAATAAACTTTAAGTACAGAATATCAGTCATATAGACGTATTTTGTACAGAAAGGATGTAGACATTAACAAGACGTATCCAATCACCAAGATTTAAGATTCTATGTGAAAAAGTATGAACGCACACCTTAAAAAACTTTACAGGCGAAGGTTAAATGCAGAAACTCAAACAGAGCCAGCAAAAAATAGAATATTTATATTCACAATATGCTTGTTTAGTTACGAGATTGTGATAATATAATATTATGGCAACAATATGCTTGCTTTGTTATAAGATTGTGGCAATATAATATTATAGCAACAATATGCTTGCTTTGTTATAAGACTGTGGCAATAGAATATTATAGCCTCAATATGCTTGTTTTGTTGTAAGATTTTGGCAATAGAATATTATAGCCTCAATATGTTTGTTTTATTATAAAATTTTGGCAATGAAATATTATAGTCCCAATCTGCTGGTTTTGTTATAAGATTTTGACAATAGAATATTATAGTCACAATATGCTTGTTTTGTTATAAGATTGTGGTAATAGAATTTTATAGCAACAATATGCTGGTTTTGTTATGACATTGTGACATTAGAATATTATAGGCACAATATGCTTCTTTATTATAAGATTTTTGTCAATATAACATTATAGCCACAATATGCTTTTTTGTTATAAGATTGTGGCAATAGAATATTTTTTCCACAATATGATTGCTTTGTTATAAGATTGTGGCAATATAATATTATAGTCTCAATATGTTTTTTTCTTATAAGATTTTGGCAATGGAATATTATAGACACAATATGCTGGTTTTGTTATGAGATTGTGGCAATAGAATATTATAGTCACAATATACTTGTTTTGTTATGAGATTATGGCAATAGAATATTATAGTCACAATATGCTTGTTTTGTTATGAGATTGTGGCAATAGAATATTATAGTCACAATATGCTTGTTTTGTTATGAGATTGTGGCAATAGAATATTATAGTCACAATATGCTTGTTTTGTTATGAGATTGTGGCAATAGAATATTATAGTCACAATATGCTTGTTTTGTTATGAGATTGTGGCAATAGAATATTATAGACACAATATGCTGGTTTTGTTATGAGATTGTGGCAATGGAATATTATAGACACAATATGCTTGTTTTGTTATGAGATTGTGGCAATAGAATATTATAGGCACAATATGCTTGTTTTGTAATGAGATTGTGGCAATAGAATATTATAGACACAATATGCTGGTTTTGTTATGAGATTGTGGCAATAGAATATTATAGACACAATATGCTGGTTTTGTTATGAGATGGGGCAATGGAATATTATAGACACAATATGCTGGTTTTGTTATGAGATGTGGCAATAGAATATTATAGGCACAATATGCTTGCTTTGTTATGAGATGGGGCAGTAGAATATTATAGGCACAATATGCTGGTTTTGTTATGAGATGGGGCAATAGAATATTATAGGCACAATATGCTTGTTTTGTTATAGATGGGGCAATAGAATATTATAGGCACAATATGCTTGTTTTTTTATGAGATTGTGGCAATAGAATATTATAGACACAATATGCTTGTTTTGTTATAAGATGGGGCAATAGAATATTATAGACACAATATGCTTGTTTTGTTATAAGATGGGGCAATAGAATATTATAGGCACAATATGCTGATTTTGTTATAAGATGGGGCAATAGAATATTACAGGCACAATATGCTTGTTTTGTTATGAGATTGTGGCAATAGAATATTATAGGCACAATATGCTGGTTTTGTTATGAGATGGGGCAATAGAATATTATAGGCACAATATGCTTGTTTTGTTATGAGATTGTGGCAATGGAATATTATAGGCACAATATGCTGGTTTTGTTATAAGATTGTGGCAATGGAATATTATAGACACAATATGCTTGTTTTGTTATGAGATTGTGGCAATAGAATATTATAGACGCAATATGCTTGTTTTGTTATGAGATTGTGGCAATAGAAGAGATGCATGTCATCATATATTTCGCTATGCTAAAACGAACAGTGTCTGCCAGACCAACATTACACACGCAAGATAAGACGCATGTAAGAGAGGCGTTCAATATAGGCGGCATATCTATATTGTGTCTTGATTTTAATCCTCCAGATGTGGTTGTGAGCAAATACAGCTAAAATTATATCATTCAAGGTATAACAAGGGAACAGATGTGTTCCGCAACAAGTCCTCATTTAAGCTTCTCTGTCTTAAAATCATATCAGTAGGTTTATCTTTTTCTGTTTCTATGACTGCAAAAGTCAAAGGTCACTCTTGTGAAAATATCAATTGCAGTGTCTGAGATTCACTATGTATGTTTAACTTTAGTTTGCTGTATTAAAAATGACTTGGTCTATTGTACATTCATGAAATGCGATGCATTATATTATACGCTTTGCATGTTCTGTTTGAGCAGTGTATTATTAATTTTGTTTGCTTCTTCAATGTGAGAATAAATTAAATTCTTTTGTTCTCAACGTTCCGTGTAATAAAATGAATTAAATTGTATAATACATATGTGAATATCTTACCATTGTAAACAACAGATGTTCTGTTATGCCTTTAATGTTGCTTTCCGTTACATGCGAGTGACGTGTGAGCGAGTAGTATTACTATAAGATATATCAGAGATAAAAATAATAATACAATAACAACTCATTGACACATTTCAAGTGGCAATGCCAGTACCTGCTTGGTTAGGCAGTTATTGAACTTCTGGTCACACATGTTACATTGAGGCGTACATTGAGAGTACATGCACGTTTTGCTCTGGTACAAAGTGAGAAGTTAGTCAACCCTGGGGGTCTAAAGATATTCATCAGATGTTCTTATTGTAGCTCTGCTAAGCAAACAGCACCAGTGTGTTATTACATCAAAAGCATGGTAATCTGGTATAGTTTAACCTTTCTACACAAATTATTATTCATTACATCATGCAATTCAGTGTCAGAGTGTCAGAAAAGATGAATGCAGAACAGGTAAAACGTTCATAAATCTATAAAACCATGCTTAACAAAAAGCTCATCCTACATCTCAGATTGATAGCACTTATACAAGCTTACGTGTAAATGCCACTTATGTCTGAGCAGGACGTCATCTTCCCAATACCTTGCTAAAAGAATATGTATAAACGCACATAGACGCATACAACGTAATACAACGTAACACGCACCCAATGTAATACAACATAGCATGCACACAACGTCATACAACGTAACGCGCACAAAATGTACTACCTCACAAACAACAGATCCCTCTCCATCATTGATCTCACATTGCTTCTTAGCAGTGAACACCTCTCCTGCCTGTTGCTTGACATGCTCTTTATATATCTCGTTGTCGAAGTAGTGACCAGGAATAGTCACACAAGCCCTGAAATGCGAATATAATATTAGCGAAGGATGATGCTATATGACCGATAAGTACATATGCTGACAAGGACAACAAATATTTATATGTATTTTCGATATTTTTATCACCAGATCAATAATATAAATATAAATATAATAGACTCATTTCAGTTTAATCTAGTATGACTTTAAATATTCTCATTATAATTGGATTAACATTCCTGTCCTTTTGCCTGCTTGTGGTTGAATTTAGAAACTTTATATTTCATTAGTGTCGAAACTGTAACGTACAACACCGAGGACAAAGATGATATGAATCATTACAATAATTTTTAGCAATAACCTTCATTCCTTGGTCACAATTTCGTAGGACAAGGTGAACACTTGATACATTCTGCAAACAAGGATCTTTATTTCCAAGTATTACGGAGAAACAAAATCAAAATTAAACATCATTTTATAAGGAAAGAATATCAAACTAACCCAATTAGTATATGCCTCACTCAGAAAGTATGCAAACAAATTAAAGCTACACCAACTTTGACGAACATTATGTTGTGTTGTATAAACGTCTTAGAGGCAAATCTACAGTTCATGTGTTGGACGAATAATTAGGGACTCCTTGGCTGAATTATGTTTATGGCAATGACACTGATTTGACGCAGTCGATTCATTATGTATTATATTGTACTTTGCATTGGTTCGCAATTGGCTTAATAATAATGTTCGAATCACTTTCATCATGCTCGTGTGTCTTTAGAAGTACTAAATCGAAATTCATCACCTTTAATGCTAGTGATCCATATATCTTCCATTACATATCGTCTTCCTGACATATTGTAAACACGCACGAAAGTAATGCATAAGTGTGATCGAATTATGTAGAAGCATTCAGATATGCATTCAGTTCGTTATGTTGAACAGCTCCTTATTTACTACAAAGATGCATTCAGAATCCTTATCAATTACAATATTTGGGGTAAAATAACGCAGCACGTTTGATACGATTATACAAGGCAAAAATCGGTAATCAAACAAAGAAACACTGTCTCTTAAAAGCGGATGGAAACAGCCGTTCAGGAGATATACACCTTCATTTTCATGACGCAATTCAAATACAGTTGAAGAACATTGGAAAGGAAACGAAACATCAAACATAAATCCATTATAAACGCGACAAAGATTAGAGTAGATGTATGTTCACACTACAAGTCCTCCTCTCCCAAAATTAAATCCTAATAAAGACCACTTTCCATCAAGAAATAGATGTGCTGCAGCTAGAGCGCTTACATACTCACTGAAACCCCAACATGGTGAAGACACCACAACATCTGATACCGTCTTCCAGTTCTCTCCTCCTATAGTAATGTTGCCATCAAAATATATCTATATCAAGTGTTTCAAAATCTGATGAAAATGACACATTAATTAATTAATAGAATTTTTTGTTTTCGTCATTTTCGTCATTTTCGCCCCTATGTGCTCTCCCTCTCTCACACTGAAATTATTATGGTCATATCGGTGCACCTACTAAGAACACAACATATAAGACAGAACTAGTATACTGTACTTGTTTAATCAAAAATAGTATTATGCAAACATCTAACCGTCAAGTTGTGCCTAACGTCAATTTGTTATGTCGAATGGTGGAGACGAATTCCAGTATTAAAGAAGATATGGTTGTAAAGAGTCACTCCAATTTCTCTGATTAAGAAATGTTTACTTAATAATTCACACAAATTGTCAGGTACACAGATAATTCTAAACAGGAAAACATGGATCTTGCAGTTTAATCAGCTAATGTTGAACTGTATTTTCATTACTTCCAAAGTGAATGTCTGGACGAGAAGTTCATCAATCCATTGCCAAAAACAAAGAGAGAAAGAGATCATGTCGCCATTGTCACATCTTTTTACAAATGGTCAAAGAAAACATTCAAGTGGATCAAAGAGAAAGAACCAATGACGGTCATAAATGACAAATATGCAAAAAGGAAAAGAGAAGCAAAACAAATGACTTATTTTGGAACTTCGCTACAGCACCTATGCATAATACACGGCAAGTCAAAATAACTGCAATATCCAGAGAAAAAAGAAGATTGGATGAATTACTGAACTTTAAGAACATAGACACACCTTCAGGAAGCATTTACAACACTCTTCTCTATACGAAAGGCTAGATACACTCAGAGATCTGTATCATTAAGGCATCCCAAGTCAAAAGACTACGCCAGAACGATGTACGACAGTAGTGGCAAGAACAATAGATGTTCCACATTACACTAACACAGCTTTAATGTTACGAGGTCGTTCGAATCGACCACCTATGGTAAGCTAATACTACCTATCTTCATAAATCGATGAAGCAAGTACATTTTCTGAGTAATTGGTGTGTATTTAAAATTACCTTATTTGCTTTATAACAAATATTTAGATAGTGACATCTAGAGCTAGGTTTTAAATCGCCTTAAACCAAGTTTTTTTGTATACACTTCAATCCTGCAACTAAAATTAGTGCCTCGGAATGTAGTCAAAGATGCTTCAGAGAACGTATGTGGAAACACTTTACATATCATCATGTTCTAGAATGCATAGACCTCTAAAAACACCCTTTGAAATTTTACAATTACTCGCATCATCACCAGTCAGAAATGAAGAAGTACCACCCATCTTCTGACGGTATCAGATTTCATTTTCGACTTCAGAACACTCTCTTCATATTTTCTGTCAGTTTATTTGTATCTTTGTGGAAAAAAGCCTTTAATTCAACCATAACTATCAGCAATATTAAACAGCTTATCCCAACACCAACGCATATGTCGGGATGAACGAGATGCCGTTAACTATACAGACCTCAAACCACTACCGGAAAAAGAATAAGTAGAGAATACATAGATTATTGTGTTTCAACATAGACTTTCATCCTGATTAGGCACTTGATTTCGGTCGAGTTTGTTATCAAAGGACAAACCGACGTTTAGATTGTCCTGAATAAATATTACTGACATCTGAATGACAATGTTTCAATACAGACACCTTTAATTTAACACCGATGCTGAAATTGCGCTTCTTAGAAGCTACAAGCATTCCATCTTTTGCGAAGTGATATTTTTCTTTCAAGACAAACTTATTACAACATGGACACCTATTCATACCAAACTAATATATGATATTTCCTGGCATATCGAAAAGAGGCCAAGAGTCAAACATCAATTCATATTTCATATGCAACCATGGCAACTTAAATACCTTTAAACAACAATGTTGGCAGAAGATAATGGAAATATTAATTACCCATAAAATATACAGTAAGGGCGTACAAATAAACAAATTTGTGCAGCTAGACATGTTGCTGAAATACACACAGTTGTTGAATGGAGTGGATGTACACCTGAGACTAAACTGAAAAACAGCCGTGTTACATTTCATACTAAACGGTAAACAGCACAAAACTATCATTGAGAAAGCAGAGATGTGCGATATCTGTTAAAAATATTAGCCAAGCACTCTATGGAACTAAAGCCAAGAAAAGTATACGACGAGTGAAAGTTGCAAGCCTCATTGTCTGTTGCATAACACAAAAACGGATTATAACCGTTTAAAATCCATGTGGATGTTATTTTTCAACGAACGAGTTTTTGCCAGTTAAGGTAGAAAAGTCATGAAAGATTGAAGTCATGATTGCTAGAACAAGAGTATGTTAATTATGTTTTGCTCTCAGATAGTATAACAATAGTCCAAATCAAAAAATATTGTTGTGAGTTAGAAGATGGTTATCCTGGTAAAACATAACACGACCAATGTGTGATGACGAGTTAGCAAGAATAGATGGAAAAATATCTGGAAACTCTCATCTCAGAAGGGACTACCGTGCGTAACCATAGGATATTTTCATTGACTACTTTGTGGATACATCTCATCAAATCTCTCTTCCAACTAAATACGGAAACTTCCAGTTATTGGATAGATTAAACATATATGAGAAAAGAAATTATGTGAAATATTGCCACTTTTCACTTTTCATTGCCCATAAAAAAATGATAAACAGACCTTCTCCACCTTGTGGCCTAAATTTTATATTCCTTTCCAACCATCTGTTTTCCAAGACAACAGTGTGGAAACTTTAATTCACATGGAGTACTTCCTCTCAAATTTGATATCAAATATTTATGAAAAGAAATCCTCTCTACACTCGATCGAGTAATGTTGATGCTACCAGAATTAAACATGAATGTATCTGGACGCAACGAAGCGCAGTTTCATCATTAAAGCTGACATCAATTCGCATTTTAATATTATTGAATCAGTAAGAACGTAACTTATCTTGCAATGATGCAAAATCAAATATTTTGTTTTGAGATTATCATACCAATATGGTTATTTTGTTGCTAAATGCATGAATGACAAATGCTACTCCTGTAAAAGGTTGGAACTCATGAAGTACTTATCAATAATGTACCCTGTGTAAGTACGTTTTACTTCCTTTGCATTTGTACTTTTCAGTTGTTCAATCAAAAACCCGATTGTCCTAATCCATATTCGCAATTTCTTTTCATACAACTTATTTTCATGGGATTATTAAAAATGTTTTCCTTGCTTCAAAATCAAACTCGTTCTCAATCAACACAACTAAAAACGATATTTGCATAGGGTACACACCACACAAAAACTCTGGAAAACAAAGTAGGTCTTTCGAAATAGTAACTATTTTTCTTATGCTGTATGTTAGCAAATGTGTCAAGCATACCCTGACATAATTTACTAAGCATATTTACATGTAGTTGTCAATTTTGCAACTTAAACATGTGTAATTGAAAGTCAGGCAACATCAATAAGGAACAGAAGGAGAAGGAACAGAGCTACCATCAAGTAAATTATGAGTTGGAGATGAAGTAAATGAGGGAGTCTTTCATTTCTCCGATGAAAATTCAGTTAATCCGTGTTGTGGTATTTGAATTAGAGCAAACCAAAATGGAATCGATTGAAAAATAGTCAATACAACTTGTAAAATGGATTGCAGAGAGTATAATGAAAATATGTTGTACTCTTTGTCAACACAAAATGTAACCTTATCTGTCTATTTCAATCGTTTACCAAACGTTGTAAAAATAGCAACTAAAGTACAATAAGAAGTGAGTGAGAATAGGGGAAACTGAAAGAAGAGTTGATAGCTTGTCAGTGCGATAAAGGTTTTGGAATCCATCGATAACATCACCCAATTATTGAATAAATGCCAACAATAATGCTTTAAAACATGTCTACGGAGCAAGATTAATATAATAGGATGTACATAAGATAATGATAAGAGGGAATCTGTCGACACATACACAGAGAAACTCGTGTGAATTTAATTTTTAAAACATATTAGAAGTAATGAGTTATATCGATGGAATCAGTGGATATGCCGAAGGAAGAACCAGGAAGTCATTTATAAACAAAGACACGTTCAAAGTCACAAACTAGGAGATAAATTAAGATTATTGAAACAAATAAAGGATTCTATGGGCAAGATAAAACAGCATGAAATTGTATGCATAACTTATGTATATCTTTTCGATAAAAGAATATTTTCAAAAATGTATAGCGGAAAACACAAACTAAGAATTTCATGAAATAATACCTTTTAAGAATAACACAATCCCAAATAAAAATCTGATAGCAAATTAAAATTTGAGGAAATTTACGCAATTATGTAAATAAAAGCCGTTATCAAAATATTTTATTCAAATTGTGCAATTTTGAATATGGAAATATTATTTTCCATATGCGTTCTTTTATGTTTAATTTTGCACACAAAAAATATTTCCTTTATATACGTCTTTATAAATTGACAAAACGGTATTCCATCCTTAAACGTACAAAATTTAATAGGATATCCCTATGTTACCAGTCATTTTTTTATATAGTTCTACTATTTCATATTTACAGAATAGGGTGGAAAGCCTGCCTGCTTTTGGTAAACAATTTATCTAAAGGCTTACTGTAGAACACTCAAATGAGTTGTTTTTTTTAATGTGGATTATAAAGCACAAACAAGTCTTCATACATACAAAGGTATCCCATGAAAAGCCAAAATAAACACCTTATCCATCAATATAAAGAGAATTCCTTACATCAATATTCCAATTGAATTGAAGCATACATTTGTAGATGAGAGTGATCAGAATTGATACATTTCCTTGCATATTAAATAAGCCAAATGCCATATACTTAGACAGTTTCAAATAGACAAAATGCAATGAAGGTTACGCCTCGATATGCATTGTACATACTTGTCCTTTAACGTGTGCTTGAACGATCTTACAGAGCAATAAGAAAATAACCATGGGTTTCTGGAGTACGGTTTTTCTGGATCAGGTGCATTCTTTGAGTCACTCATTATAAATCCATCCTCAGCCCGACAGTCCGTGGCGTTCCCTTCGCCGTCGTGAAATGCTCCAAGACTAATAAAGATATATATATATATATATATATATATATATATATATATATATATATATATATATATTATATATATATATATATATATATATATATATATATATATATATATATATATATATATATATATAATTTATTAATATAGTTTTATAACTATATTTATTAAGTATAATGCACATTGTAAAAAATAATATATTATATCTTGATATATTATTAACTAATGTTCAATGCTTCATTCGAACTCTAATTGCATTTTAGAAATTATGTTGTGCAAATTATGATAGTCATATAATAATCATGATAATAATAATGATATAATAATATTATGATTCTAATAATCACTTAATAAATACGTTATTTCTTAATAATCATAACATGTTAAAATTTAAGTTCATTAAGCTCTTTCAATTTTAAAGAATTAGAAACATTTTTATTATATTAGTTTATAATTTCACTAGTTAAGTTATTCTATAAATTATAATAATATAAATATATTCTAGACTAACTATAAACAGGTGATATATTTCAAAAAATTTTGATAAATGAATGTCGTATATACATTTAGAATTTAGACATTTTGAATGCACCATATTAAGAGAATGAATCCAATGGGTTTCGTTTACAGACATACCGTTCCTGAGTCAGCTATTACAGAAAGTTGTAATGAGAAATATTGTAAAGAATGGTAAATTTAATTAAAATGTGCAACAGCAATGAGATGAGATTGATTGATCAATAATATATTTAATATTTGACTTATGTTGGTTCAACCTGGAAAATACCATGGCATCATAATATGATCCACGACTTAGCAATATAATGACGTATTTAAAATGATGAAGCAATAAAGAGAAACCGGTGTTATTTTTTAATTTGTATAATAATGTTACTGAGGAATCACAATAAAACCATTAGTATTATTCTCTAAACAAAAGCATACACTTTCAATATGTCATTAAGCATGATAACAACCATGGGCTACGAGAACCCACATACCAAAGATGTATAAGTTATTTCCATTTTCGAAAGTTGTATAAGGTTGTACAATTACAATGGTGTGAAATGCATCAATCATATATCTGCCAATATTCACATTTTAGAATTGCTTTGATCAAATTGATTATTTTTCAACATTACAGAAACATTCAAAACCCTAATGTCATTTAATCGAAACAAAACTACTTTCATCGGAACGCTTATAACACGAATAATGATGCCAATTATTACACTTGTCATCTTGAGAGCATCACGAAGACTTTTTTATGACTTGTACTATAAATCTTATATAGCGTAAAGTCCGTTAAAATTTTGCAACATAGCTTCGTCAATTTTTCTAAACATGTATACATAGAGCTCAAAATTATAGGACTAAATCGTCTTGATTTGAGAATTCATCCAGTAGCTACATTTACGTCATCTGTCACAAAGTTAACTTAATATTTAATATTGTCACTTGGCTGATTTGATCAACAAACATTCACTTTTATGTAGGTTATGGGTTTCTCTCGTTAGGTTCTTTACAATGCCCTATCTGCTCCGACGCTTATATAGTATTATATGGTTTAGTGTCAGAGCTGGTCATTCAAGAGGTCTTGTTCTTGTTATATCCAGTCCAACGTTTCTTTTTCAACATTCATCGTGCGTCTGTAATGTTTTACTTTAGCATTCCTTTTTTCGTGCATTCTACAAATTTTGATCTTTCAAAATCAAAATCAAATGCGATCTGCTCTCGTTTGGTCAGGCTTGAAGTAGCAAATGGTATTACACATTTGCGCTGCAAAAATGCAATAAAATGTCCACAATGAGCTGTTCGCGAAGCCTTCCAAGGCCATTGATCTTATTGGAATATTGGTAGACTGCATCTGCTATATTACCCTGAAATGCTTATTTCAACTGGAAATAACCTAAGTAGTGGCTGGGAGACTTGTTGTTTTCATTATGGCTGAAGGAGCACACGGAGAGAAAGCTTCACCTAAAGTGACCATGAAACTGACAGAAAACAAAACGTATTTTCCAGAATTTGCTGATGTCCAAGCACTCAAGAACAATATCATGTGATCATGATGTCGGATGCTAATTTAGCTTCATATTTTAATTGATATTTATATACTTAGGTACAGTGGCAATATATATATATATATATATATATATATATATATATATATATATATATATATATATATATATATATATATATATATATACAGCAAGACACCAATCAGAATCATGGCAATTTTGTTTATGCACACTTTTAGTGTTCCTGTTGCAAGTATGCAGACCTGTTTTATGATATATTATGGTATTATTCGAGAAAAAATACATTTTTGGAGTGTTCTCGGAAAATTAAAAAAATGCTCGTTATTTAGACTGATGTTTTTTTCAGGAACTGTTTTAAATTATTCAAAGAATTTCTGGATTAATACTTCATCACCCTCTTGGAGGACTAGTAAATTTCCAGTATTTAAAACTGTAAGAAACTTTGCGTTCATTCAGGAATTTCATAGAACTTTATAATTACTAGTTTGGATTTAGTAAATAATGATATAATTTTCTCTCTCATTTTCCATTTAAAACTTTAATGCCTAAATTCTATTCTGAGTTTTATAAAACATATTGGTTTCGCTTCTTTTCTGTAATTTAAGATTGCGACCATAGTATAGTAACAATATATTTTACATCGATCGGACGTAAAGCAATTTTGTCTACCCAAATGATAGAATGTTTGGGTGATTAAGACATTGGAAATCGAAACTCCATAATAAACAACAGGATTTGGATTGGAGGCCACCGATAGCTGCTCACGTAAAAATCACGAATCCAACACGACTGTAAGTAAATGCTGCAGACAAAAGGGGTGACAAGTGTTGACGTACCTATGTCCAAGTTCATGTGCCACTGTTGTCACCATCGTACTCAAATCACCTAACATGACAACCGAAACTCTCATACCAAGTTCACATACCATTCCTCTAAAGGCAAAGCCTAAAATCAAGAATAAAACCATATATCATAATTGTATTCCCACACATTCATGATTTGCCAGATACTCTGATTTGGACTGGTACCAGAAAGTGATTAAAAAAACACGCAATCCAAGATTCATTAATATAAATATTTTTTTTTAATAATGTCAATGAAATTATACTCAAGGGACAATTCATTCGCTAAGTGCTTTGCAAAAGTGAAGCATGTTTACGCTTTCATAGCGAAATACCATATAAGTGAATATGGCCACAATCTCTTCTTCAAGGGTCCATAAAGTTGTCGCCTGTGGAACATAAATTAGTTACGTGCTATAATGTATAATATCAGCAATTACAGATTTTTCGACATATAATGTATGTAAAAAAAAACAGGAAATCAGTAACCAGTTCTATTAGCATCGGAACTATTCGGCAATAAGCTTTACAACGGAACCAGCTAAGGCAACGCTGGACTAATAAAACTTATATAAATGTTACTAACCAAGACGAATCGAAAATACATTGCAACACCACTGCTCAGTTTGGATGTAACTTAGTACACGTAAAGTGCAAGATTCTGTGATATCATGTGACCTGTTGTGTTTACACAGGAAGACACCCATTACATGAAATGTAATGTACTGTATATCTTCAACAAACAGGCTGGTTACTGTACCACATCAATGAATCTGCTACATATTGAATGATTGTAAGCTATCAGGCAGTATTTAAATGATCAAATTACAAGGACATCGCTAATAAGACCATTTTCAAATTATATATATATATATATATATATATATATATATATATATATATATATATATATATATAAACTTTTTGAGTAATCAGAATGAATAAATGAACATGTATGAAGGCATTTGTGACTTAACATTTCAGATATTATATAATACATTTCGTAACATATTCATCATCCAATACATCATCAAAGCTACATGATAATTGAACAGACTGCCTCAGGGAATTGACTATATGTGTTTGAGCTACAATACAGGATACTAATTCTTTTAAACGTATTGATAACTATGACCTTTAAATGGAAATTCGTAGGGAAGTTAAACTGTAGCATTTATTATAAACGAAAAATCCGATACAGATAATAGAAAAATGTTTGGGTTGAACGTCATAAAATTCATTGTGCATTTTTTACTTCCTCAAAAGTGTAAAATCAAATAAGCTTCGAGAAGAATATGCCATCGGTTTAAATTGATGCCGACGCCTAAATAAGAAATTTTGTAATATCCGTTTTTTATGTCATATTAAGAATTCATATAAAACATGATGTGATGTCATGAAGAAAGAGAGAGAGAGAGAGATCAGTGACCGCTATGGTGAATATTGTTAGAGAGAGAGAGAGAGAGAGAGACGGAGAGACAGAGATATATCAGTGACCGCTAAGGTGAATATTGTTAGAGAGAGAGTGAAAAAGAGAGAGAACACTTACCACTAACACTAATGTTGTTGCGTATATGTGTAGTAAAGCTACCTATAAACAGCTCATACCTACAATAAACAGTACCCATAAACTATCAATTTATTATAAAAACTGACAAACTAAAGAGACCTTAATAAAACTGCAACATTTTTATTGTTAAAGGATTATTTTCCTTTTTGTGTTAACTATCGTTCTTTGCTTGCAGGTATGCTGAATAGATACGTGTAATTAACTTCAATTACGGAGATGTTAGCGTATAGATGTAAATATTTTTTTATTCTCTTCCATCGAACCTAATCATGTCCATTCAAATGTACAATACGATTTTCAACTAAATATTATTTTTGTACAAAACAAAATGAAATATTTCGTGCAATGAAAATCACGTACTAAATGATGCCTTATAATGGCACTTATATGATTTATTAACCTCCAGATTAGTCAACACAATTAACAAGAGACGTTCATTTCTCCCTGAAGGAGGGTGTTTTTTTATGGCAAAGCCAACTCCGTGCTGGTAGGGGTCCTCAAGTTCTCCACACTTCCAGAAGAAGGTGCAGATTTCCTCTCTGATGGACCAACGAAAATTGTCAAATACTAATGAAGCTGTGCACCTATCCTGACCAATGCGTTGCAAACACCTTCTTCATGCGTAAGCCACAACACAAAAGTGTCATGGAAACATCGCGGATCTCATTGGTGGCACCAACTCGATTTAGGCAACACCAGGCACTCTGCCCTGAACATTTTCCTCTCCACCAGAAGCTACCATAGTGCAGACAGCGAATCAGACCTTGCCCTTGTGCGAAGAAGGGGGAGCGTACAGCCACGAGGACTACACATCTCCAACAAAAAAGGTCGCCCTCTCATCAACACTTCGCAGATGTCTATCCCCTTCAAGGTTTAGGAGTATGTGGCCACCCTGGATCATGCTTTCCAGGACCTGACAGAGCACAATGCCACAGCCAAGTGGAACTCCGTGAAGGACGACATCTATAACACAGCCATGTCGACGTTTGGCAAGAAGGAACGGTCCATCCAGGAATGGTTCAACACAACCTTCCCAGGATGGAACCAGTAATCGATATCAAGCGAGAAGCCTTCATACCTTAAAAAAATGCCCTAATGAACGTACACTTGCTTCCCTCAGAAGAGACCGAAGAACCACCAAACTCATCCCTACACAGTCGGCAAACGAATACTGGCAGCAAATATGTGAAGTAATCCAGTGCAGTGCCGAGTCAGGAAACATCCAAGGCATATACAGTGGCATCAAGAAAGCCCTTGGCCCTATAGTAAAATAGGTTGCCCCTTGAAATTTCTGACGAGAGAGAAAAGCACAGACCGTGAGCAACAGATAACCAGATGGGTGGATCACTACTCTAAGCTACTCTAACTTTTCAGCATGATAATCTCCTTCCATACCGAAATGAAGGGTACAGTCCTGTATGATAGATCCACCTCAGACTCCTTTCTCATAAACAGTGGCGTGAAGCGAGGATGCGTGTTGGCCCCAACCATATTTAGCATCTTCTTCTCCCTGCTACTGTCCCACGCCATCAGCACGTCCACTGATAACCATGTCCGACGGGAGGCTGTTCAACTCGGCACGACTAAGCTCGAAGACCAAAGTGAGGCAAGTACTCATTAGGGAGCTGCTCTTAGCTGACGATGCGGCTCTTGTGTCCTATACAGAGGTTGCGCTCCAAAGACTGGGGGACCGTTTCGCTGATGCCTGTAAACAGTTCGGACTCACCATCATGTCAGTTGTAAAGATGTCACCACTGCCTCTTCCATAAAAATTGACGGCACCACCCTGGAAATAGTAAACAACTTAATGTACTTGTGATCAACAATCAGCAACACTCTTTCGCTTGATGTGGAGCTGGAGAGAAGGCTTGGAATGGCAAACACCATCATGGCCCGACTAACAAAGAGGGTGTGGGAAAACAGCGCGTTGACAATGAACACCAAGATCCAAGTCAATGAAGCCTGCGTTCTGAGCTCCCTCATAAATGGAAATGAGGTGTGGAGCACCTACATGAGGAAAGAACGTCTAATAAACACCTTCCACATACGATGCATACAACGGATACGGAAAATAGGCTGACAAGACCACATTTCACACAACGTGATCCTTCAACGCGCAATAATCCCAAGCATACGTTCCCTGCTGAGAAAACGCCGACTTCCATGGCTGTGACACGTCCGACGCATGGAGGATGGGAGGCTGCCATATAAATATAAATATTGATCACATATTGAACCTTCAAGTTGAAGATAGGAAATGAAGAAACGAATCTTCATTACACAAGCTTTCTCTTCCTCTACAAACTACTATGTTCAGAAAGATATTTATAGGGATAAAAATAACGGAATAATAATAATAATAATAATAATAATAATAATAATAATAATAATAATAATAATAATAATAATAATAATAATATAAAAAGAAGTTGAATATATAATAATAATAATATAAAAAGAAGTTGAATATATAAAAAGAAGTTGAATATATAAATCATTATTATTATTATTATTATTATTATTATTATTATTATTATTATTATTATTATTATTATTATTATTATTATATTTGCTCAGATTGGTTTTGGTTGTTTTATGTTCTTGTTTTATGCTCTTTTATCCCATCTTTTCTAATTTCACACGCCGTCAAAAATGTGTATATGGCACACATGATGCATGGAAAAAAAAATATTCTAAAATTGTGTATTTGGTCTGTATTTAACAAGATATTTCACTGGAATTGTTGTTGCAAGCATATAGCTTAGTAAAATGCAACACAAACAACCTAATGCAGGAATGAATGAATCTCATTGTTAAATGTGTAATGAAATGAGTTGATCTTATGATTTGGAAAAATTAAAGAACCTCTGTTAAACACTGAGACCTATACCTCTACAAGCTACCATTTTCCTGGCATGCCCAATGGAACCCATTAACGAGCATAAATTAAACAAATAACAATATTTTTAGCAAACAGTAATTGAACTTCCAGAAGGTTATAAAAGATATGCTTTCATGCAGTTATTCCTTATACAAGTACAGTCATATGCAATATGGAATGAGAGTGATTACACTCACATGCATTATAGATTCCGAGTGTTTCCAATTATATGCAGTATGGAATCGGAATGATCACGTGAAAGTTTTTCACACTTGATGGCAATTCCTATAAACAGCTAGATAGACCAAAATGCATGTATTGCAAGGAATTTAATGTTTATAGACAAACAGTAATGTATTATTTGACGTACTACAGCTTTTCTACAACGCATTGTTGAGGAAATAAAGCAAAACTTATATTTATTGATCATGAATGCGCACGTGTGAATCGCATACATCGCATAATTTGAGTGGACTATGCTCTTTCCGTCTTGTGCATATGCTTACTTCGTAAGTAACATTAAATGGTCGTAGGCTGGATGAAATTTCGCTCCTATGCGCATGTCCCACAGTCGAATATCAAGAAGATATTCCGATGCATCAATGTAGTTTTTCTTCTTGTAAGGAACCACTGAGGATTTACTGTATGGAAAATCAGTGAATTTCTGTAAGCAAAAGTGCAAACAAAACAATGCAAAATAATGTTTGTGTCAAACAAAGGTATGTATTTTCTTTCAATGCCACTTGCAATCAATACGTCTTCAAGTATTTATTACAAAGTAAAATAACTCAATGCAAACGAAAAAAATCTTAAAATTTGCATTGGACCAATCATTAGCTTTTACTTTCGAAAATTGTATTTTTAGATATGTTTTAATCTTGTACATATAGTAATGTTTTTGCACAAGTCCTTGTATCCATCTGTGTTTTCAATCAGATATACTTATTTTCAATAAAGCACTCGGGTATAAAGCCAATTTAATCTACAAACAATGTTGAATATTTGGTTCTATCAGACATCGAAACTAAGTGGCAGAAAATGTCTAATTTAGGAATATTGTTACTTTAAACGAGCCATATTGTGGACACCTGTAGAATAATGGGCAATGTCCATGTTGTAGATTACTAACATTGTGGACAGAAGGACATACATTTCATTCATCTCAAGCGTCATCGTAAATCCACATGGAAAATAAATAATAAGTTATCGCAGTTTGAAACATTTCTTCCCTCTCTTTGCTTTTAAGCATCAAGTCCATACATATGTCCGCTCTAGAGCTGAAAATATTTCCTTTGGTAATCTGGTATTGATGAATAAATTGGCGGAAAGTTTTAGAAAAATATTAATATCAACGAAAAGAGTGCATGTATTTGCAACAAAGGCTAGCGATTTTATTTTCTTGTGCAAGCTGAATGATCCATTATATAAAACCTCGTTCTGGACGGTGTGTCGAATTTCTGAGCTTCGCTAGAATCATGATCACCTCTGCACACTGCTTATTTTGAGGATAAATCAAAACTGCTACAAACAAACATTATAATAGATAATTTACATATCATAAAATGTATTCATGGACAAAAGCATGACTAAATCACAAGTACCTAACATACTCAGACATATCGAGGTAACAAATAGCTTAGTCTTACCTTTAAAAATATGCAATTAGAAAGGAAGACATTGATTGATAGAGAAGGATCATTAATTCCTTGGTAGAGCAGGTGTACCTGTGATAAATACAAATAAGTGTTTTTTCATTCTTTATAAGTTAGAACATGAACATGAAACTGTACTAAATTAAACATCATACTCGAAGAATATATATATATATATATATATATATATATATATATATATATATATATATATATATATATATATATATATATATATATATATATATGTAAAGAATACAAATCATATGGCAAATAACAACCCTTTCAAGGTACTAGATTCAACAAGGGATCACGTGTGTCAGGGATTAATTAAAATAGATACAATAAACTGACGACGAACAGAACAAAACTAGTAACTAACTAGCCTGAGCGCTTCCGACTCTTAATGAGTCTTTTTCAAATGCAAATACAAAACGTATATATGTTTTGTATTTGCCTTTGAAAAAGACTCATTAAGAGTCAAAAGCGCTTAGGCTAGTTAGTTACTAGTTTCGTACTGTTCGTCGTCAGTTTATTGCATCTATATCTATCTATCTATCTATCTATCTATCTATATATATATATATATATATATATATATATATATATATATATATATATATATATATATATATATATATATATAACTTGCATAATTATTTACTATTCTTATCAAAATGAAAGTTATAATTTGTGTATAAATAGGAAATGTATCTAAAACAGCCATAACTAACATCAAGAGAATCTTTTATAGAGGTGACCAATATGAACATATGCTGTTTATTTTAAAACTCATCTTCGTGTTTTCTCCTTAAGTTATGCATCGTAAAGCATCACTGCATTTTTTACTCTCATTGATGGAGGAAACACGGACATATTCACAGATTCGTCAGGTTGTGGAAGTTGTATTGAAATTACCTTTATGTTAGAAAATATAAAATTTCATACTCTGTTTAAGACATTCAATTAGTGAGATGTTTAAAACTAAATCTTCCTTCTTCCTTGTGTAGGCAATAATGTATGGTTTATTATGCCCTACTATATTACATATCGTCCCATTCCAAATCATCATATTGTTCCTTTTTTACAAGAACATGTGGTATGTATATTAAACGAATTTTACTTAATAATTCATTACTTACTCGATTCATATTTTGTTCATTCATTAAGAATTAATTCCCCAGTTCATAATATATTCATGTATTATGTTTCAATACTTACGCCGTTAAAAACGTGAGAATAAATCTTTTGTATCTTTTTTTTCGTATTAGAACTTCTTGTCAAGACATTCCACCTGGGCTCGGTCGCTAAATAGCTGCAAAAGTGAGGATATATATATTTATAAATGCGTGCATGTGTTTGTGTGTGTAGACTGTTGTGTGTAGACTGTTGTGTTTCGCTCATATCTTGTTAGAAACATCCTTTTACCTACAACGTGAATATGACTTGTGTGCCGTCATTATCCGCCATCTTAAATCAGAACTAAGATCCAAACTATATCAAACGCAAACTGTTTATTCACAGGATTTATGTATATCACAAGACAACAATTGTTGGACCTTCTTCGTAAATCGTAAGTCTTGTTTCATACATTAACCTTTCCTCCGTGTTTTCTATGGAAATAAATTATTTTTGTTAAAATATACATAACTTCTTGTATTCACTCTTTATTTGTGTTACCGTGAACAAGCCATGCGTAACAAAAGAAGTAAAATTAGTAAATGTAACACATGATGGCGATGCCTTTTGTCCGAGTCTTCAGTGTAGAGTTTATTACATTTTTGCTACATGATTCGCATCCGCACACATATGGAAATTTAATTATTATAACGTTTTCATCATGAGTCGTCTCTTTGACTGGTATTCCGAATACACAAATATAGAAGCACATGCAATTTGCCGACATTTCATAGCCCTTATTCCATGGACACACAGACAAGTATTCACTGTTTACCGCAGAACCATCATCTAACATGTGGCACATGAGGTAATTTCGCACGTATTTACTCTGTTAGCTCATAACATTCTAAGCAATTCAGCAAACATTCTTTTGCATACCTGGTAGGCATAGATATATATTTGCACGTGCAATTAATTATATGTTAGGAGTTGAGAATAGGATTGAAGGTATACGCATACATACATACATACATACATACATACATACATACATACATACATGCATGCATGCATGCATGCATGCATGCATGCATGCATGCATGCATGCATGCATACATACATACATACATACATACATACATACATACATACATACATACATACATACATACATACATACATACATACATACATACATACATACATACATACATACATACATACATACATACATACATACATACATACATACATACATACATACATACATACATACATACATACATACATACATACATACATACATAAACAAAGAGACAGAGAGACGGATAGAAATGGATAGAGGATATACTGTTTTCAAAGAGATCACTTACTGTTCCCATGCAGATGAATCTATCAATGCGGCGACCTTGACGTTGTACACTTTCTTTAGTTGCCGAGATTTATCTGTGTATATACTTTTAAATGAGTAAATTTATTCATGTAATATTGCCATTCATGTATTATTAACTCTGTGAGCAATTATCGTGAGAATGGATTGTCCGAATTATATATATATATATATATATATATATATATATATATATATATATATATATATATATATATATATTTATACAGAGAGAGAGAGATCATAAACATGAATTTAAAATTATAATCTTGAGTTATCTGTCCATCATCTTAGGTGCCAACTCTGTACGTAATACTGCTAAACAAGCTCAAAATCATTACTAAAAACGTTTTTCACCTGTTCTAGTTCTATTATTTACAGATGCTACCTTTAGGGAATATAGCGTATCATCTATTCTGTTTATGTTGTGTTTCCGTTGTCCACTGAAACGTTGGAAAAACGGTTTCTTTTTGTGTTCTCCATTGTTCTCATTTATTTATGTTCTACCTGCATGATAAACACTTTTGTCAAATATAATAACCATCATTTAAATTAAATGAAATTTTCGTGCATGTATTAAATGCGCTATACCTTCAAGGAAAGAAAAATAAAAAAGGAATGTCACTAAGGTCTCCAGAGAGAGAGGGAAGGAGTCCAATCGTACTAATTATCTTCCGACCTCCTTTTTTATCGGCGAAATCAAGAAAACCGATTGTAATTCAACCGTTATTGAATAAACGAGATATATTAGTCATTGCCTAAGTAAAATTAAGACAGAGCAAATATAACTTAAAGCATGAGAAAACTTTAATTATCATAATTATTATTCATTTCCTGTCGGACATTTATATATATATATATATATATATATATATATATATATATATATATATATATATATATATCTATATATATATATATATATAAATATATATATTGATATATATAGATATAGATAGATATATACATAGATATAGATATAGATAGATATATATATATATATATATATATATATATATATATATATATATATATATAAAGATATAGATATAGATAGATAGATAGATAGATAGATAGATAGATAGATAGATAGATAGATAGATAGATAGATAGATAGATAGATAGATAGATAGATAGATAGATAGATAGATAGATAGATAGATAGACAGATAGATAGATAGATAGATAGATAGATAGATAGATAGATAGATAGATAGATAGATAGATAGATAGATAGATAGATAGATATGCAATAAACTGACGACGAACAGTACGAAATTAGTAACTAACTAGCCTAAGCGCTTTCGACTCTTAATGAGTCTTTTTCAAAGGCAAATACAAAACATATATACGATAAACAAATAAACACAAAAACGTTCTGTTTGTAAACCTCTACATGGCTGTCTTCACATGTGCTGAAACTATAAATACAACCAGCTTGTATAGACTAGATGCGGAAACTGAAAACGTTGTATAATTCCCTAAAAGTCTACAAGCCAAAGCGACATCTATTTTTACTGTAAACAGTCCACCCACACACTTCTTAGTCCAACTCCTGGAGCTTGTCCTAAAACTCAACAACATTGAATTTAATGAAGAACACTACCTACAAATCAATGGAACTGCAATGGGTACTAATATGACTCCTTCGTATGCTAACATTTTCATGGGAAAACTTGAGGGTCAGCTCTTAGCATCGGTTGAGCTTACACCATACCATTGGGTTCGCTTTATCGATGATATAGAAATGAAGTGGCAGCATGGAAGGGAAAGTCTGGATGACTTCATATCAAAGGCAAACAACTTCCATCCTTCAGTAAAATTCACGGCAGAAATTTCCAACTCAAACCATGTTTTCCTGGACACAACAACCAGACAGGTGGAAAACAAATTACACACAGACATCTACTCGAAACCAACCGACAAACACCAGTATCTCCTCCCAACCAGCTGTCATCCAAAACACTGCATTAAGAACATTCCATATAGCCAGGCACTGAGGATACGCAGAATTTGCTCCGACAATGAAAGATTCCTAGAAAGGTCTGAAGAGCTGGCTAAACATTTAATTTACCGAGGCTACGACAAAGACCTGATTGCGGAGGCAATCCAAAGGGCCGAACAAACAAACCGTGATGACCTACTCATATATGGACAGAAAGAAAAGGTTGATAGGATACCATTTATTCTGACCTATCACCCAGACAATCTCAAAGTAGGTAAAATCATCGCAAACCACTGGCCAACCGTGTAATCGTCAGACACACTAAACCTAATACTTCCGAACAAACCTGTAGTAGCTTACCGTAGACCAAAAAACCTAAAGGACATCCTAGTCAGGGCAAAGCTAACGCCAATCGCTAGTCAAAATCAACCTAGTCAATCTGGACCCTGTGGCGATAAAAGATGCAAAACCTGTCAACATATGATAGAAACCAAGACATTCACTAGCACAGTGTCTAAAGAAAAACTAAACATACATGGTCCAAACAAAACGTGCAAAACAGAGAATGTGATTTATCTCATCACATGTAAGATCTGTGGCCTTCAGTACGTCGGAGAAACTGAAAAGCTACACAAAACCTTCATAGATCTGATTGGATGACAACAAAGCTGTACAGAAGCCCGGTCGCAGAACACATCTCCTCCTCTGGCCACACTTTCAGTGATATAATACTTATCGCTATTGCTAACAACCACAGCTGGAGTCCCAAAACCAGGAAGGAAAAGGAATCATACTGGATACGCCGCCTTAGAACATTGAAACCAAGCGGTCTAAACCAAGAAGACTAGAAAATGAAAACTATGCACTAGTAAAATTTAACATTTTCTAAATCTTATTATCATTCAATTTTTACTATAAGAATAACCAGTATACAATCAAATATCCGTGATATAATCTGCGTTACATATGTACAAAAAGTTAAAAAAAGATGTCGCTTTGGCTTGTAGACTTTTAGGAAATTATACAACGTTTTCAGTTTCCGCATCTAGTCTATACAAGCTGGTTGTATTTATAGTTTTAGCACATGTGAAGACAGCCATGTAGAGGTTTACAAACAGAACGTTTTTGTGTTTATTTGTTTATCGTATATATGTTTTGTATTTGCCTTTGAAAAAGACTCATTAAGGGTCGAAAGCGCTTAGGCTAGTTAGTTACTAGTTTCGTACTGTTCGTCGTCAGTTTATTGCATCTATTTTAATATATCTCTGACACACGTGATCCCTTGGTGGATCCAGTACGCTTGGAAGGGTTGTTATTCGCCATATGATTTGTATTCTTTATATATATATATATATATATATATATATATATATATATATATATATATATATATATATATATATATATATATATATATATATATATATATGGATAGACGTAAAGTTCCAAATCCCGATGAAAATCAAGATGAAATGAGATGACGTGTTCGATAATCAGCTTTGTACTGACTCATCGACTGTTCTTTGTGGAATCACAAAAAAAAATAATATTCCAGTTTGGAATTCAGAATAATTTTCAATAATTATCTTTTTCCATGAATGATGTAAGGGGTATATATATATATATATATATATATATATATATATATATATATATATATATATATATATATATATATATATATATATATATATATATATATATATATAAGTGTGTGTGTGTGTTTGTTTGTGTGTGTGTGTGTGTTTTCCCTAGAAAATAGTTAATAGTTTAAAATCATAAACTTCAAACTGGTCACAACAGAAGACCTTTGAGTATCATAGGTGTAAAGGAAAGGCAAACTGTCTCATTCTTCTTATAACGTAAGCTTGAAGACATACTAAAACACTATGAGGGACACGTGGTCATCTTCCCATAGCAACGTAAGAACATTTACATTCCATAAAATCACGTTCTCATGTATGGCCTTAACTAAAATCAACGACTCTCTCTCTCTCGCTCTCGCTCTCTCTCTCTCTCTCTCTCTCTCTCTCTCTCTCTCTCTCTCTCTCTCTCTCTCTCTCTCTCTCTCTCTCTCTCTCTCTCTCTCTCTCTCTCTCTCAGGGGAACAAATGTTGTTTACTAGAATTCTGTCTGATTTCTTAATCAAAGTCAGAAACTAATACCATGTTTCAACTACTGGTTTTTTATCGATGCAAAGAAGACGGAACTGAATTTTTGACAAGGTATGAAATCCAGTAGACAAAATCATCATACAAACATATAATGGAACAAAATGAAGATAAAAATATGGAAAATAACAAACAATATATACGTACCAATATAAGCGTCGGCTTCGCTCGTCGAAATAATGTAATTATATACAGGAAAGAAATTAACCTACCCAGGCTTTAGCAGTAAAACAAAGTTAAAATGCAAAGAATGTAAACGTTTCAACATATTTTCTACAAATTAAATACAATATTACAAACCTTTCTTTTGGACTGAATATTTTCTTTGCATATGGGTTTGGTCCTTTAGAACATATTGTTTGCCAAGACCATCTAGATCTTCCACCAAGTTTCTTGATGTGACATTAGTCTCCACTGGTTGAACATAGTAACTTCTGTCTCCTATTTGGAAATTTCCGTTCTAGAACATATGTTTATTTGTATTTGTATATTATCAAATTAGTCCTTCATTCTGTGTTTCTGCTGTCTCGAAGAAGTGGAATATAAGTTGCCGATAAAATAGAAGCAACCAAAGAATGTGTGATTTTATATAGAGAACTAAAAACAGGCAAAGGACAAGAAATAGGCTATGATTCCAATGCTGACGTGAATTCGGCAAAGTAGTGCAATTTTAATATCTAAGCACATATGCAAAATCTATATATTAAAGAAAACATGAATTGAAACGGAATGATTACCTTGCCTCGAAATATATCGAATGTTGCAGGAGCAAATAAATTTTGACCTGGTTAATTTAATATTCAGAACATTTAAAGCAATACGCCAATAAGATGATAAAGCCAAATATATAGTTCGCCGGTTAATGTCCAAAATAACCTTGGTGATATTAATTTGAAGTCATAAAGGTCCATATAACTGGGTATAGTAAATACAATTATGTGCAACCTAGGACAATTAAAATAAATAAAACAGTATTGACGCTAACATCATAGATACCCTTTATAGATTGTCTTTACCAAAATATTATTGCCACATAAACGTAATGATAAATCAGAACAATAATGTTAATGATGAATTATTGAGATAGTTTCCAGACCTTTACTATTATTTGATTAAACAAACACAATATATAAAGCATCACAACGTTGTACAGTTATAATCTGCCTGCTACAATACTTAGAGAATATCTAAAATTCACTTGGTGGATAAATCCTTCTACAAGTTGTTACCTTTCTTTATAAATACAGATTGGACATGTTTTCCAACGGGGATTATTGTGATGATAGCCTACATTAGAAAATATAAGATTTCAATTCGAGATCTGGTACATTTTTAACCAAGCAGCATAATATGAGCGAATTTGATATTTAAATACATCTCGAGCATGTCTTATTTGATTTGGAAATGTTTGTTTACTCAACATCTTGAAAGTCAGGCGACATAAAACTTGAAGTCCAAGCATACTTAATTAAAACAGACTTAGGAATAAAATATTTCATTTTTATTAATGAATTTGACCTTCACCAGAACGTAAAATTGTGCATGCGTGCGTATGTATGTGCTGCTGATGTTGTTGTGGGGCTTAAAGCCATTTTTCAGTACACGATACAATGCGGCCAGTATTAATAGCTGATAAAGAAAGCGGGAAATCCGCGGAAAGAACCATCGACCTTCAAGAAGTTACTGGCAAGCTTTCTCACATATCAACATTCGCCGAGTTTTAGACTCAAACCCACTCAGAGCAGCAGAGAAGGTCGACCGGACCAAAATAAATCGGTCCGCAAATCCCTCTATCCAAAAGAGTTGTCGTAGAGGCTGCCACGAGTCAATCTGACATTATAAAAAAAATCCACCTAGATGTTACTCATCCTCACGCGAACCGACCAAAATAAATCGGCTCGCAAATCCCTCTATCCAAAAGAGTTGTCGTCGATGATGAAATCGTTGCTGCCACGAGTCAATCTGACATTATAAAAAAATCCACCTAGATGTTACTCACTCCACGACATCCCCTCGCGAACCGACCAAAATAAATCGGTCCGCAAATCCCTTTATCCAAAATAGTTGTTGTGGTGGGCTCAATTGAAAATTCACAATTAGCGTGTTGACGATTTTACAATAATGGAAGCAAAATCGCCAGCGATCCCAGAAGCGCCATCTACCAGATTAGCACGAGAAAAACTTGCCGAAATTAAGAAATTTCTGCCGGTCCACGAACGTCTGAAAGAAAAATTACAAACCCGTCAGCGAGTAAAAACTGATCTATTTGAAGGAAATCTGCAAACATTCGCTCCGATCACCACGGGTATAAAAACTGCTCTATACAAAGATTCCGATGATGCTTTTAAACGCGATGACAAAAAACCAATATCTGACCTGCTTAAGGAAATATCTAGCAATGTTAAACAAGCGCCAAAACAAACAGCTGCAATAGAACAGCAAACAGAAGAAGAACAACAAGACGAAGATGAGCAAATTGCCGGTCCGTCACGAAAAAAGGGTGTTAAATTTGTTAATTTATTGACAGAAGAAGCGACGAATGAAATTAGAAATATTGATTTACTCAAACCTGAAGAATATGAGGCATTTGGAACATATATGGCTGAGCAATACTACACCGAAAAATATAAGTATCTCAAAGATGAATACAAAAATAAAAAGGTGAATATAGATAAATGGGCCGATAATATGTACAAAATACAAAGAAATATTTCTACGCTCACCGAAGATAAAAAACGTACTGCCGAATATAAACACTATATAATTGGAATTGAATTGGGAAAAGCTAGATCATCTGCGATGAAAGCTGGGGAAAGTGCTGCGACGAGGGTAAAAAAAAATTAAATCATCAGAGTCGGCGCCGATGCCACAGTCAAGTTATTTATCGGCTGAAGATCAGCAGTTTTTGGATTCTTTGAGCTCGCCACCAGAAACGAAGGAAACAAATGGGGAAGGAATTACACCAATCGCCAAGACTTATCATGACACGCAAATATGTCCCGACAGCCTCGTCAGAGATGTTTCTCGGTTAGAAGTCCTCATCGGGGGAAGACGCGCGGAAAATAATTCCGTCGAGATAATTAATGAATCCGCGGAGATAGCACAGCGGTTATTTCAGAATAAGATAATTGATCTCCACACGTATCGGGAATTTATCGAGGATTTAGTTGAAGATAATCATTATCGTGGATATTACAGCGATTAAAAATTGCAAGCAATTCCACAATCCCACAATTAGAATTCCAGTGATTTTACAATAAAAGATGATTATACATTACAATCACGATAAACCAACTCAAGTGTTTGTGGTAAATTCACGTCTTCCAGTGTACAAGATGTTTTACGGGGAAGGACTCGGAGATACTATATTAGGTTTTTTCACGGGAATGGCACCAAAAGTTGTCCCGTTCGCCAAACAACTCGGTATGAAAGCCATTGGAGTAGTTCGTGATAAAACACTTGGTGCCGTTGGAGACCTGGCCGGGAGAGCATTTCCCGCTGTGAAAGACAAAGCAGCGTCGTTATTCAGAAGAAAACAAAAAATTCAGCTACCTTCGACGGAGAATATGCCAGCCGCGGAAAAAAAAAAATAACTAAAGCCCTACAAGAAAGAGCGGCCTCGTTGATCCTTAACTCGCCGGAATTATCAAATGCCATAATGGGAAGTGGACTTCGGCGCCGACGATGAAATCATTGACGATAAAATCATTGACGATAAAATCGCCAACGGAAATGCTTGCATTTCGGTAATTGAAAATAAAAACGTCTTAGTATAAAAAATGTCATTTAAGAAGATCATCGACGTCGCATTTGACATGGAAGCACCAGTGCCCAAGGATGATTCTGTCGCAAATTACCAATATTTTGCCTACAGAGCAATTGAACCAGATTCACGAGGACGAATTGACTTGCAAGTCCAAGATAAAAGTAAGTATTTCCTGCCATGCGAGGCATACATTGAAGTTGAAGGTGAAATTCTACTACGAAATGGAAATCCTTATCCGGCGGGAACTAAAGTTGGCTTTGTAAACAACGGTGTTATGGCGCTGTTCGAGGGGGCAAAATACGTCATCGACGGCAATGATATCGAATCGATAAACAACAACGTCGACATCGCTAGCACAATTCTCGGACTTGCTAGGTATTCTGACGATTATGCAAGACTGCCGGGCCGTCAATGATGTTTGCCAAAGACGGTAATGACTCTGCTGACACATCTCAGTATTATGGAATTAGCACAAGCTGCATCGCAAGATAATCCTAGAGCTGGATACGTAAGACCAGCAGGTACTTTTGATATTATTCCGTCTACTAACGCTAACTACAATCTCGGTCAAGCAATCCGAAACGGAATGCTAAAAGGAAATCAAAGAAAATTCTCATGTGCGCTTCCACTTCATCACATATTCGGATTCTGCAGAAATGTTAGAAAAGTAATCTACGGCGCTAAACACACTGTTGTTCTCACGAGAAGATCCGATGACAACAACGCCATCTGGAGAATTTCCGCGGGTAATGCTGATGATGCCACGAGAGCGGCTGACGATGGTATTGTTAGATTATCTAAACTAATTTTGTGGATGCCTATGCTATCTCCGTCGTTGGCGGTCAATCAGCGGTTGTTATCGTGGATGGAAACTGGAGCAAGTAGTCTGATAAGTTGGTTAACTACCACCACGGACACTCTTGAAAGTAACCAGACCGAATTTACTTGGAATCTTCCAGGAAAGCGAGGAATTTCAGCACCACGACCTATCTTTGTAGCGTTACAACGACGAGATCGAGTCCGAGCACCTGTACAGCAAATTCGTTCACATATGATATTTGATAGGTTAGACGTAACGGAAGTCTCCCTGAGAATAAACGGTCAACAAGAACCAGCTGAACCCATAAAATTGAGATCTAACGACGACAACAACAATGTTGCAAGAATATATCATCGGATGTTGTCTTTCATGGGTCGCGATCAGAACGTAGACACTGGACTACAAATATCTCAGTATGATTTCCAGACGCTGTATCCGATATATTACTTTTCACTTGAGCATCTTGACTTGACGAAAGAATCAGTCGTTGACATAACATTTAACGAGTTAGTAGGAGAACCTGGTCCCGGCTACAGAGCAATCGCGGTTATTCTTAGCGACAAGTCAATGCTCATCGAAGGTATCGGTGGTCAGATGAGACTCGTTGACGCTCCAGTAGAAAATCTCTGATTGAATCCAATTGAAAACACAACATATCTACAATAAAAATGACGTATAACACTGTTATGACTCAATTGACCGACGGTCAGATTAAAAAACTCAAATTCGCGACCACGAAACAATGTGGAATTTCAATAACGTTAAAACCGGCACAAATGGCATCAGGTTCTCATAAATTATCGCTGACAAATACTCAGCTGAAACATTACAATGCTTCTTTGGCGGCTGGTAAAGGAATCAGACTCGACCTCTCGAGAGCTGCCATTGCCAACATGGTAAAAAACGGTGGAATATTTCCACTGTTGGCGGCTATTCCTGGAATTATTGGTCCATTAATTGCAGCAGCTGCTCCTGCTGTTGCTATAGCTGCCGCGCTAGGTGCCGTTGGTACTGCCGCTGGAATAGGTTTGTAAAAAGCACTCGGACAAGGTTATCGACGAACTAAAAAAAAGGAAAAGGTCTGCGGTTCGGAAGACCGCCGATGTACTAGCTGAAAATGCTAGCATTTCACCGATGTCTAATTTCGATCTCATCGACGCGGTGAAGCGGCTAGCAATAAAGAATTTCAGAGGAGTTTTCATGAGAGATAAATTACCGTTATCACCGCGCCACACAGAGATAGGAATTATTAATCTCGATGACGATACTGGATCTGGCACACATTGGGTCGCTTACGCGATCACCCCGAAAAGTATTATTTACTTCGACTCGTATGGACTAGCCCCGCCAAAAGAATTTTTAAAATATATTTCCAAAGTAAAAACTCCGTTTTATTATTCTACATTGCCGACGCAAGCGCTAACCGATCCGCCGATTTGCGGTAGAGAAGTATTAAATGTTTTATCAAAAATATCTAACAACGTTAACAGACCACCACATTTAGTCGTTGTCGATTACACAAGTAGTTCCAATTTGAAAAAACAATAGCGTAGAATAATAAATGGTCGATATTTGGGGACGATCACGAGAAAAAAAAGAAAAAGGGAAAGCGGTTGCTAATATCCCAGAGATCACTAAATTAATCAAGAATGAAATCGCCGGCACATTAAACGTGGCAAATATTGATCCTGATGAAATAGCCGTATTTGAGACAAATCACGGTAAGTTAAAAACCAGCAACGTCTTTTTGGGCGATTTAATAAAAAAAGATCCAACCGCGCCAGATAATTACATAGCGATATTCAAACACGGAAAGTTAGAGCCGGGTTCCATTAATATGTCTGACCTTACTGAAAGATTCCATAGTCTTGAACAATTCTTAAACAATTTTTTGGGATTTCCACGTCAGCAACTTCGTGACGTGCATATCGTAAGAATTAAGGCTACAATCGATAATCACGAATTGTTAAGAACTGAGTTTGACGCTCACATTACGAAATTCAATAAACAAGAAGTGTTCAAAAATCTAAGTGACCTAAGAACTGAGTATACAGATCACGTTGCTAAATTTACCGAGCACGTAAATCAGTTTACTCCACTACAGAGAAATTTTAGCAGAATCAATAACGTCCTCGAAAGGTTTTTTAACAACAATGTTAGACCGGTAGATATTAGTATAAAGTACGCAGATGTTAAAGCTATCGTCGATAAAATAAAAATCATGCACTCAGCTGACGATGTTAAGCAAATCGTCGTCGTCGTAAAAACTGGTGAACTAAATTGGATCGTCAACGGAATAAATGAACTAATTGATCCTTTTAATGTTATTGCTGGTGGTTATCCGCTCGGCTATTATCGACTAACGATCGTGTCGGATAAACAAATTAACATCCGAGGAGCTGCGCGTGATGGTTCTGTGCTATGTAGAGGAGTTAACACGGTCGTCTATTACTCAACCAATAACATTAACGTCGATGTTATTAAGTTTATATTTAACTTAGATAACGTAGCAAACACGTTTAAATATCGATACATAATAGAGCATCTAGGTAATTAAAAATTTACAACAACTACAATAATGAACAAATCTACTGAGTCGATCAACGCTAACAACTTCAGATACGACACCGTCAAAAAATACCAGACGGCGCTTAAATCTCTCGCTGATGAATATCAAACAAAAATAAAAAAATACCAGCGTAGAATTACCGTCATCGACGTCACCGTGTATTCAGTTTCCGGACTTCTTACCGGCGCTGGAATAATACTGTCCTCGGTGACCATGATAGCTCCGGTAGCTATTCCGATAGCTATTTCCGCGATGACAACAGTAGCCGGAATTTCTACCGCGATCACTAAAAAATTATCATCGTGCGCGCAGATTAAACTCGCCGATTACATAGCTAAATATACCATTGTGGAAAGCGCTTACTCGAGTACATCAAAGTTAATTTCAGCATCTCTCGACGATGAAGTAATCACCGCCGATGAATTTACCACGATGACAGAGCTGTACGATTTCACGATGTCGAAAATCGCTGAAAATTCTCGTGCTAGCACTTCTTAATTAAAAAATCCAGCGCAGATTAAATAAAATGTCAGAAATTCAGTTTCTCAAGCAGATTTCCGATAATACTTCACCGAGACAAACTTCCATGATCTCGATATCGTCAAAAAAACCGGAATTTACTGTTATATTTCCATCTCCGATCCCTGTCTACGAGATCGCGTTAGCTAAACTTCGTGTATATAACAGCTGGCCTAACATTAGAAATAAACGATTCGGTAATCAACAGCCTAACAATTCTCTCGTGTTCGCGTACAAAAATCTCCCCAATGGTATTCCAGATTGGAACACAATCGGGATTCCTACTGGTTCGTATGAAATTGAAGCAATCAATGAAGAATTCGCACGTAGAATAGCGTCGGCGCTAGAAACCGCTGGTGTGGCCGTTGCTAACATTAAAGAAAACCCACCAATAAGTATCTTAGTTGATCAACCTAGATTATCGTCGATTATTGAGATCGCCGAGGGTTATTCAGTTGATATATACAGCAGTTCAATAAGAACCGTGTTAGGATGGCCTGAGATTCGACCTCATACACCAGAACCAGTGAAAGCTGATTACATCACAAATAAAATCGGACCTGAAAATCCGTCGCGGACTTATAGTTACTTTGAAGAGTTGATTCTTTCAAAAATATACAGGAAAACTTTCCCTGATGGTTCTCAAGAATGGCATTTTCTAAGTTCTCGTGATTTTAAACCTGGATTTGATCCTGAAAAAGAGGGTTATACCATTGAGCCGGCAGTTGTGGAGGGTCCTACTCGCCCCTCGCTTAGTCCACCATTTTTTTTACATGAATGACGATTTTAAATTGTTGTTGCCGTCGTTAAAATCTGGTCTTCTTACCAAGGACGAATTCATCAGCGTAGTTGCTGAAGCTAATAAAATTATTGCTGATATGATCGCGTACAGATCAAGAGTTATTAGCGTCTACACAGATAAAAATCACCCTTTATCTAGAATGATACCAGCACAGATATATAGAGATGCTCTAGAAAAAGATCCAAATGTTAATGTAGAAGGATACAACGCACCAGAACTTAAACAACAACTCAGCCTTGCCATCGACGAAGGTTTTAATAAAATTCTCCAGCGCTACAAAGATAGTCAGACAAAAAATTACCTCACGCATAACAATTCCCCCGTCGGTGACGGCAGACATCACGCACCCGGCAACGTCAACATATCCAACGTGGTCGCGCTCAACCTGACATGCAGCGCCATCCAAGGGAGTTATCAAGTAAATATTGAAAAATCCAGCAAAGCTCATCCAGCTGATCTACTTTATTCTACTGCGCCGTCAGTGAGCCCTGGATACCTGATCATTGACGATCCTCCTAATCCGGTCTATATGCGCTGTCATAATGACCTCATCAACGAGATGAAATTTCGACTTACCAACCAAGACGGTGAACTGATTGACCTCCGCGGCGAAGAACTCGTGATTAGTCTGTTTGTGAGATCTTAGAAACGTTAGTGTTACCGATGACCGCGTCGAAGAATAATTATAACGCAAAAAAATACCTCGCGTCGATGACAACCGCGTCAGATCGCTGATGGTAATTAAAACACGGTAACTACACATCGATAATTTTGTCCGGAATTATCAGCGGGAACAATAACGCAATCGTCGAACCCGGACAAGCCGGATTAAACGATAACAGATGCAGTAATGTGTTGTTATATATATCCGACGTGATTACCCGCTGATAATTACATCCGAAATTATTGATCTACAATTACCATCGCATAATTACTATCAGCGATCGATGATCACCGGCGTCGATTACCCTTCCAGAAATACTATCATTGTTACCCATCGTGATTTATTTTTTTTATTATTTTTTTTACGGCATTATTATATGCCGAACAAAGCTAGTTACTTATCGTACATGGACGTCGAGAACATCATCTCGTTACGTGGAGTACAGAAACCGTCAGAAATAGCTAGCCGATACAAGATCGGTCTGACGCGGTTGTATAAAATATGGACCGACGCTTCCCCGAATAAGAAATTTCCCGGTGGTTTTACTGGAACTCAAGCTGGTAAAAAATTAACGGAGGTCGCCAAAAAACTAACAGAAGAGAATAATAATCAACGTGCTGAAATCTCGAAGATTCAGGAAGAATTTAATTCATTGCAAGGTCTGGCATCTAAAACTCGGGATAATATAAAACAAAAACAACAGCAAGTACAGAATATGATGGCCCGATATAAACTACTGCAGCAACAACAACAACAAATACAAGAGTTGCTGACGATGATCCCTGACAATGAACAACAATTGAAAACCCTTTACTACGCAAAAAGATCAGCAGCAGAAGACCATTGATGAATTAAATCTGAAGATCACCGAGAATATAAAAACTATAGAAAATCAGACGAAAAATAATGCGCAGCTGCAGAAGATAATCGACGACAATGACACGATCGAGCAAGGACTGAATGAGATTTTATCAAAACCCCAACCGTCCGCACCTAAACATTGGCCTTACGGTGAGAAATCGGTGGAGCAAATATTAACTGAGAATTTACTCAAACCGGCGGACGCTGTAAAAACAAGCAAAAAAAAAATCTCACCGAGGTGAACGAATTCCCGCGTCCGACAAAGTCGGGCTGAAATAACCGATTTTTTAAGATTAAATTTTACATTACCGTAAACAAAATTGAGAATTATCAATCTGACGACGTTGGTCAAGCAGCGATTCTCGATTCAATGTTGTCCAAAGCAGCCTTGATAGATTTTTCCTCTTCGAATATCTCCACGACGGCGTCGCGGATTCCCTTGATGATTTTACACGCGGGAACGAACAATTCAACGTTGTCTTTGTTGGCGATTATCGCCTCGGTGCGTGCGGCAGTGAGCAGCTTAATTATCCTGTACTCGTTGCGGTGAGTTGGTCTTCCACGGGAACGTGTGTCGACGACGGCGCTGTACTCGTTAGTGATCCATGATCTGTTGAGGATGGAAGTTGCAGGGACATACTGTTGGATTTTATCAAGTTCATCACACAACGCGGCAACGTTTTGGTCGTTCATTATTTTATAAGGATTTTTTACGTTTAAAATATAGTGCAAAAAAATCACCGTCACTGATACACAAAAGATACCCGACAACGTAGCACCGGTGAATACGAGGAAAGACAAATACCGTTTGCGACACGTCTTACGGATTGTGATTGAATTCCATAATACTTTCCCGCGGCGCAAATCGAAGGAAAGTATTTTTCGGCAGAGACTATATCGGAGGCGTCGGCGACTCCAATGACGGGTCTTCGTGCTGAAATTTTAATCATCGGTGCACTATTGTTGCAATTTTCTCTTGGGGTAACTAAACGAAGATTTTCTAGTCGATTATCGAGGCGATTTCTGTTAATGTGGTCTATGACTAACCCAGGTGGGATTATCCCGTTAAAACATTCGTAAATGAATCTCGCCGAGGAATAACATTTTTGTTCTCCGTGTTGTTTGATACTTATCTTTGCATATCCCATGTGGTCGACATGACCGAGATTTTTCTTATATACTCGATGCCTGACGATACCATCTCGGGAAGCCTCGTAATTCGAGTAAATCGGGTGAGACATAAATATGTTTTGATCCATATAATAAATTAGGTACAACTACATATTTAATTGTTTTTTGTAATCTCCGATAATAAAGTCATTTTCGTTGAATATTATTCCATGTTTGTCTTTGTAATACTTGGCAAATATTCGGAAGCGCTTTCCTCCACAATCTGCACATAGATGAGTCATTCCTCGGATATCAGCGTTGCATTGAATGCATTTTATCCGCTTTGGCGGACTTTTTTTAGCGTGCTGATTATGCGTTGCACAATATTTTCCAATACAAGCTCGGTTACATACTTCGTTGCGTCGTCGATATACCCAGGAACATCGGTTTGACATTGCTATATAATAATTAATTTTAATTTTTAATTGAATATATTTTTTTATGTATATTATATGGAACATAATTCTGATGACGTTCAACATTACTCCGTTATTCGCGCTGATAATTTAGCGGCGAGAAATTTTAATGAATATATGACTGAAAGATTGTCGCACGTAGATGTTATTGAACCTGCTCGAGTTCGACGGCGATTTGACCTTGACGGGAGGATAAATCCAACCGAATATAGAGCACACATAATTAGTAGCATTAGAACGGTAAAGAACATGTATCGAACAAACGGTGCCAGCTACGTTTATTCGACGTTCAAGACAAATAGCGAAGACGCTAGATTGACTATGGAACGAGCTCAGGAGATACTGTCGCAGGTGGATTTTGGAACATTACAACACCCGCGAAGATATCATCTGCAATCGTCGTATTTGACGTTTAGGGAAACTCCATCACGGCGACAACGACGGCGAGATAGGTTGTTGTCGTTGTTGTACAATGTTGAAACCGAGGACAGATTTTGGGAAGTAACCTTACACGATGGTAGAGTCAGCGATGGTCGGAGAGGATTGTTTGTGTTGGACAGAAACACACGACCAGGAGCGTTAGTCGGTATTGATCAACGGTATTATACCAGAGGTTACCCGTACAATGTTGTCGTGTATGGGGTGTATTTAATCGATGTTCCCGTCGAAGGAGAAGTCGGCAACCAGAGGATGTCGACGACGTTAAATTGCGTTGCTGAATTGGTTATAAAACATTTTAAGGAATCGACGAGGGGAAACGGTTTGACAGAACGACGAGCGAATATTATTTCCGCGTGGAATGATCGTGTTTTTCAACTCGGCGCTACTAAAAAAGACATAGCCGAGTTGGAGAAAAAGTTAAAAACACCGATTATCGTTAAGATGCTCCCGGATAGAGAATTTTATAATTCCGGTTGTTATCAATCCAACGGAACAAAAACCGATCGAAATTCTCGACCACAATTTTCACGGTTGGGGAGTCAACGATGGCAATTTTCCCTCGAACAAGACCGTTAAATACTACACCGGTGATATGTTTAAGTGGATCAAATCGAACATGAAAGATGTTCCTGTCAACGTTTGGTTGTTTAAAAGTGGCGGTAACGATTATGATCAATTTGTCATGAGAAATGACAGCGTGAAAGACAATTGTGATTCCGGAATAATTTATCGAGAGGAAGAATTACAAAACGAGATGATCGAATTTGCTAAAAGGTACGTCGATGAATCCGCCGCGGAGAAGTTGACTCGAGTGAGTTTTTCTGTTGAGTCTGTCGCGTATCAAATAACTAAAGAAAGAAATTCTTGGGCACCGACTAAAAAAAAGTTTATCAATGACGTCCGCGATAGTTGCATTGAGTATTCCCACGGTGGTCTATGGAACCGCGAGTATGAGTTAGATGATTCTATAAGATCCGTCGATATGGTCGCGTGTTATCCAGGAAGTTTTCTCGGCGGCGGAGAATGTCGGGAATGGTTTAATCGATTTGGTATTCCCGGGAGCAACATGATCAGAAGATCCGTTAACGGACCACTACCCGAGTATGATCTAACAGGATTCGCTAAAGTTGTGCGCGCAAGACTCGCTGACGGACTTCATCCGGTTAGTTATTTGTGGTTCGGCAGGCATATAGCTGAAAAAAAAAATGGGTCCCGACGGTGCTATTACGATGGGGATTAGATGTTGGTATTATAACAGATCTGATAGTATCTGAGGTAATATTCAGCGACCCACAAAAGGATGTTTGGTTACCAACTCCCGATAAAGACTCGCGCTGGAAGTACGAATTTATTCATGATATGATCGTCAGCGAAAGCAAAAGAATTAACAGAATAATAATCGGAAAGTTCACGCAAGGCGAGTACGACAACGAAGACGTACGACGACGAAAAACCGCTAAACTAATATTAGATCCCGGTGAGTTGAAATTCATCATCGACGACGCCGTAAACAAAGGAGTGTTTTATCGGCGGACTAATATTGAATTATCGAAAGAACATTTTGGAACGGTCGTCGAGTATTTCGGTGATGAAATGCCTCAATTTGTTCACTTACGATCTTACATGCTAGCGTACCTGACAATTAATCTGCTAAGTACCGTCAATAGATTTCCAGACAGTGCATTTCGAGTCGCAACCGACTCATTTTATTACCACGAAGAGCATCAAGATGCCGTTAATGAGTTTCTCGGAGACGGCGAAACATGGGGAACTTGGAGAGTAAAAAAAGAAAAATTACACAACTACGATAAATCAGCTGATTATCCCGACAAACCAGAGTATCATGGTTGTGAAATTAGTGAGTATTCGACGGCTCCAAGTGTGCATGATCCTATCGGTCGTCATAGAATTATTTATCTAAACGGTCCTGGTGGCTGCGGTAAAACAACATGGGTGTTAGAACATTTTCGTTGTATTGGAAATGAACTAATCGTGTTAGCGCCAACTCATCGATTAGTCAGGGAATTCCGTGAAAAAGGATTCCACGCAGAGACTTATCATCATTACTTTAGATACAGCGGTGGAGAATGGTCCACGGAACGTATGGGAAATAAAAAAATTCATTCCGTGATAATGTTCGATGAAGTTTGTATTATGTCGATAACGGTCATAGAAATGTTTTTGGATTATCTAAAGACAAAAAATACTGTTGTTATATTCTGCGGTGATCATGGTCAACCACCTCCATTTGAAGGATTTTCCCCACATTGGTGGCTACGGTCACGCGTCGACTATTACGAAGAAATGACCATCGACCGCAGATCTCTCGATGAATCATTGGTCAAATTAAAATCTGCAATCAGATGCACGAGTAATGACCATCAAGCTAAAGTGTTTCGTAAAATGGTAATCGATGACACATATGTTGAATTTATTGACAAATGGTCACCTGCGGATCTTGTCGTAGCTAGCCGAAAAAACACACGTGATAGTATTAACGCGGCGTTATTTGAACTTCACGGATATAAATTTTCCAATGAACTTGTGCCGTTGCAATACCGACCTGCAGATACTCGATTACAGAATATCCTAGTTGATATCCCTGGAAGTGCTGAACAACGAAAATTAGTTTTGAATGATGTTGTCTACGTGAAGTTGTCAGACGTTGAAGGCGCGCTAAGCATGAAAAAATCACCGTGGCGGCTAGGATATGCCTCAACGATACATTCGACACAGGGGTTAACTATCACAGATACTATTGTTTGGATCATTGACGATTTCATTGAATGGGATAACTTAGTGTATTTGGCCGTTAGTCGAGTTCGTCGAATGAATCAACTCAGGCGAGTTACTTTAGATTACTCGGCGGAAGTTGAGTATCTTTCGGAATAACTAACAGTTGCTCACGAGTAAAATTTCTCTGTGGGGCTTCATAATCCAGCGTGTAGTATATCGGCCTGTACATTGACGAATGAGTTCCGTATATGCGATGTGTTGTAATACTCCATATTGGATCAGTAGATCTTTTAGTACCACCTTCTAATTCACCTGGCTCGTACAAATATCGCACCGTTGATCCCCACGGAATTCTTTCTTCGTGAGCGTCTATTGGAGATGGTGGCTTTGTTTTTTTCTGATATTCCTCGTTGATCATTTTTACCACCGCGGGAAGTCGTTTTACCCATTCTGTTGATCGAGTTGGTTGAGTAAATTCCTTCGCGTACTGATGGGCGAATAATTTATCGGCGAGTGTCCTGTTAAATCGTTCAACGATAGCCTGATCACGATGAATTGCTTTATGTCCGCGTCGGATGGTGACATTTTTTTTTGTCATTGTTGAGATTACTTCACCGCGAAATTCACTACCTGGATCAACCTGTAACAACACCGGCCATGTAAGTTGACCACGGCTGTAGATGTTGTTGAATGCGCTTGCAACTTCCGCTGATTTTTTTGTACGAAGTGGTTCGGCGTCTTTTTGGCGGGTAGCGATATCAACTACCGTTAACGCGTATTTGTAGCCGTTATCGTGCGGGAGATATAAAATATCCGCCTGATGAACTTCATTTGGGACGTAGACGTCAAATGATCCATATTTGATAGACTTTGGTCGCGGTAAATAAATCTGCCATATGGCCTGTTTTGACAACCATGATTTAGCAACGTCACGTGAAACTTTAGCCGCCGCGGACAGTTTATCTATCGCGGACTGTCCTCGGTAATATCCTTGCGGGGAATAATAAATTTTTCTCATTCTTGCTTCTACCGACATTTATTAGATACTAGCACCTATTAACAATTTACCTTTCATCGCGGACTTAATAATCCACGAGGCAATTTTTTCTCTGAGATTTTTATTTTTTATCGAATTTAACGCGTGAATTAAATTGACGTCAGCGAGATGGCGTTGCTGAAGATCGTTACTTTTGTATGCAATATCGTGTATTCTACAGGCCTCGTCGATGGTATTAATGGAAATTCTCCAGGACGTGGTTGATCATTCTCGTCTAGTCTAATATCTAACCGAGTTCCCGGTCCACAGTAGCTGTATCCGGGGAGATGTTTTTCTCCGGGATACTTAGACCAAGGGGCGCCTGGGAGATTACTGAGTCTTGCTGCGATATCACCTCCGTGTTGCTTTTTTTTAAAAACCTGAATTTCTTCGTACCGCAAGTGACACATGTTCCAGTTGATGCTTGTCTGTTATTCTTCGTTGTAACGGTCGTTAGGTTGCCTGTACCAGTGCGAGCCTTACATTTAACACAATATAGATCCATAATTGTTATTGTTGTATAATCAAATGGAAGTTTTTGACTTTTCAGCGAAGAAAGGCAAAACACCTATTAAGCATCATCCAATGTTGCCAAACTCAATTCGCGGTATTATTATAGGACCATCGGGATCTGGTAAAACTCAGTTAATGTTAAGTCTTGTCACGAAACATACCAAATGGGATAAATTATATGTAATTGCACCAAGCGCGGACGATCAAGACTGTTATTCGGTGTTAAGGGAATTTAATTCCGAAATGTCCGACGAACTGGGATACGACCCGATAGAGTTTATATACGACGTAGCTGAATGTCCACACATCGATGATTTAGATGGCTCTCTCAACAACATGATAATATTTGATGATGTCATGCTGGATAACCAAAAACGACCAGCGTTGCTATTTTTCCGAGGTCGCCACAAGCACGCTGACATGTTTTATTTAACTCAACGGTATACTCAAATTCCTAAGGTGATTCGTGATAACTGCAATTTTCTTTGTGTGTTTAACGGAGTCGATATCCACATGTTGAGAAATATCTGGCAAACGTGGTGCTCTGACATGGAATTCAATAAATTAAAAAATTTCTTCAGCGCTGCTAAGCAAACTCCTCACGGATTTATTACAATAAATTTGAGCGACCCTCGGACGCGATATCGTATCGGGTTGGATAAAATTTTCAGTTAACGAGTGAGTAACATCTAGGTGGATTTTTTTATAATGTCAGAATGACTCGTGGCAGCAACAATTTCATCGTCGACGACAACTCTTTTGGATAGAGGGATTTGCGGACCGATTTATTTTGGTCGGTTCGCGTGAGGATGAGTAACATCTAGGTGGATTTTTTTATAATGTCAGATTGACTCGTGGCAGCCTCTACGACAACTCTTTTGGATAGAGGGATTTGCGGACCGATTTATTTGGTCCGGTCGACCTTCTCTGCTGCTCTCAGACAGAAGTGAGATGGCATTGATCTGTAAAGGAGAGCGCTTTAGACCACTCGGCCACTCGAGGTATCGGGCGAATGTGTGTATAAAGGGGTAGAACTCGTGCAGTGTAACAATTAGAACAAATGTAAATAATGCACTATGCGCAAGTTTGGAACAACACGCTCTAGGTTATGCTGTACAAATGAGACATGTGAACCTGAGAAGGATATAGTTTGTCACTTGGCAGGTTTAATTAACTAGACTGTGTTGCTGCGTTCGTGTCTGCCTAATATGTCTCAGATTTTTAAACTCCAATACTTTGTGAACACAACTCCTTTTGGTGTGGTATGACATGCAAGTACTTGAAATAGTTACCTTCAGAGAATTACATACTCTACTCTACTAGAAAGAAATCCGGATTTGTAATTAAGACAGCAGGTCACCACACTGCCAGTACATCTTTATATCATAATATACTTACTATGATTCTGTCACATGGTTCATTTGATTTTTTGAAACATCTGACGGTCATGTATGCCCAGTTCTCCCTGTCCTGGTAGTAAGCCACATCCTATTCAAGGAAATGCAAGTAAATGTTGCCAATGGTATAAAACCAATCTAGTCAATTTCAGAACCATCCAATAACTTTTTCAAAACTACAGAGAAAAATACCAAAACTAATACGTACAATAGAAAAGAAAAGAAAGTTACTTAATAATATCTACATTGCGTTTGAGTCTTGACTATAACAGCAAAATATCAATTAAATAACAAATATCATAATTTTGCCTTTACGATCTGACCTCCTGTGAGGTATATTGAAACAAAAATATACTCGTAAGGCAGAAAGTGGTTAGAACAAAGGAATCTAAATGGTGACCGAAGGAAGTAAGCCATCAATACAATGTTTGCACCATCGTAATAGGTTGCGTGTTTTTACACATTTTCAATTTTCCTTTATCCTGGATGTATTAGATTTTTGACATGATGATAGCTTAAAACTAGCATAAGGTGTGTTCTACGTTAGTAAAAGAAATAAAGTTATTACTGGTAAGAACAGAGATCAATAAGTAAAATAAATTATATTCCTGCTTTCCATCGAAACTATGTATTAATTTATCCTTCACAAACGAATGAAAACATCGATCATGGATTTGCAAAAACTAATTAATCGTAAGAAAATGAGACTTATGTAACTTGATAATTACTTGTTACTTTTATAATGTTCAAAACGACTGTGTTAATTATTCTCGATATTGGACAATAATCGTAAGAAAATGAGACTTATGTAACTTGATAATTACTTGTTACTTTTATAATGTTCAAAACGACTGTGTTAATTATTCTCGATATTGGACAATGAATATTGGCATCATGCCAATACAATAGGATTTAAATAAAACAAAATTATGCTTGAAACTTTCTCTCTCTCTTTCTCTCTCTCTCTCTCTCTCTCTCTCTCTCTCTCTCTCTCTCTCTCTCTCTCTCTCTCTCTCTCTCTCTCTCTCTCTCTCTCTCTCTCTCTCTCTCTCTCTCTCTCTCTCTCTCTCTCTCTCTCTCTCTCTCTCTCTCTCTGGCATAAAGTCGACCTCATTCTGTAACGTTAGCATGTTTTGTATATTGTCGCCACAAAGGTTTCAAATTATTTATGTATGACCTCCAAATAAAATAATATTAGTTTCAATACTTGTTTGCTGAATATTAGTATTTTGTATTTACTACGTTTTTCAGAGTACTATAATATTAAGCATGATTATTTCCGTTAAAAACTATTTGTCCTTTATCTTGAGAAACTTGTTTTACTTATGAGCTATTTAGTATCAGATATCATCAGAGGTTTATAAACCATATCTAAAAAAACTCTGAACTTGTTTTAAACAAGGCTGAGACAAACAAATACTTGATTTAGTTTACTTCGTAGTTTTGCAATTAATTTTGTTTTGTTTGTTGATTGCTTTATGTACGTATTTATTTTTAATCTAGACACCAAACCTCATGTGTAGGCAATAAACGTTACATTAAATATCAACATATCTCCACTTCCGGATTATTTATTGGAATAAATATTATCAGTAGCTAGGCTGTATGAACCTAGAGTTAAGTTTAAACATTTTTCGAGATTATAATCTACGTTTTTTCAGGAAATTATATAAATGTATCAGGAATCAGTTTGAGAAAGCAAAATTGTGAAAATGTATAACATATTGTTTTAAAAGACTTTTATAAAAATTATAAAGCCCCATATGTAGACATGTACCATTACAGTTATATTTAAGATATCAGCCACTAGTACAACAAAACGATTTTGCAACCAATTCAAAGCTCACCTCCTTATGATAATTTCGTGATTTCACCAGGACGGGTTGACCGTCTTTCAATTTTCGTGCAAAATATACGTCAGCATATGGATTAATGTCATGGTTCCTCTTCAAATTTAAGGTCAGACTTTCTGATCCACGTGTAAGATGAAAGGTCAAATCATTCGGAAAGTCAACGTCAATGAGTGTACGCTTGTCGGTTTGGAACCTTGCAGTCACATCCTTAAGCCATAGTATTTCAAAGCTTGTGGATTTTCCTAAAACGGAGTTGAGAAAATGTTTTAGGAAGCAATTTAAACACCAGAATTAAGGAGAAAATAAACGTGATTTAGACATTACCACGAAGTCACTTTCTTAATGCAAGCCAATTTAAATAGGAACAAACACCAACTTTTTAAACATTTACTCTCGGACTGCTTTTTATATAACAACGTGGTATTAACGTTATTGCCTAGAATTTGTAGTTTTGTCTTTTGACTTAGTTTTGACTTAATGACATGCATTTGTGTGAAATTACATATTAGTCTAAAAGCCCACCTAGCCTCAAACTTCACAAGTTTATATCGCCTTCATCTAGGCATCCCTGGATTACAGGGAGTATTTAAGAACCACTTTCTTCAAACGTTAATAGCTTTACTCCATGTGAAACAACTTACTTCAAACATTGTAGCGTTTGAGAAAATTAATTCCGTATGCACCGACGATAAATTAATGACATAAAATTGAGAAATTACAATTAGGGGGTTTAACTTTATTCTGGAATAAGAATCATTTACTTTTCTATAAATATAAATAAACCTGATGGTAATAATTCACTCTTAAATTTAAAATAAACTTTTGTTCTAGTCTGTTGGTTTAGAGCATTACATCGTGAAAATACATGCTAGTCTGAGAGTCCAGCTTTTCTAATCCATTTTCATCATGAAGTCAATTATACTAAACCTTGGTAATAGCCACTTTCGTCAGGAGATGAGTATGTAATTGATGTTGGCATGGTGTGCATAGTGTATAATAACCCGTACTACTTCTACATTCTTTTCAATCATAGAGTGACAGAGGACGTCATATCCGAAATGACAATGCGTACATTTTCACATATAAGATTAAAGTCCGTGAAAAGGATATATCTAAAACATACTTGTGTTCATAAATTGGTGGCCGCAACCTATCTTTAATTAAGTGAGAGCTACCAAATAATAATTCTCCAGACATTAACAAAAATATAAATGATATTATACATGAATAAAAGATTTAGTCTATTATTAGATGTAGGGTCTTTAATCCAGAATTAAAATCATTTAATTATGCAGATGTAAACAGCCCTAATGTTAGTAATGCATTACTCAAAATATTAAAAAATCTTTTGGGCTAGCTTTTCATTTAGAGCACTGATGGTAGGGCCAAAGGGTTATGCATAAAGAAGAAAATGTCCTTTAAATCAAGCTTTGTATATCTTAAGCCAAAAGTTAAAAAGTGACAATTTATCATGGTTTAGGAGTTAATACCGCATGATAGTAAATCATTTCAGTTAATATATTTTCATAACAGGTAACAGTTTATTTTAATTGCAGTTTACAGGTTGGAAAAAAAGCATTCTGAGCAAAATCAGACTTTGCATGACAAAACTGAAAAATAAAACGCAACTGATTATGGTGGAAATATTTACAAATATTTTGAATTCAGACCTAAGAATGACACTATCAGATTCAATTTTTTTGCATGCATTGATTTTTGGAAATCCGTGGACAGCCATTTCCTATATTTCATAAAAAATGAAATATAAATTAGAAGCGGCAAAGGTACCTATTCAGCAAATTTAGTCCTTAGAGAATGGTTCCATGGGTATTTTATGAGAATTATGGGTGTTGAATAGAAGAGATCTGAAGTATGAGAACAGCATAGACTCGAGGAAATATTATCACATTTGGGGTAATAAAGAAATAGTCTACTACGATAGTCTGCCTTCTAGAAACTATGTGAATAAAATAATCACAAAATAAGTTACACATGAAAATGGAATAGTAGTCAATATGATATATCAGGAGAAAAAAAAGAGGATTCGAATAATATATAAATTGAAGCAAAAGAATTGTACAGTATAGCCCCAGAGAACCTTTTTAGAAACTATAAAAAACCTCGGCTTAGCGAAGAAGCAGTCACAAATAATAAAAGAGTTACTAAAATTTAACTATTTGATTGATTGAAAGGTACCAAAAGTACCAAAGACCAAAAGGCATTTTTGTTTCGGATCTAACATTTCTTAACGTCTTTTGGTTTGACATTGGTGAATTGTAGCTATAACAATCACGGAAACATGAAACTAAACAATTCGCAACTGTTGTGAGACAAGGGAACCATATTTTGCATACAAAAGAAGGATAATCCAAAGAAGTTCAAACATGTTATTGCGAAATTAAATGTAATATCATCCACCTCAATATGGAAGTCAAGTGTGGACAAAGTTAAAAGCGATGTTATGGCTGAAAAATTTTCTCAATGTGGTTTGACGATGATAGATATTAATATATTTTATTAGCTTTGAAAATAGCATGACTGTTTGTGTAGAGTTCTTCTCCAAATAGAAAATTGACAACTTTTTTTGAATATAAATATGCTTGATTAATTGCCTGCTCTAATTAGGAGATGAACATGTGATGAAATTAGCCAAAAAGTCAATAAAGTTTTGTTTTTTTTAATTTTTAAATAAATTTTGAAATTTTTAATAGAGAAAAATATGCCCTGGATATTTGATGCTCCTATGATAACAAGATTATGTATGAACTTCCTTATATAGGAGAACAATTTACAAATTATATAAAGGACATGGCTTGAACATAGTGTAATCTACATTAGTGAGATAAGTTCCGATCACTTAACTATTATTGAATTTGATAATTTAAACCTAAAACTCGAATTTCTATCCTTTTCAGGACTAAAGTCAACATGGAAAGTCCTTACTTCAAAAAATTACAAAAATGAAAGGAGACATATCAAGATTATAGATTTCCAACATTTTTCCTAATTGCCTCTATAATTCGGGAAAATAATTATTGCAAGCATTTATGCTCTTTTAGGAAGAGTGGACCTCATTGTCCCCTAGTAACAGAGAAAGTCGTGTTATGATTAAATTGCATTTTTAATGGAGTAATGTTTTTAATGCATAATGCGATTGCAATCAAATCTAAAAAAAAATTATATGTTTTTGGGTCCGATTTGATAATAAACAAACCAAATATTGTAATATCTATAATTTTGATGCGGAATACATTACATATGTATAAACGCAGTATCAATTAGAGATGTGTGTGGTGTCTGTGTTTTGTTTCCTTCGTACACTGAAATGTTTCATTTAAGGGAAAATTATAATAGCTCTAAAACATCACTGACAACCTGTTGCAGAGAAAATACAATAGTCATATATAATAGTCAATTATATATATATATATATATATATATATATATATATATATATATATATATATATATATATATATGTGTGTGTGTGTATGTACGTATGCATGCATGATGTATGTATGTATGTATGTATGTATGTATGTATGTATGTATGTATGTATGTATGTATGTATGTATGTATGTATGTATGTATGTATGTATGTATGTATGTATGTATGTATGTATGTATGTATGTATGTATGTATGTATGTATGTATGTATGTATGTATGTATGTATGTATGTATGTATGTATGTATGAACCCACCTGAACGAATGTAGGCAAAGAAACAAACTGTGAAAAGGTATACAGCTTTTTTCATTGTCTGGACTGGCTGGCGAATCTCGGAATACAGACGGTCTTTTCCGCTAGACTCTAAAATATAAGATTCGCTGAGGTCAAAGTGTGAAAGTAAGGTCAAATTATTTAATTTTATTCCGCCACGTTTCAGCTTTCTTATTAACACTATTATTAGGAATGTATGTGAAAGAAACAACAAAAGCTATACTGCAAATACCTTGCAAGGAGAGCCTAGAATATTATAAATGTCGTCTCCAGCAAATAAATCATTATCTTAAAAAATCAGAACAAACTTCTTCATGGGTCTCGAATGGCCAAGTGGTCGTTACGGATCACTGCCATCTCACCTCTGTTTGCTTGGTTTCGAGTCAAAGATTCGGCGAATGTCGATATGTAAGAAAGCTTGGCAGTAGCTTCTCGTGGGTCGGCGGTTCTTTCCGTGGATTTTACGGATTCTTCCTCCACCATTAATACTGGCCGCCATGTATAGCCTATAATGTGCTGCAAAATGGCGTTAAGCCTCACAACAACAACAATGACAACAAAAATTTTCTACAGTGAGGCATAACTCAATTGCCGTTCTTAATATGTGACAAATAAGCATATATATCAATGATATTGTATATGTAATACAGACACGTTTTATAAATTATACACATAAAAACAAATGGCACAAACGTTTTTCAAGAAAAACTACATCAACAGTTTAAGGGAAGATATGAAGAAACGAATGTTTTCTTTGCACCACATACTACTTTTATGTATACGTGTATGAATGCATTTATCACTCATGTATCCATGTTTAAATGTATATGTAATTATTTTCTTATGTATATATGTAACTTTGTATGTCTTTGTATGTATGTATGTATGTATGTATGTATGTATGTATGTATGTATGTATGTATGTATGTATGTATGTATGTATGTATGTATGTATGTATGTATGTATGTATGTATGTATGTATGTATGTATGTATGTATGTATGTATGTATGTATGTATGTATGTATGTATGTATGTATGTATGTATGTATGTATGTATGTATGTATGTATATATACATATTGTCAATATCTCCTATTTGTATTTACGTCTGAAATAAAGCGATGGCTAATTTGCTTCAGTTTAAAATCGTGTTGGTGGGCAAGTTCTAAATGCTCCCAGACAAGGTCTAGCCCCTAAGAGCTGATCCTTAAACAAAACATATAGTTTTCATTTTCTACAGTCTTGTATAACCGCATTAATGTATTTTATTCAACGGTATTTTCCAGGACCCATGCTAAATCCAGGTCTGTTATAAATTTTGCCACGAATGTGTCTTAGAAAACGTATCCTTTCCAGTTGTATAAATATTTGCATAGGGGAAAATGAATTAGTTTTATAAGTTCCAAATTATATACCACAGGCACGGATCATATTTATTGAGTAATATCACTTTAATGTCATATAACATACGTGTGCTTAATAGTAACACGAGATGTTATTTTTCTAGATAACCTTAAGGAGAACGTACACAAGAGGATCATATTGTTAAATATATACGTACAAAGTTTTCGTAGTTATTTGATCACAGCCCGGTTTCAATTTAATAGCATTTATATTAATCCATTATCTGTGTATATATCTGTCACTACATTGACCGGAAATATTGGGTTTTATGAATCACACACTAAGCTTCATCTACTTACCCTTAATTTATCATCTATCCATAAAAATATATTAAAGTTACATTTTCCATCAGATTCGTCTACACCTTCTTGCACAAACCGTTAAACATTTCCGAGGTTCATTTTCTGCAAATATTTTATAGCTTATTTATTTTACATTTTTTGCTGTAAAAGTATATTTGCTAAGCTCTTTTCTTTTACAAGTTTTGCTTAATTGGCTACAATAGTAAGCAATAAATCGAATATTGTTTCTGTATAGATTTAATAGTATTTTTCTCAGATTAACTTATTAATTAAGAACACGATATTTTGTGATTTCTTATGAGTCATTCTTCCTCCGTTACTGTAAAGTTATTGCAAAATATATTAGTCTATCTTCCAAAGTGTTAGTATAAACTTTACATGTTTCCAGTCTTTAAGTCTCAGATTTTATTGAATGTTAGCTAGATTAGTTTATTATATCTCCTTACTCACACTACGTTGATACTTCAATATACATTGTTTATCAGATGATTTTCAGTGCTTCTGTACGTTTGTTACGGTGTCATGTATGTTCACATTAAACAGACTGTTAACTTTATAAGTATATGTAGAGTAATTAATTTCTTTTAAAAACATTTTTGAGCATTTGAAAATTTTCAAAATAACATCTGTTAGTTTATGCATATATGAAATGTTAGAAGAATTTTATTCTATCCAAAATTGCTAATATTTCATCTCTTTGTTTCCTTTGTGCTTTCATGTATTTCAAAATCTTATACATATTAAACTCAATATGCCTTTGTAAAAATTGTAATGAAGGAAGGATCACGTAAATTCGTCACATATTTCCTGTTCATGTTTCCGTCAGCGTTTCTTTCTTTCCAGTAGATTTCAGCCCAACATTCTTTTAAATAGACTTATCCTTAAATATGTTATATATATATATATATATATATATATATATATATATATATATATATATACATACATAATACATACATACATACATACATACATACATACATACATACATACATACATACATACATACATACATACATACATACATACATACATACATACATACATACATACATACATACATACATACATACATACATACATACATACATAGATAGATAGATAGATAGATAGATAGATAGATAGATAGATAGATAGATAGATAGACAGACAGACAGACAGACAGACAGATAGATAGATAGATAGATAGATAGATAGATAGATAGATAGATAGATAGATAGATAGATAGATAGATAGATAGATAGATAGATAGATAGATAGATAGATAGATAGATGACTAATCAAAACAATATCTGGTGATGTGTTTCTGGAATGTCGTATCAATAAAAACTGTTTGTACATGTTTATACCAAATGCACAAAGGAGCCATATTTCTTTATGGTCTTTGCTACAATTTTGAACCTGGCATGGACTAATGAACATTAGTCTATACAAATGTGCATATTCCTGTATATATACTACTTAAACCAGAGCTCTAAATCTCATGACTAACAACTGACTTCCATAATACAACTATATCCAATCGTTGAAAATAAATCTCCTGGTAGGAACAAAGGTATGTCTTGTACAGATATAAAATAATTAATATTAAGCAGATACAGCTTCTGAAGACCACATTTAACTCGATTCAATCGCTATATTAATTTTACACTCTGAGATGAACTTCATCACAAGAATAATAATATATCAGGAATATCTTTCACGACTTTGCAAATATTTGAGAACTTTTAACATATCTCACTATACCAAGGTGTTTTACAAAATAATCGTGTAAGACGAGAAACAAACGCTACAGAGCATTAAAGATAAACAGCCAAAATATATTGTGCATTTAGACAAGAATACAATTATATTGACAGTTGGCATGTATATAATAAAACAAAAGTAGACACGATAATAGGCAATTCATAAAAATTATTGGAAGATTTAACAATCATGTTCCATATACCTGGTAATATCGATACAGCTGGTATACAAACAATGTAAGTGTTAAGTGTCAACATGTCATATACCTGGTAATATCGATACAGCTGGTATACAAACAATGTTTTGTTAAGTGTCAACATGTCATTTACCTTGTAATATCAATACTGCTGGTATACAAACAAGGTAAGTGTTCAGTGCCAATATGTCCTATACCTGGTAATATCGATACTGCTGGTACACAATGTGGTGTTAAGTGCCTACATATCCTATACATGGTAATATCGATACTGCTGGTATACAAAAGAAATTGATTTTTTTTAGAAGTATGTTTTGCCTATCACGTTTAGTGCAGGTATAGAGGAATGTTACATCAAGTGCCTGAAGTATGCAGTAGATTCCTAACTATCCTCCATTGGCCGTAATTTGTTGCATTCCTGCATTGTCTAGAACCATACACACATACATACACACCTTGCCTAACTCTTCTGGGATATAATTGTTTTACCAAATACTGCAGATGGTATTCATCTTTCGCGACACTGTGTTTCTGTTCACAATTATAAATAGGACCGTTAATGTGTGTTCCATGTTAAAAAACAAAATAACCTGCGTATCGATCATTTTTCTACAACTTTGTCTGATTCTATCTCATGCTGTAAATAGCACCTAGTGATTCTAACAAGTAGAATTCCAGATTGTTTCGTAGGTTATATGTAAGTGTTTTCACATGAATTATATATATATATATATATATATATATATATATATATATATATATATATATATATATATATATATATATATATATATATATATATATATAAATGAATTTCAGGAGTACATAGATTTATGTAGATTATATGTTTAATTTGTAAAATGACAAATGAACATCAAACCACCACTTCAGGCTAACGTAAATGTCACCAGTGATAGGTATTTTGTTATAACCAAATACGATAGTTGATGAGAAGTTTAATTACAGTAAATAATATAATTTAACAGATACCAACAACTAAATGGGTTCGTTTAACAAATCAAAACCAAAATAGATTTCTGAAATTGTGTCAAGATGCTATCATCAGAATCAATGTCTTGTCCACCTGAATATAGTATCGAACCAAACATTTCCTTTGTACTCTACAGCTTAATAGACGAGCTAGATTGTACTTAGGAACCTATTATAAATACATAAATATATATATATATATATATATATATATATCATACGTCATCAAATAATGATTTAGACAAGTTATTCCTTCAGGTTTTAGTCCACAGCAAACACCTGGAGGGCAATAATTTATTTCTTTGTTTCTTCTGGTATTATGATAGAGTTATAGTACTCATTATCATATTGCGTCCACCAACCTATATTTCACTAATTGTTTCCCACGTGTTCATGCACATTTATCTCAATATCAGTAAGGTCCTTCTTTTTTGCAACATATTACTTGTCTTTAAATATGTATGATATTTCCTTCCTTTTTCTACGAGAATAACAATTAGGAGACATAAAAAATTTATTTCCGGTTATGTCAAATTGTTTATAATGATGTTTTTTGTAGGATTAAACCACCGATCGTTGACAAACTGTGTTGATCATTTCGTTGTAATAATTATGATCTGATTTGTAATGTATATATTACTTGTTACGAACCCAGATCCAATGGATATAATCTTATAACGTTTTCTGCATTATGTTACTGTATACAAAACTCCCCAGTTTAACTGATCTTGAGATATTGACTGTGGTTTCGACCTGAATGTTTACTTTTAATTTCCTTTTACCTTTGTCAGAGCTTTCAATGTTTGCATTGACTTTGTTTATTCAGGAACAGGATTTTCATCTTGTCTCAGCATGTTTATATTATTCTGTTCTTACCGGATAAGAAACGGATTAGCGTGGTAGATTGCACTGATACCCTCCTTAAGGGTTATTTATCTGAAGAAAATTACCCCAAAGAATAATGTAACATCGTTCTTCTACGTTGAAGGACATTTGAATCAATTATTTGTTTTTGATATGCTAACAAACGCCATCCATTATACTTCATAACAAATAATACGCGTAAGAACTGAAGCAACACTTTCAATGACATGATAAATTAATAAGTGAGACTAAAAAAAGAAAAAATAGATCGCTGATGAAGATCAATGCACTATATAAATGAAATTTTCAAACTTTAAATGTGCTTCGATTTAACACACAAAGGTCATTGCAGAGAGAGGGTAAATATTAAAGTGATCAGATGTAATTTTAAAACGCTGCACCTATATAATATTTTTTAATCTTTTTAGCAATGTACAGTCTGCATATCGCCCTCGCCAAAGTACTGAAACTTCTCTTCTGAAAGTAGTCTACGACCTTCTCTCTGCTTTGGATAGCGGAATGACTACAGTCCTCACACTCCGTGATACTATTTGATCGACCATCATATATTACTTCATCGTCTCCAGCATGTATTTGGCATTCACGTTACGGAATTACTATTGTTCAAGTCCTACTTGGTCAACAGGACACAAATTGTGTTCTCAAATGGAAAACACTCCAGCCCAATATTTAACATGGGTCTGTTCTTGGACCTGTTCTCTTTATTCTGTAGACAAAGCCATTCTCAAGTATTATAGCTTATCATCCAGTGTCTCACCAATTCTATGCTGATGACACCCAAATATACAAATCTCGCCATCCAGCTGACGTTGAAGCTAACATCCAAGACACAGAGGTGCATCTCTGATGTGAAATCATGGATGACATGTAACAAGCTGCAGATGAATGATGATAAAATTGAAGCCATCCTGATTAGAAAACACTTTCTCATTCACGTCCTTTATTCCAGAAAATAAATATCAGCAACATCAACATTCAGTTCAATCAGTCAGTACGAAACGTTGTTTTCACTCTTGACAGTACTCACTCATATGTATATATATATATATATATATATATATATATATATATATATATATATATATATATATATATATATATTAAGAAGTCGTATCTGAAGAGCCTGAATCTATAGCCACCAATGAGTTTTAATTGGATTGATCAGCAATGTAATTAATGCGTCTGATATCTGAGAACATTTAACTGTGTCATATTGCAAAATATACCGAAATGTTTGTAATCTTTTAATCGCAACTATTCGTCTTTTAGGATATGACGTTCATCTTATCTTCTTGTTAGAAAAGAACCTTTTTTAATGTCCTCGTTTACTTTTCATTACCTGAGAAGACAGTGTTATTTGTGTATTTCTGAGATAATACTCTGTTTTCTCCACATTTGGTCCTCTCGTATTGCATTCTCCCGTTAATGGAACTGTACACATCATTGTCGTGCAAACGACTTCAGGAGCAGTCTTAAAAATGTAAAATCGATGCTCAGCTCAAAAATTGAAATTTCTATTGAACTTTATAAAATAGGTAAAAAATAACTGCTAACATTATAGGATTGGCAGGTGTTGATACATTCGAGGGGTTCGATTCATTTCTTTCTCTTTTAATTGAGAGTGTGTGCTAAACATTGTGACCAAATAAATACGTCTGTTAAATCGACTTTAATTATTCAGCGAAAGTCGTGTAAATAATTAACCATATATTACAGGATCTATTTGTCAATCTAGCAACACAGTTTGCTCTGAAGATCAGTTTGATTACTAAGTGGATGTCTGATAGTTGAAGGACCTTCTTGACTGGTACTGGCACAGATTTTGCTTGAATTGAATAATATCGATTGAATCACATCCTGATGAAAACAAAATACAGTTTGAACAAGTAATCTAGATGGTCTATATATATATATATATATATATATATATATATATATATATATATATATATATATATATATATATATATATATATATATATATATATAGAGAGAGAGAGAGAGAGAGAGAGAGAGAAGTTAAATATATCAGCAATTTCATATTGAATTTTATACACCTATACAGAATGTAGGAAGGTTATAAAATACATTCGACGAGCTAAAGTTCTAGACAAAGTTGTAGTTCTAGATAATGTGTAATTTTTAATTGCTAACTGCTAATGTTTAATTGCTAGACAAAGATATAGATATAGATAAGTATTGTTCGATGGAAAAGCGATAGACAATTGTGATGAAATATAAAAATCTTATAGTCTTGTATATGTTAAATATATAAATTTAATTAAAAAGGAAAATGGACATAAATATTTTAATTTATACAAGACAAATGAAAACTTGAACCAAATACAAGCGATTACGTTTCATTTTAGAAAATATGGTTGACATCCTAAACGCAGAATTTTATGATGCTAGATTGTATGTTTAGTTGTGTTTATAAGTGAGCATGAGACATTCCAATCAGCAATTTATCATGATGTTGGACTGATATTTAAAATACATCATTTTGCTCATGTAAAACTTAATTTGATATGATTTCCAGCTCTTTACCAGGGTTCGCTTTTACAAATGTCTACAAATGATCTAAATGTGTTCTAAGCACAAACTGATTCATGCAGATTAATGTGAAGAAATCAGAAACATTGGAAAATATGAAAGTATCAAGTCAAAATAATGTTGTATTTCGCTTACAACATAACCAGGAATATTAACTTCTTTTTTCTGTTGGAGCACAAAATCAAAGAAATTCTAAACAAACACGTTGTTATACACCTCTTCTAACATTCAGTCCATCATGAAGTAACTTTGGAACAATATTTAACTTTAAAACGCAGCGCATTCCAGAAATATCACTTCAAGTCGTTCTGTTAAAGGCATGCATGTAGTTGGAAGCAACAAATAAAACGTCTGTCTGACGTATGGCATGCACTAGCATGCATATTCAATAATGAAATATAAAAGTTTTTTCCTTGGATTAGAGGCAGATCAAATATTCCGCCGATTTAAAGACAGCTTGTTTATGAAATATTGATGATCGTAATGATCACGTCAAGTCAATGGTTCATTGATTAAACAATCAATTTGATTTAATGTTTAATGTTTAATGTATTTCGGTCACAAATTTTGCTAGGTAACTTTAAACTGATACAGCTAATTTCGTAGACATAAGTTTTCCATAGCATGATCGTTCCTTATCCCAAATAATCCGGATAATTAATAATACCGGTCAAATTTTCCTTAATGTAATTCAATTATGTACAACAAACGAAAGCACTGTCTATTCCCTTAATAAGTATAATTAGTTTACAATAAGCATTATCACGCAAACCATAAATTCAGACTGAAGTGACCCAAACAATAAAATTGTGGCCAAATTTTTAATGGATATTCAGTTCCTTTCCATTACATTTGAACGTTTAGTCTTACTACAATTTTGATTGTTTTGTGTATTGGCATTGCTCTGGTATAATGCGAAATCACTTGCCTAATTATCTACCAACCCTACAACACATCCAAAGATACAACTACCTACTATAACTGGGAATGAAAGACATGTCAAACTTAAAAATTATATTTATTTTTTAATATGATATACTGTCATAAGCAGATAAATCCCATAGATTAATGTATTGTTTTTAGCACTTGCTTTACCAGTCAGTGTTCGTAAAATCTATACGAGAAGCTGTTATAATTTTGCAACCTTCGAAACCAAATGTTACTGGATAGACTTCATAGGTTTTGAGTAACTATGGAACGACGCCCATCGATATAGACATTATGTTAATGAATCCTGCTCTTCAATATAGACAAATGAAAAAAGAAGACTGCATTAATTACAGTATCAGTACTGCCATCAGTGACGGGAATTGCATTAGTCTCCTTTCGCCTAAACATTGTGAAAGACCTTTTATTGGAATACTTAAACTGAGCAGCACAAAATAGTAATTACACCAGGAACGTCTACCGTGGATCAGTACTATAAGGCATAACAAATTGATAGAAACCACAAAATTTTAAGCATCCGTTATGATAAGATACAGATACGTTGATCTAGAAGACGCATTCTGTCTTTACTTGAAATTATATCTTTTCCTGGGAATGAAAGCCATCTATGCTAACACAATTAGCATCGTTAGTATATACGATAAATGTTCACAGTAGATGAATGTCAACAATGGTTTGCGACATGGATGGGTTGGAGTCTAAATTCCACAAAATTTCAAGCATCCATTATGATATGATACAGATATGTTGATTTAAACGATGCATTCTATCTTTACTGAAGATTATATCTTTTCCTGAGAATGAAAGCCATCTATGCTAACACAATTAGCATCGTTAGCATATATGATAAATGTTCACAATAGATGAATGTCAACGTAGGTTTGCGACATGGATGGGTTGGAGACCAGAACGAAGTTTTGTCACTAATGGTCTGGATAATGAAAGGAACTGAACAGAAGATATGGATCACAGCCAGTATTTCAGATTAGGCTTCGTGAAGCAAAGTGGCTCGTGGCTGCATAAAAATATAGACTCGACGAGGCTTGCTAAATGGTGTAAATACTTGAACACATACAACGGTGGTGGATAACCTCTGCTGCAACTTCCACATGTCAAGCATCCATCATATTCTAAAATCAGCGACAATGGTCTTAATGAAGGAGGCCTCAGAAATACAACCAGGCCTAGACGCTTGCAAGTCTATGACCACATTTTGCTAAAGCATCTTTAGATATGGATCAAAACAAGGGACGTAAAGTTGCAAACGGAAGATCGCCAAATGAGTGGTCTAGTGGCACCTGACTCCCAGTTTTGAAGCATGAATTGATTTTCATTACTTACAATACAGTGCAGTGCAAACGACTAGATTTTCCACTATTGCACTCTGATTATGGTCTGCTACCTACAAATTTGAATGTAAGAATGTAAAAGAAACCTGTTGGGGTTTTTTTTGTTTGTTTGTTTTGTTTGTTTGGGTTTTTATGTTTGTGTTTTTATAGCATTTCATCTTAAATTAATTTTTTTGTATTCGCAACTTTCGAACAATTCCGTTTTTGAATCAAACAACAGATACACGTGGGTTCTTGTTATCCCAGCTAAGCATCATTGCTGTAAGTGAAAACATATCCTAAACCGTATTATTGATAACAATGATGTGTCCCAAAGTATTCAATGCACAATAATTACTTTAGAAATTAAGTTATTAAATCCCGATATGTACGGTAAATACTAGACACATATATATGCAGTCTCACAAACAACAATCTTCGATGTTTTACTGCTATGTGTAACTGGTGGATTTTCATTTTTGGAAAAATAGAGGACCCCTTACACAATCCAGAATGTTAAATATCCATCAACATATAATTTTTCAACAAAGCAATAAAATAAACGAATTCACAATATCATATTATTTTCATAGAAGTGAGCATTCATAGTGTGTCTACAGTTATCAGGTGTCAATTGTGTAAGTTGAGTACAAATTTAGATTGTGTTACCTTGCCTTTTAAAGTTTTATTTTCCCTGGTCAATATGTCTTGTTACTGCTATATAATTCACACTTCCGATCCATTTTTATGCAAACGTGAAATATGTCTTAATAATATAAAACCGTCGAGTTATTTTTGCATCTGATTGAATACGCTTGATGTCTCTTTGGAGACCATATTTCGGAACCAAATTTTTATCTTACTTGGAAAATATACCGATATCATTAATTTCATAGACGAGATAAAAACATTAACACGACCTATACATTGCAGTAAAGTTCTGATCAAATTTGAATCAACATTAAATATATCCATGTATGTCTATGTCTATATATCTGTGTGTGTCTATGATTGAAGATGAGTACTTTAATTAGTGAGATTTATGCATATCACAGAGGTAATCTTGTATGTGATTGGATGAAATTGTTAAAACTCTGAAGGCCAAATATATAATGTAGTCAACATCTCTGTCAATTTAGACAATGAGCAATATACGTGCGTATTATTGAACCGATCCAGCATCTTAATAACAGAACTTATACGAGCGGTATATTGAATATAATTTTGATAAAGCGTGACAAAACGCCTCTGCCTTTACTGTTTGATCATATACAATAATTCAGCGAATTAATCGGAATATAGTTTATCATTTGCTTTAAATTTTTTTTTGTTCTTCCGTTGAAATATTTTGCTGTACAACATTTTTAATTATGATACTCCTGGTATATACTGTTAAACGTGGTAAAGTCGGTGTAGAAACTAGACTTGTAACATATCTCCTATTCTTATGCTCTAAACACGGTGTAATCCGTCTATGAACTGTACGTGAAACATATACGTTGCCATCAAACAAAGTAAATATTCCATAACTTTGTGTTGCAAAATAAATATGCTAATTAAGGAAATTTTAATGCATATTCTTGTATACCTTTGTCGAATATAAAATAGAATATTTCCATAATGCTCACGTTACATCGCCTATATTTTCTCCTTTTCTTTCCTCATTTTATCAACAATTTACACAATACCATACACGTTTCAATTATATTTTATCTTATTTTCCTTCCTGTGCCACTTCTCATATTTTACAAACCCTTTCCTTGCTCATGTTTGTGCCTAATACACCGAAATTAAATGTTATTTATTGTCACTTCATTGTGACTAATCAAGATTTTTGAAATTGTTGTCGTTTAAACACTTTTATCCACCTTATATTCCTGAATACGGTAATTAATTATTTAGTAAAGAGACGAATATTATAAGCAATTTGCTTTTATTCCAATCGTTATTTATCGTATAATCTGTCATCTCCACAATGAGATTTACAAATCAAAAACATGTCAAAATGAAAAGCCTGAGATAACAAAATGTGTGTGTACGTGTGATTAGGATCTTAAACGTAGTTTTAATTCTTTTAGTTATATTGATACGACTATAGTGTGGCAGTTTTTAATGATGTCTAGTACTGAGGTATAATGATGCATACATGTAGTACTATGTTCCGCCCAGTCACATTATCATGAGATTGGGTCAAACAGTCCTAGCATTAACCTCTTAATGCTGTGCGCCAATCTAGGCAGCTGATCATACTAGTTTTATACGTCTTTGGTATGACTTGTCTGGGTGTTAACTCGCCTCCCTAATCCAAGGCGGAAGCTCTCGCCAATTAAACAACTGAATCAGATTTACGGACGTAAAATGGTTTGGATTATACGTTGGAATTAAAAAAAAAAACAAATATCAATTACTATTAACATTTTACACACCTTTTATTGAAATATTTTCAAAAAGGTCTAACGGACAACTAGTTCTTGAATAAATGAATCACCACTCTTTACATAATCCATTAGTATTATTTAAGATAAGTGTCGTGCAGACAGTTGGAACAAGGTCAGATTTGCCATTCATTCCCAATCTTGCTTCATCTGATTTAATTACAAATCAGATGTGAGGTGTTTAATTTAATTTAATTTGAAAATTTAGTTATCAAACAGATTAGAAGTGTTAAAACCAAGATAACCATTTGCTAGCATTCAATCTAAGACAAGGGTGAATTTGAATGTCACGTGTTTAGGATAATCATACCTTGTCATATACCTCCAAGTATAAAATAATAACCTCAATTAAGCGGTTTTTCTACACATGCTATCAGACACACAGTTATTTAGCCTGATTTAAATAATGTCTTCAGTTTATCAGCAACTTCTTTAGCCACATAATTTTTTCAATAACAATTATGCAGTATTTGCCATCATGACGTTGATTGCATATTGGTATATTTCATATATAAATGTGCAACGAGTTTGTAAAGTCAGGTTAATACACGTTTTATTGGATCATCACATGATGAATGTTTAACTATATTTGGTGTAGAATTTGACGATATAGTGTATTATGTAATATTCGTGATGATTGGTAGTGGAGTACGATCCTAATCAGCAGAGCCATATCATATAAACATGCAGAGCTATAATATCATACACACATGCAGCACTGTTATATACACACATGCAGAGCTATAATATACACACATGTAGAGCTATAATATCATACACACATGTTGAGCTATAATATCATACACACATGCAGATCTATAATATCATACACACATGCAGAGCTATAATATCATACACACATGCAGAGCTATAATATCATACACATGCAGAGCCATAATATCATACACACATGCAGAGCTATAATATCATACACACATGCAGAGATATTTTATACATACATGCAGAGCTATAATATCATACACACATGCAGAGCTATAATATACACACATGCAGAGCTATAATATCATACACACATGCAGAGCCATATTATCATACACACATGCAGAGCCATATTATCATACACACATGCAGAGCCATAATATCATACACACATGCAGAGCCATAATATCATACACACATGCAGAGCCATAATATCATAGACACATGCAGAGCCATAATATCATACACACGTTCAGAGCCATAATATCATACACACATGCAGAGCTATAATATCATACACACATGCATAGCTATAATATCATACACACATGCAGAGCTATAATATCATACACACATGCAGAGCCATAATATCACACACACATGCAGAGCCATAATATCATACACACATGCAGAGCCATAATATCATACACACATGCAGAGCAATAAAATCATACACACATGCAGAGCCATAATATCATACACACATGCAGAGCTATAATATAATACACACATGCAGAGCTATAATATCATACACACATGCAGAGCTATTATATACACACATGCAGAGCTATAACATACACACATGCAGAGCTCTAACATACACACATGCAGAGCTATAATATCATACACACATGCAGAGCTATAATATCATACACACATGCAGAGCTATAATATCATACACACATGCAGAGCTATAATATCATACACACATGCAGAGCTATAATATCATACACACATGCAGAGCTATAATATCATACACACATGCAGAGCTATAATATCATACACACATGCAGAGCCATAATATCATACACACATGCAGAGCCATAATATCATACACACATGCAGAGCCATAATATCATACACACATGCAGAGCCATAATATCATAGACACATGCAGAGCCATAATATCATAGACACATGCAGAGCTATCATATCATACACACATGCAGAGCTATAATATCATACACACATGCAAAGCCATAATATCATACACACATGCAGAGCCATAATATCATACACACATGCAGAGCCATAATATCATACACACATGCAGAGCCATAATATCATACACACATGCAGAGCCATAATATCATACACACATGCAGAGCTATAATATCATACACACATGCAGAGCTATAATATCATACACAAATACAGAGCTATAATATCATACACACATGCAGAGCTATAATATCATACACACATGCAGAGCCATAATATCATACACACATGCAGAGCCATAATATCATACACACATGCAGAGCTATAATATCATACACACATGCAGAGCTATAATATACACACATGCAGAGCTATAATATCATACACACATGCAGAGCCATAATATCATACACACATGACGTGCTATAATATACACACATGCAGAGCCATAATATCATACACACATGCAGAGCCATAATATCATACACACATGCAGAGCCATAATATCATACACACATGCAGAGCCATAATATCATACACACATGCAGAGCCATAATATCATACACACATGCAGAGCAATAATATCATACACACATGCAGAGCCATAATATCATACACACATGCAGAGCCATAATATCATACAGACAGGCAGAGCCATAATATACACACATGCAGAGCTATAATATCATACACACATGCAGAGCCATAATATCATACACACATGCAGAGCTATAATATCATACACACATGCAGAGCTATAATATCATACACACATGCAGAGCCATAATATCATACACACATGCAGAGCCATAATATCATACACACATGCAGAGCTATAATATCATGCTTGCTTGCATGTTGAAATTGTCGGTGGAAAGACTCGTCTACACTTGAACTGGTAAAATAACGGTAATCTGTACCGGCAAACTCTTTAGATCACTCAAGCGGCAATTAGTCACCCAACACATAATATCATACACACGCAGAGCAAATTATAATACAATGCAAGCTTTTAATATATGTCGAATGCAGAGCATATGTATCTCAACAAGTTCAGATCAAATAAATATTACATCCCTGTGAGCAAATATCAATAACCAATCAAGGGAAATATCATACTCATCAGCATAATAAAAATGTGTGCATGACAGGATATTATATACATGCATGACAGCTTAACTAATCATAATCTAATAAGATTGTCTTATTAATATTCCATTACTCATGAATAATAATGATATACAATAAGCATTAATTCAATTTGTACCACTCATGGAGCTTTTCATTTTATAAACAACATGAAACCTAATTTTGTATTATCACATCGAGTTAAATCTCAAACCATGGGAACTATAATGATAACGCACATTCAAAATGCAAATTATGTCAAATGTGACCTATACAAAAATGCAAGCTATAGTCATTATGTACTGCATTATGATATAAATCATTATACATTAATTCCTGAAAGAGCTGTACCAAGCTATTTTGTGCATTTACATTCAGTCACAAACATATATATCTTTATTTATGATATAAGCCGAAAGCTTTCATTCATTAATTAATACATATATATATATATATATATATATATATATATATATATATATATATACATGCATACAGACAAACATACAGACATACATACAAACATGCATACATACATACATGCATATATATATATATATATATATATATATATATATATATATGCCATTGTAACCGAAACAGTGATTATATATATATATATATATATATATATATATATATATATATATCTGCAGCACAAAACTGTATAATAATATACAGCTTTTAATATTGGTCGGTAATGAGATTGGACAAACGGTGTTCTCCTCTGGGGAACAAGTTTTAGGATATATATAAATATATTACATCTTTTCCTGTGAGACAACATCCATCAGATAATTCCTAATTCAAAGGGAAATGCTTATATATGCATCTAAAATAAAATGTGTGCATGTATCTATGTTTGATTTAGTTATTAATGTTGATGGTCATGTATCAGCTTAACTTTGTAATTTTATATAATTGCGTTAGATAAGATTTGTTCATTTCATCTGTTCAAATATTTTCCTGATTACTTTCATTTGAATAACTGAATGATATAAATAAGCATTAATTCCAATTTTGTTAAGTCACTTTCTTATGTGCTTTTCATTTTCAGTAAAACGAGTAATAAAATACCTAATTTTTTGTTGTATTTATCTTACATCATTACCAATCTCAAAACATGGCAATATAAGCATTGATAACGGCACTATATAAGATGCACAATTATGTCAAATGTGAACATACAGAAATGCACTATGAGCATTTATGTACGTGTCATTATGAATATAATATTCATTAATATATTTTTAATTTACAAATGTTTTCCATTTAGTTGCTGGGAGCTAAACTACAAAGTTTGTTCCCTTTATACATTATCCAAATAGAACGTACTGCAACATTTCCATTCTTAAGCATGCATTAGGCGCCTTGGTCCTGTAAAATAAAAGGAGTGTATTTATTTACCATTTTCATTTCTCAAAACATTTCATAGCATATATTTTACCTTTACAAGGATTTAGAATAATTATAGGGATCATAATCATTATCACGAAATTATAATCTAATAGATATGAAAGTTAAACGTTCCACTTATTGATTTATTAATTAAGGAACTTTTTCATAAATTTAACTAATTCTTAATGAATGTTGTTTTTGGTAATTGTTTGCTGTTTAACTCAACATAAACACATAACAGCTATATTGTGTAGAACAAAATTCCTTGTCAATGTAACTCCTAATCTTTGCGGATCCTACCTGGCCAGAGATGAATTTAAGCCTACAGCTTATGAAGTTTGCGAGTTTGGCAGTGTAAGAACTGTAGGCTCCAACTCACCTAATTCTATTGCTTGGGAACACACCTTCCGTCAATGCACCACTTGAAAAAAGAAAAAAAAAATATATATATATATATATATATATATATATATATATATATATATATATATATATATATATATATAAAGAATACAAATCATGGCGAATAACAACCCTTTCAAGCGTACTGGATCCACCAAGGGATCACGTGTGTCAGGGATTAATTAAAATAGATGCAATAAACTGACGACGAACAGGACGAAACTAGTAACTAACTAGGCTAGTTATTAGTGATCATTTTTCTAAATTTATAACGTATACCTAACATGGAATTTCCTTTTGCAGGAAAATACCATCGTAACATTAGATAAATTCGATTTTATTACTTTAGAAACCATTTTCATTTCTCTCGAGAAAAAAGGGAGATAAATTACCTTATGTAATCCACAATCGGTACCTCTAGCTGCATTATAATATTTCTTGCTGCAAATGCGTGTCTTTGTCTCCGTACATCTCATGAAAAGGCATATGTTTTCAATAGGAGTCTTGAAAAAAGAATGTAAAATTAGGTATATCTTGAAGTGTCTAAGTTCACATAACCAGCCACAAAGTCGAATCTTTTTGTATAGAGAATAGTTTTTTTTATGAATGCAAAACTCACAAACCGGTTTCTATTCCCGATGTGTGTGTATGTGTGTATGTGTGTGTACGTGTGTGTGTGTGTGTGTGTAACTTGGAATTTTAAAATAGGTTAACAATTTTTCAGTCACGTGGTTATGATATCTGCATTGTTTCAGTTTTTAGTAATATCTAATATCGGGACATCGTTTGGCAGGCAAGTAGCATGATGTCCCACCCGGTCACATTGTCATGGCCACCAGGCCGACCAGTCCTAACACTAACATTTAATGCTTATAGCCAAGCGAAGCAGCAGTTAGTACCATTTTTAAAATTTTTTGGTATGACTCGGCCGAGGATCAAAGTAACGACCTCCCATATCCAAGGCGAACGCTCTAACCACTAGGCCACCGGAGCAGTCTCTGTCCCCGATGATTGTTTATAAGGTAATTGACCAATTCCTGTAACATTTTGTAAATGAGCCTATAATTTGTGTTGCTCTTGGGAATAGGAAAGCTTCTGATTCTTTCATTTTGCGTCGTGATGGCGGGAGGAATAGGTCTCTCTCTTGCTCTTCTGTTGACTGGATTTTCTATAAAGTTTAGTTGAAGTTCTACTCAACAAATAGTCTGAATATCCGAATTTCAACTAGTCACCAACACTATTTGTGGTGATGTGCGACTAAACACTGTGAAAGACAGAATTCCCTTTTGAATTTTTCACCATGTTGAAATTTTAATTCGAAACAGCTACCTAAGTGGATCAAATTCGTGCTAAACTGTTAAAAGCTAGTGCACTAATATTTGTAAGTCATACTGTCAAACGTATTTTAATTGGTTTCAGATTTCGTGGTTTTAATAAAAGAAACTTTTATAGTCGAAAGTACCTGCTTTCTTGGATATCTCACTTATAGAAAAAGAAAAAAAGAACGCTGCAAGTGTATCTATTTAATGTTACTGTTATATCAACATTCATTTCAAGTGCGAGTAATCCTTGCTGCAGGTATTAATTTTTGCGAAGACGTTATACATTGATAACGTCTGGCGTAAATGTAGTGATGTGAAGTAAAACCCGCAATTTCCCTTTTTGTGATAACTCTTTAATACCACTATTGTAACGATAGTTTTAGGTTTTCTTTAAGGTCCGCTATTAAATCATAAAGTTGTAAAAAAAATTTACGGATTAGTCGCTTGAACTTAAATTAAATCTACAACAACCAATCAAATATGGCATTCTAATGACGTAAGCAGGAAATTCAGCATTATCCCAACGCTCCCCACTTTGTCACATATTCAGTAATTCTGAGAACTATGCTCCTTTATTAAAACTTATAAAATATAAAGCTAAAAACATTAATTTAGATATATTGTAATGAGAACCCTAGCAATTATTACTCCTTACCTTTAGTCAAATTAGCCTTAGTTATAAGCATAAATCATTAAATCATAACAATGATCATAACTATTTATAACATACATTTAAAACTCGAACTCGACTCCAGATCGGATTGAAATCAACAAAGGGCCACAGAGGTGTTTTCCATCACGTCCGCACATCTATACAGCAAGTTACACAGAAAAAAGAGGGTTATACAGGAAAAAGTCTGGTGGGTTGTTGAACAGAGCGGACGTGTTTTTTCTGAGCTCCCGGACTTTAAAGATAATATTGGATGATTCGCTACACATTAAGGATATTACACTAGGAGAAGCAAAGGTAAAGTAAAATCTACTCAAATCTAGTTAAATCCACTAAATTTATAAAAGTCTATTTAAAAATCTACTTTACCTCATAACTATAAATTAATTGCCGTTATATAATCATTAGAGCCAACAAGTACTGAATTTTACCACCCCAAACAACTCTTACTACAACCAACGATGTAAATATACCCTCCTATACAAATTTTACAAACTATTTAACATATTGAATAAAAACTAAAACTATTAACTAAAATTTCCTTTGTTCTTTTGTTCTTACGGAAAAATTTCATTGTTCCTTTGTTCTTACGGAAACAAACACGTGGGCAGCCAAAAATATTTACTGTACAGTGGTACTACTCCACAACAATAACCTCAAACAATATACTATAAATACTTAATCATACAACCCCCAAATGAATTTTCATTAAAATATTTATGGAAAAATAAAAATTTAAATTAAAACTCTAAACAACAGTTAAATTCCCCTTCCAACATACCGGGTTAATATTATACCAGCTTACAAATCAGATAACACGAAATACATAAGCCCTAATCTAAGGCTGCATCTGATTGACCTATAATATCCGTGCTTAATCAAAAAAGAAAACATACAATCTTGAGCTAAAAGAAGGATTGAAAACTAAAATCTATATCAACCAATCAAAATTTAGCACATGAATGATGTACACAAGAAACGTACTAATAAAATTGTACACTATTTTCCAAATTAACGAGGAATAATGATTAAATCTGAAGCATGCAATGTTATACAGTAAATAATACGATATAAAGAAGAAAGGGCCGGAATCATACAGGGAGGAGAGGGGAAGGAAACAACCAATTAGCTAAACCAAACCTAACGAAAGTACAGCTTAATAACATCAAATAAAGGGAATCAATAAGCCCGTATCGAATCCCTAATAACCCATCCCAGCATACAAACACTAACATACTCTCAATCACCATACCTAGTCTATAAAAAGGAAACAGTGTGAACACTAACTAAAACTCTGAAAAAAGAATATCCCGCAAACAAGGAAAAGGATTGAAAATAAAGATCATCTCTACCACGTCCGCCTAAGAACACTCACAAATTGAAGCAGGAGCACAAACAAAAAAACAAATACACCTAGAGATTGAGCTAATTTTTTAAGAACCATTTAAGTACGCTAAGTACGCAAAATTCAACCTCATCAAAATATATTCAAAATTCACAACTCAGGACCATTTGGATAATTGAATAGGTGGCTAACACATCATTGGTATAGGGACACCCGTAGGAACAACTGGTTCAATTTTACAATAATCCACCTGCGATAAAGTTAGGTGAACTTACACATTGGGGACTTTAGTAGGTGGGAGTTGAGGCGGAAGGCCGTTACGCTCTGTTACAATACGCAGCCTACCAAATGGTCTTAAGGTCAGCCAATAAAGGTCAACACCACGACCGAAAGCCCAACCCTAGGGCTAAGCGCCTCCCTGGATAGCAATGTTACTGAAAGGTAACATCCGGCCAAGGCGGTGAGCCACCAGGGGTGTTAATATGCCCACGCGCCGGGGCAAAAGTGTCTAGCACTGAGACAAGGGTTAGCCCGGCCCCGGAAGGGGGAGAGGCCACTAGCCCTTTTCAGGGCTTAAAGTCATAAAACACTAGAATGCATACATGACTGTAAACGCATATGAAACGAAAAGGGTTATACAGCAAGTTGGACAAAAAAGGAGATAAAGTTAGGTGGACTTAGACAGTGGGGATTTTGGTAGGCGGGAGTTGAGGTGGAAAGCTGGTACGCTCTGTTACAATACGCTTCATAAGGTCTTTTTTGGGGATCTCTGACCTCTAGGGGTCAGGAAAAGGCCTAGCACCAAGGCCAAGTGCCCACTTAAAGGGACTGCAGTCTATTCCCGGGACTGCAAGCAGTCGTATAAATCTTAGGGCAGTAAGCGACTTAAAACCAGTTACTTACCTAGTCGCTTGAACAATACAAATGACTTTAAGCTTGAAAAGCCTACATGGATTCGAAGACCCAATTTTTTGGAGACCTTGATTTTGTTTGTGTGTGTGTGTGTTTGTAGTTGAGACTTTAAACATTGCTTGAACACTTTTAGTCATCTTGCATCGTTGTCATAAGTGTAGCAGTTTATATTGATGTTAAGCACTGAGTCATCAGCTTTTAGACATGCAGCACTGAGTCATCAGCTTTCAGACATGCAGCACTGAGTCCTCAGCTTTCAGACATGCAGCACTGAGTCATCAGCTTTCAGACATGCAGCACTGAGTCTTCAGCTTTCAGACATGCAGCACTGAGTCATCAGCTCTCAGACATGCATCACTGAGTCATCAGCTTTCAGACATACAGCACTGAGTCATCAGCTTTCAGACATGCAGCACTGAGACATCAGCTTTCAGACACGTAGCACTGAGTCATCAGCTTTCAGACATGTAATAAGTCACTTGTTTCATTCTGGAAACTGTTAATGGCAACCTCATTCTAACTTCATCCCATCACAAAAAAATATAAAGTTATTAACATGGAATTCATACCACTAAATAAGTTTTTTTATTTCCATTCCTAACGGCAATGCTCAAGAAGTTGATTCTATATAGGATGGGAGGTGTATAGATTTAGTATTGATTATATATACATGAGGCATGCATATATATATATATATATATATATATATATATATATATATATATATATATATATATATATATATAGTATTGATTTACATAGGTAATCAAAAATGTAAATAATGAATTCATATTAGGACACAATGCATGTCGCAGTGACATTATTGTTTATATTTGTAGCAGCATGTGTTTTATTTTGATGATTTGATAGTAAACATCACCCAATAAATAAACTTTAAGTACAGCGTATCAGTCATATAGACTTATTTTGTACAGAGAGGATGTATACATTAACAAGACGTATCCTATCACCAAGATTTATGATTCTAGGTGAAAAGGTATGAACGCATACCATGAAAACACCTAACAGGCAAAAGTTAAATGCAGAAACTAAAACAGAGCCAGCAAAATAGAGAATTATAGCCACAATATGCTTGTTTTGTTACAAGATTGTGGCAATAATAGAATATTATAAACACAATATGCTTGTTTTTGTTACAGGATTGTGGCAATAGAATATTATAGCCACAATATGCTTGCTTTGTTATGATATTGTGGCAATAGAATTTTATATTCACAATATGCTTGTTTTATTATAAGATTGTGGCAATAGAATTTTATATTCACAATATGCTTGTTTTATTATAAGATTGTGGCAATAGAATTTTATATTCACAATATGCTTGTTTTATTATAAGATTGTGGCAATATAATTTTATATTCACAATATGCTTGTTTTGTTATGATATTGTGGCAATAGAATTTTATATTCACAATATGCTTGTTTTATTATAAAAGTGTGGCAATAGAATTTTATATTCACAATATGCTTGTTTTGTTATGAGATTGTGGCAATAGAATATTATATTCACAATATGCTTGTTTTGTTATGAGATTGTGGCAATAGAATTTTATATTCACAATATGCTTGTTTTGTTATGAGATTGTGGCAATAGAATATTATATTCACAATATGCTTGTTTTGTTAGATGATTGTGGCAATATAATATTATAGCCACAATATGCTTATTTTGTTATAAGATTTTGGCAATAGAATATTATAGCCACAATATGCTTATTTTGTTATAAGATTGTGGCAATAGAATATTATAGCCACAATATGCTTATTTTGTTATAAGATTTTGGCAATAAAATATTATAGTCACAATATGCTTGCTTTGTTATAAGATTGTGGCAATAGAATATTATAGTCACAATTTACTTGTTTTGTTAGAAGATTGTGTCAATAAAAGAGATGCAAATCATCGTCTATTTCGCTATGCTAAAACGAACAGTGTCTGCCAGACAAACATTACACAGCCAAGATAAGACGCATGTTAGCGAGGCATTCAATAATGGTGGCATTTCTATATTCTGTCTTGATTTTAATCCTTCAGTTGTGGTTGTGAGCAAATGCAGCTATAATTATAGCATTGAAGGTATAACAAGGGAAGGGATGTGTTCCTCAACAAATCCTCCTTCAAGCTTCTCTGTCTTAAAATCATACCAGTAGGTTTATCTTTTTCTGTTTCTCTGACATAAAAAGGATATAGGTCTCTTGTGACAATATCAATCGCAGTGTCTGAGATGCACGTACTATTGCACTGTGTATGTTTAATTCTATGTTTGCTGTACTAAAAATGTTTTGGTCTGTATTGTACATTCATGAAATGCGATATATTACATTATACGCTTTGCATGTTCTGTTTGAGCAGTGTATTATCGATTTTGTTTGCTTCTTTAATGTGACGATAAATTGAATTCTTTTGTTTTCAACGTTCCTTGTAAAAAAATTTAATTAAATTGTATAACATGCACATAAATATGTGTATATCTTTCCATTGTAAACAATAAATGTTTTATTATGCCTTTATTGTTGCTTTCCATTACAAGCAAGTGACGTATGAGCGAATAGTATTACTATAAGATATATCAGAGATAAAACTAATAATATAATAACCGCTCATTGACACATTTCAAGTGGCAATGCCAGTACCTGCTTGGTTAGGCAGTTATTGAACTTCTGGTCACACATGTTACATAGAGGCGAAACTAAGCAAACAATCTTCCATCTGCAGCTACTCATCACTTCACTTACATCGAAGCTGTCTCAGTGTGGTTTATGTTATACCGTCATTTCCAGTCCATTAAATAGGTAGAAACTCCTGTATTTTAGAGACAAACACCCTCAAACACAAAAACATCCGCTCTAGTTTCCAGGTAAAACACTGCCACTAAAGCATCGATGCGCATGACTAAAATCAGAGTACATGAACGTTTTGCTCTGGTACAAAGTGAGAAGTTAGTCAACCCTGGGTGTCCTAATATATTCATCAAATGTTATCAATGTAGCACTGCTAAGCAAACAGTGCCAGTCTGTTATTTACATCAAAAGCATGATAATCTGGTATAGGTTAACATTCATACACAAATTATTATTCATTACATCATGCGATTCAGTGTCGGAGTGTCAGAAAAGATGAATGCAGAACAGGTAAAACGTTAATAAATCTGTAAAACCATGCTTAACAAAAAGCCCAGCCTACATCTCAGATTGATAACACTTATACAAGCTTACATATAAATGTCTGACCAGGACGTCATCTTCCAAATAGATTGCTAAAAGCACATGTATAAACGCACATACACGCACACAAGGTAATACAACGTAACACGCACACAAGGCAATACAACACAACACGCACACAAGGTAATACAACGTAACACGCACACAAGGTAATACAACGTAACACACAACGTAATACTACGTAACTACGTAACACGCACACAACGTAATACAACGTAAGATGAACAAAACCTAATACAACGTAACACGCACACAACGTAATACAACGTAACACGCACACAACGTAATACCTCACAAACAACAGATCCCTCTCCATTATTGATCTCACATTGCTTATTAGCAGTGAACACCTCTCCTGCCTGTAGCTCGACATGCCCGGTATATATCTCCTTGTCGAAGTAGTGACCAGGATGAGTCACACAAACCCTGAAATGCGAATTTATAAAAAGCGTAGGAGGATGCTATATGACCGATAAGAACATATGCTGACAAGGACAACAAATATTTATATGTGTTTTCTATAATTGTATCACCAGAACAATAATTCAAATATAAATATAATAGACTCGACTATCATTTCAGTTTAATCTAGTATGACTTTAAATATCTCATTGTAATTGGATTAACATTAATGTCTTTTTGCCTGCTTTTGACTGAATTTAGAAACTTTATATTTCATTAGTGTCGAAACTGTAACGTAATTTCGTGTAGATATTTTATGATTACCATAGCCATTAACATTTCACTAAACTTGTCTTGGAACCCACGTACAACACCGAGGACAAAGATAATATGAATCCTTACAATAATTGTTAGCAATAAGCTACATTCCTTGGTCACAATTTCGTAGGACACAGTGAACACTTGATACATCCTGCAAACAAGTATCTTTATTTCCAAGTTTTACGGAGAAACAAAATCGAAATTAAACTTCAGTTTATACGAAAAGAATATCAAAGTAACCCAATTAGTATATTCCTTACTCAATAAGTATGCAAACAAAGTAAGGCTGCACCAACTTTGTCGAACATTATGTTGTGTTGTGTAAATGTCTTAGAGGCAAATCTACAGTTCATGTTTTGGACGAATAATTAGGGACTCCTTGACTGAATTATGTTTATGGCAATGACACTGATTTGACGCAGTCGATGCATTATGTATTATATTGTATTTTGCATTGGTTCACAATTGATTTAATAATAATGTTAGAATCACTTTCATCATTTTCGTGTGTCTTTAGAAGTACTAAATCAAAATTCATCACCTTTAATGCTAGTGATCAATATATCTTCCATTACATATCGTCTTCGTGACATATTGCAAACACGCACGAAAGTAATGTACAAGCGTGGTCAAATTATGTAGAAGCCAGTCTTAGATATGCATTCAGGTCGTTATGTTGAACAGCTCCATATTTACCACAAAGATCCATTCATAATCCTCATCAAATATAATATTTGTGGTAAAATAACGCAGCAGGTTTGATACGATTAACCAAGGCAAGAATCGGTAATCAAACAAAGAATCAGTCTCTTAAAAGCGGATGGAAACAGACTTTCAGGGAATATACATATTCATTTTTTATTACGCTATTTAAATACAATTGAAGAACTTGGGAAAGGAAACGAAACATCAAACATAAATCGATTATAAACACGACAAAGATTAGAGTAGATGTGTGTTCACACTACAAGTCCTTCTCTCCCAAAATGAAATCTTAATAAAGACCACTTTCTATCAAGAAATAGATGTACGGCAGCTAGAACGCTTACATGCTCACTGAAACCCCAACATGGTGAAGACACCACAACATCTTCTACCGTCTTCGAGTTCTCTTTTCCTATAGTAATGTCGCCATCAAAATATATCAAATCAAGTTGTTTTCGTCATTTTAGTCATTGTCGCCCTTATATGCTCCCTTACTGAAGTTATTATGGTCATATGGGTGCACCCACTAAGAACACAACATGTAAGACAGAACCAGTACACTGTATGTGTTTAAACAAGAATAGTATTATGCAAACATCTAGCCTTCAAGTTGTGCCGAAGGTCAATTTGTTATGAAGTCCCAACAACTGGTGGAGACGAATTTCAGTACTAAAGAAGATATGGTTGTAAAGAGTCACTCCAATTTCTCTGATTAAGAAATGTTTACTTAATAATTCAGTCAAATTGTCAGGTACACAGATAATTCTAAACAGGAAAACATGGATCTTGCAGTTAAATCAGCTAATGTTGAACAGTATTTTCATTATTTCCAAAGTGAATTTCTGGACGAAATGTCCATCAATCCATTGACAACGACATAGAGTGAAAGAGATCAGGTCACCATTGTCACATTTTTCGACAAATGGTAAGAAAAAACATTCAAGTGGGTCAAAGAACTGAAAAGGTATACAACATTAAAAATAAAGAACCAATGACGGTCAGATATGAAAAAATATGCAAACTTGAAAAGACAAGCAAAACAAATGACTTATTTTGGAACTTCTCTACAGCACCTATGCATAATACACGGCAAGTCAAAATAACTGCAATATCCTGAGAACAAAGAAGATTGGATGAATTACTGAACTTTAAGATCATAGACACACCTTCAGGCAGCATTTACAACACTCCTCTCTATAAGAAAGGTTAGACACACTCAGAGATCTGCATCATTAAGGCATCCCAAGTCAAAAGACTACGCCAGAACGATGTACGACAGTAGTGGCAAGAACAATAGATGTTCCACATTACACAAACACAGCTTTAATGTTACGAGGTCGTTCGAATCGACCACCTATGGTAAGCTAATGCTACCTATCTTCATAAATCGATGAAGCAAGTACATTTTCTGAGTCATTGGTGTGTATTTAAAATTATCTTATTTGCTTTATAACAAATATTTAGATAGTGACATCTAGAGCTAGGTTTTAAATCGCCTTAAAACAAGTTATTTTGTATACACTCACAATCCTGCAACTAAAACTAATGTCTTGGAACGTAGACAAAGATGCTTCAAAGAACGTATATGGAAATACTATACATATCATCATGTTCTAGAATACATAGACCTCTAGAAACACCCTTTAAAATCTTACACTTACTCGCATCATCGCAGTCTCAAATCTGTTCCAGAAGACTTTACTACTCCTAAGTAAATGCTTTTGTTTCATTGAATCTTTGAAAAACGTGAAAGGTATCTTCGAAGGAAAGGAAAGAAAAATTAAACATAGAAAATTGCGATCAACATGGAAAAACAAAATCTAATTAAGACAAAAGCAAATTTACTAAACTTAACATATATTATTTTAAGGTCGATACGTCTTTGCTACGATTTGATATATTTTCTACAATCAGTTTAACAAAGTTCTTCATAAACCGGACCAATCTATATCGAACGAGTACCACCCATCTTCTCAACGTATCAAATTTCATTTACGAAGGCAGAACACTCTCGTCATATTTTCTGTCACTTTGTTTGCATCTTTGTGGAAATAAAGCATTCAATTCAACAAGAACTATCATCAATAACAAACAGCTTATCCCCAACGCCAAAGCAAATGTCAGGATGAACGAGAGGTCATACACTATACAGACCTCAAAGCACGGCCGGAAAAAGAATAGGTAGAGACTAAATTTTGATTACCTAGGTCATGCACATAGATTCTTGCGGATGCTCCAAAACAGAATTTCACACGGTTTAAATTCTTACCATCTTGATTCCGGTTGAGTTTGTTATCAAAGGACATACCAAAGTTTAGATTGTTCTGAATAAATATTACTGGCATCTGAATGACAATGTTTCAATACAGACACCTTTAATGCAACACCGATGCTGAAATTGCGCTTCTTAGAAACTACAAGTATTCCATGTTATGTGAAGTGAATTTGTTCTTTCAAAACAAACTTATTACAACATGGACACTTACTCATGCCAAACTAATCCTTAATATTTCCTGGCATATGAAAAAAAAGCCAAGAGCCAAGCATCAATGCATCTTTGATGTACAACCGTGACAACTTAAATACCTTAAAAAAACACAAAGTTGGCGGAAGATAATGTGCCTCACGTGGAATTAGTAATTACCCACAAAAAATACAGTAACGGCGTAGAAATAAACAAACTTTTGCAGCTAGACGTGTTGCTGAAAGATACACAGTTGTTGAATGGCGTGGATATAAGCCACCAATAATGCCTTAAAACATGTCTACGGAGCAAGATTAATATAATAGGATGTACATAAGATAATGATCAGAGGGAATCTATCGACACATACACAGAGAAACTCGTGTGATTTTAATTTTTAAAACATATTAGAAACAATGAGTTATATCGACGGAATCAGTGGATATGCCGAAGGAAGAACCAGGAAGTCATTTATAAACAATGGCACGTTCAAAGTCACAAACTAGGAGATAACTTAAGATTATTGAAACAGATGAAGGACTCTATAGGCAAGATAAAACAGTATGAAATTGTATAACTTCTGTATACCTTTTCGATAAACTAAGAATTGCATGAAAAAAATACCTCTTAAAACACTAACACTATTCCAAATTAAAATCGGATAGCAAATTAAAATTTGAGGAAATTTACGCAATTATGTAAATAAAAGCCGTTATCAAAATCTTGTATGCAACTTCTGCCATTTTGTATATGGAAATATTACTTTCCATATACATTATGTCTAATTGTACACACAAAACAACTATTTCCTTTATATCCGTCTTTATAAATTGACAGAACAATATTCCATCCTTAAGCGTTCAAAATTGAATAGGATTTCTGTAAGTTACCAGTCATTTTTATATAGTTCTATTTTTTCATATTTACAGAATAGGGTGGAAAGCCTGCCTGCTTTTGGTAAACAATTTATTGAAAGGTTTACTATAGAACACTCAAATTACGCTTTTCTAATATGGATTATAAAGCACAAACAAATCTTCATACATACAGAGGTATCCCTTGATAAGCCTAAAGCAACACCTTTTCCACCAATAGAAATGGATTAATGGTCAAGTTGACTACACAAACACTATCTTCGTTTCACAAGGTTATTGAAATAAGGAAATCCGAATCATGCATATTTGAAGATTCAGAACGATAACTAATTTTTGTTCACTAATAACAGCAATCACAAAAGTCACCAAAAAAATTCCCTAAGTAGTCAACTTTCACCCATAACATTTTGCAAAGCATTTATTTTAGTTTTTTCAAGAGTATTTATTGAATTTTAAAGATGTTTTGTTACCTTCACTTTAATATAGCACTTGACAATGTTTTGTTGCCTTCACTTTAATATATCCCTTGACAATGTTCTGTTCTTCACTTTAAGATATCACTTGACAATGTTTTCTTACCTTCACTTTAATATAGCACTTGACAATGTTTTGTTGCCTTAACTTTAATATATCCCTTGACAATGTTTTGTTCTTCACTTTAAGATATCACTTGACAATGTTTTCTTACCTTCACTTTAAAATATCACTTGACAATATTTTGTTACCTTCACTTTACGATATCACATGACAATGTTTTCTTACCTTCACTTTAAAATATCACTTGACAATGTTTTGTTACCTTCACTTTAATATATCCCTTGACAATGTTTTGTTACCTTCACTTTAAAATATCACTTGACAATGTTTTGTTACCTTCACTTTAAAATATCACTTGACAATGGTTTGTTACCTTCACTTTAATATATCCCTTGACAATGTTTTGTACCTTCACTTTAATATATCACTTGACAATGTTTTGTACCTTCACGTTAATGTATCACTTGACAATGTTTTGTTACCTTCACTTTAAAATATCACTTGACAATGGTTTGTTACCTTCACTTTAATATATCCCTTGACAATGTTTTGTACCTTCACTTTAATATATCACTTGACAATGTTTTGTACCTTCACGTTAATGTATCACTTGACAATGTTTTGTTACCTTCACTTTAAAATATCACTTGACAATGTTTTGTTACCTTCACTTTAATATATCCCTTGACAATGTTATGTTACCTTCACTTTAAGATATCCCTTGACAATGTTATGTTACCTTCACTTTAAGATATCACTTGATTACATTTGATCTTTCTACATATTATTCTCATTATATTAATGATAACATTGTCTTGTTTCTATATACAACCAACAACTAGCAAATCACGTGTTTAAAGCTGCATCTGTAATTACTCGTAATATTGTAACTATCACATTTAAAAGTCATTATCTGTATACTAAGAAAATGAATGACTCATTTGTAATACATTCAGCTTATTCACAGGAGTTAGGTGACCTACCAAAAAGAACAATTGTTTACATTACCTAAAATAGACTAACAAAACTTCAAGGAATCTATCTTTTAGCACATTTTATATACTGAGATGGGTGAGATATTTAGATCATCACATTGTTACCAATCTATCCTCGATTAATTTACGTCTGATTCATGGGGAATTACTATTATGCGAGCAATAATATTCAGTTTACTATAGACAGAGTAAATAATAAAATAGAAAACAAGATAGTGTTAGATATCACAATTAAAATTTACAGGTTTACACTTATCAGAATTTAGGATCAAAATCAAGCCACGGCAAATCTTTGCACTGAAGTGAGGCAGCTAAAGCGGACTTATGAATCACCATATACTTAATAGATATTATATGAATTTAGTTTGGAATTAAGAATCTAACGTATATAATTAATGCTCCTATATAATCTAAATGGTAAAGAAAACAATGCATTACTTGATATTTGAAAACAAAAACATATACGATTGAGGAAATAACAACAGGCAAGGTAAGAGCTCTTTTAACAAATGTCGATAGCCTTGTATCTTTAAGCTAAAATTTTCAATAGAGATTGATGATATGGTCAAGCTATGTCACGGATGTAAAACAAAATAATATGCATCTTCACCTCTACCGCGGTCAAAACAATAACTTTGAAAACTTGCATTTGTGAAATGCTTGAGCTTATCTAAGATTACTCCTGTATTTCTATGTATACCAAACTAACCTGACATAAGAATCAAAGGATATCCGTTCTGTTATAAGATGGAAGGTGCATTGATAAAAAAAATCAAAAAATAATGTAAATGTAAAGAGTGGCCTAAATGTTCGATGGCAATCAAAAGCATTAATATTTGTGTGTATTATTTGAAACAGGCATTAGTGAAAACATCACTTTTCATCCTAAAAGAAAGAAGATCGGAAACTCTCCTCAATCGAGACTTTACACTTACCATATATTTAAGGCACAAAATGAGAATTACCTGAAATATGTTCTATACAAATGCATTTGCGATATATTTTCAATAAAAAAAAATACATTTACAATATAAAACTCGGACCATATATTTAAGACATCATTATGCGTGAATCTTAATAGTAACGTTGGAATTCCAATGCAATATAATACATTGAGTAAGTTAAGGATTTAGTCAATTGGCACATTTCGTTACCTGCTACAAGTTTTGCAACAAGATTGGAATCAAGATAAGTAATTTAGAGTTTAAACGATCGCTGAGAGCCGTCCAGCGTTTCTTCTCACAAGTTTGACATAAAGTTAGGTTGTAACATATATGATCATGTTTTACATTAATGTTACTTATTAAAAACAGGCAACAAACATTTAAATTTAATGCCATGATGCTAGCATGAATATTCCATCAAAATTGAATTGAAGCATACATTTGTAGATGAGAGAGACAGAATTGATACATTGCCTTGCCTATTAAATAACCGAAATGTCATATACTTAGACAGTTTCAAAATCGACATAATGGAATGAAGGTTACCAAAGAATAAATATTTGAATCAAATAAGAAAATGTCCATTATGCATTGGTACTATCGTATCCTTCCAGCACTTACTAGTGTTACCTGTTGGAATAGAGTTAGCTGTAGTGATCTGAACAAAGTGAACTTTCCAAATGATAATGTCTTATTGTATTATACTGAGAGACAAACAAAAACTAGAAGAGGTATAGTAATCAATCGCCTTAGTTGTAACTAAAGTCACATATCTATAACATAGATGGGGTATTTTCTCTGACACAAGTATATGTTGCCTTCAACGCAGCACACGCAAACATCGCATTATCCCTATAAATACATAGGTCATTTTTTTATTTAGAGGCTAATTCTTAATTACGGCGGTTGCATTCCGATTCCTACTATAGATATTTGCGAGCAATAATTTGTTAATTGTAAACCAATACAGGTCATCATAATTACTCCTATCACAAAGTTTGAAACGATCGCAAATTCATAATATTATACGCCTCGATTTGCATTGTACATACTTGTCCTTTAACGTGTGCTTGAACATTCTTACAGAGCAGTTAGAAAATAACCAAGGATTTCTGGAGTACGGTTTTCCTGGATCAGGTGCATCCTTTATTTCACTCATAATAAATTCATCCTCAGCCGGACAGTCGGTGGCGTTACCTTCGCCGTCGTGAAATGCTCCAAGACTAATATATAATTTATTAATAAAAAGAGTTTAATTACCATTTTTATTAAGAATAATGAACATTTTAAAAATAATATATTATATCTCGTTATATTATTGACTAATGTTCGATACTTCATTACAACTCAAATTATTTTTTTTTAAAAATAATACTGTGCGTGAAACTCAATATATTCATAACTATAACAATTTTGGTTGGAAATTTTTGACATTATCTTTCTTTATGGAAACCAAACACGGAAACGACTACCAAAATTTACTGAAATTAATGATGTCGGATGATAATGTAATTTCATATTGTAATGGATATTTATATCGTTAAGTACGGTGGCAAGATATATATATATATATATATATATATATATATATATATATATATATATATATATATATATATATAGAGAGAGAGAGAGAGAGAGAGAGAGAGAGAGAGAGAGAGAGAGAGAGAGAGAACAATCAAGCAATCAGAATCATGGCAATTTTGTTTACGTTATGCACATTTATTGTATTGCTGTTGCAAGAATGCAGACGTGATTTATATTTTATGTAGGTATTATTCGAGACAAAAAAAAATTTTGTACTGTTCAGGGGAAATAAAACAATGCTCGTTATTTAAACTATGATTTTTTCTGGAACTGTTTTAAATTATTCAAAGGATTTCTGGATTAACCTTTCATCACCATCTTGGAGTACTAATAGATTTTCAGTATTTAAAATTATAAGGACTTTTCGTTCATTCAGGACTTTAATAGAATTTTATAATTACTAATTTGGATTTACTTCATAATGCTATAACTTTCTCTATCATTTTCCATCTATATCTTTAACACTTAAATTATTTGCTGCGTTTAGTAAAACTTGTTAGTTTCGCTTCTTTTCTGTAACTTAAGATTGTGACTCTAGTAACAATATATTTTCATCGATCGGATGTAAAGTAATTTCAACTGCCCAAATGATAGAGTGATCGGATGATTCAGACATAGGAAATCGAAACTCTTGAACAAACAACAGGATTTGGATTGGAGGCCACTAATAACTGCTGACGTAAATGTCAGGAATCCAACACGACTGGACGTAAATGCCACAGACAAAACGTGTAACAAGTGCTGACGTACCTGTGTCCAAGTTCATGTGCCACTGTCATAACCATAGTACTCAAGTCATCTAATGTGACAAGCGAAGTTCTTAGACCAAGTTCACATATCTTCCCTCTAAAGGCAAGGCCTAAAATCAAGAACAAAACCATATATCATAATTGCATTCCCACACGTTCATGATTTACTAGATACTCTGATTTGGACTGGTACCAGATAGTGATTACAAAAACACGCAACCCATAATTTATTTATAAAAATATAATTGATTCATGTCAATGAAATGACACTTAAGAGACATTTCACTCACTCAGTGCTTTGCAAAAGTGAAGCATTTTAATGCTTTCATAGTCAAAAACCCTTATGAATATGGCTACATTCTCTTCTTAGTGCTATTATGCAAAATTTCATCAATTACAGATTTTTCCACATATATTGTCTGTACAAAAAACAAGAAATCAGTAACCAGTTCTAATAGCATCTGAGCTATTCGGCAATAACGTTTACAACGGGGCCAGCTAAGGCAACGCTGGGCTAACAAAACTTGTACAAATGTTACTACCCAAGACGAATCAAAAATATATTGCAACACCACTGCCCAGTTTGGATGTAACTTAGTACACGTAAAGTGCAAGATATTTTGATATCACGTGACATGTTCTGACTACACAGGAAGACACCCATTACATGAATTGCAATGTACTGTATATCTTCAGCGAACAGGCTGGTTACTGAACCACATCAATGAATCTGCTACATGTTGAATAACTATACGCTATCAGTCAGTACTTAAATGATCAAATTACCAGGACATCGCTAAAAAAAACAATTTTTTTAATATATATATATATATATATATATATATATATATATATATATATATATATATATATATATATATGTTGTTTATATATATGTTGTTATTGTTAGCTTCTGTTAGTCTTGACAGACGATGGAAATGCGCCCATGAGAGGTGTCCCAGTTTGTAGCTATGCAGCGTCTTCTGTGGCTATGGGGCCCCACACTTGAGTGGCAATCCTTGCTGCGGTTGCTGCACTTGAAGGTTGAGTCAGGTGTGAGTTGGAACTACATCCTCCTCCTCTGAGATCTTTTCTCATTAGCGAGCTGTCGTAACATTTCCTCGCTAGCTTTCAGACCAGTTGACAGCTTGATTTCTCGAGGGCAAGCTTTTCCCAGGTGTTGACAACGATCCCAAGGGCTTTCATGTCGTGCTTGCAGACATCCTTGAAGCGAAGATCTGGCCGTCGGATTGATCTTCTGCCAGATGCAAGATTAGAGTAGATAAGGTCTTTGGGGATCCGTCCGTCATCCATTCGACGCACACGGCCCAGCCGTCTGATGCAACGTTAGCGGAGGAGTGTGATCATGCTGGGAATTTTGGCATGTTCAAGCACCTCGTTGTTTGTCACACGATCGCTCCAGGTTATCCCGAGTATGCGACGGAAATAATGCATGAGAAAGGCACAGTCTTTTCTCCTGAGAGGCATACACAGTCTAGGTTTCGCTGGCTTACAGCAGAGTGCTAAACACGCAGGCACGGTACATGGAGATCATAGTGTTCAGTGTCAGCATGCTGTTGTTACACACTCTCTGCGACAATCTAGAGAGAGTTGATGACGCCTTTCCAATCCGCTTGTTGAGCTCGGCGTCGAGTGAGAGGTTGTTGGCGATGGTAGAGCCAAGGTAAGTGAATTCACTGACTACTTCTAGTTTGTAGTTGTTGATGATGATGATGGGAGGGTCTGCGTCCTGAAGCATCACGTTAGTTTTCTTTAGGCTGATTGTCAACCCGAATTCATCGCATGCTTTAGCAAAGCGGTCCATCATGCGTTGTAGTTCGGCTTCTCTGCGAGTGACTATAGCAGCATCATCTGCAAAGAGTATGCCCCTAATAGTTGATTTTCTTACTTTTCTCATTGCCTTCAGTCGTGCCAGGTTGAAAAGTCTGCCGTCTGCACGAGTGTGCAGGTAGATCCCTTATGGGGAAGTCCCGTAGTGTACTTAAGCATGACAGCGAAGAAGATGCCAAAAGAGCGTGGGGCAAGGACACAACCTACCTTGTTTCATTTCGCTGTGGATGTTGAATGGATAGGACGATGAGCCATCATACTGCACTGTGCCTTTCATGTCGTCATGGAAGGAGTGGACCATTCTTAACAGCTTTGGAGGGCATCCAATCTTCGTCAGGATTTTGAAGAGTCCGTCTCTGCTGACCAGATCGAATGCTTTGGTGAGGTCTATAAAAGCCAGGAAGAGGGGTCTGTGTTGTTCTCTGCACTTTTGTAGTTGCCTGATGAAGAAGATAAGGTCGATTGTGGACCTCTCTGCGCGAAACCCGCCCTAAGACTCTGGTTACTCTCTGTCAGCAAGCGTCTGCATTCTGTTCAGAATGACTCTAGCGAAGACTTTACCCATGATGCTGAGAACTGATATGCCCCTATAGTTGTTTCAGTCACTTTTGTCGCCCTTGTTCTTATACAGTTATGATGTTGGCGTCTCTCATGTCCTGAGGCACTGCACCTTCATCCCAGCATTGGCAGATGACTTCTGCTGAGATGCCATCCTTCCCTGGGGCTTTACCTGTGGTTAGTTTCTCTAAGGACAACTTTAGTTCTGCCGCAGTAGGTTTTTCATCCAGTTCGGTCATCCATTGGAGGTTTATAATGGCGTTGAGGGCATCGTTGGTCACGTTGTTATCTCTGGAATACAGTTTGGAGTAGTACTCCACCCATCGCTCCATCTGCTTGCCCCTTGTAATGAATGATATCGCCTGCATAAGACTTCAGTGGAGCTATCACTTTCTTCGTTGAACACATTGCTTTCTTTATGACATTGTACATGTTTCTAATGTTTCCGTTGTCTAATGCTGACTGGATGCTCTGACAGAGCAGAAGCCAGTATTCACTGGTGCACTAACTTCTGCACATTGCTCCTGGTAGACCTGTATGCATGTAGTGTCCTCTGGCAAGGTGACAGCTGGTATTCCAGGTGGGCACTGCGACGCTCATATATTACTGACATGAGTGTGGCGGAGTTGGCGTCAAACCAGTCGTTGTTCTTTGTCTGCTTCTCACCAAAGATTCTTGTGGATGTGCTGTACACAGTATCTCTGATGTTGTCCCATCTCTCTTTGGCACTGCCATAGGGAGGATCTGAACTGAACGCCTTGGAGAGGTCGTCAGTTAATTCTTCAGCCTTGTATGGATATGATGTCTTGCTCATGTCAATGTGTGGTTTACCAACTTGCCTACAGCGGTGGATCTTCTTTGGTTAAAGCTTAAATTTACAGCAAACTAGTGAGTGATCAGTGTCGCAGTCAGCGCTGTGGAATGGACGAGTAAGCTGCACATTCTTCATGGCTGAACTTCTTGTGATGATCAAGTCCAGCTGATGCCAGTGTTTTGATCGGGATGCCTCCAAGACACTTTGTGCTGTGGTTTGGTCTAAAAAAATGCATTTGTGATGCTGAGGTTGTGGTACGAGCACATTTCTAATCAGGTTAACTAACCCTGTTGTGGTGTGGAGGCGAAGAGATACTTGTCTTATGTTTCCCTGTTGGCAGGATTCTATCATCGTCAGCAGAGGGTTTCTGACAGCAAAACCAACACCATACTCCTTGACGTCGTCTGTGCTGTTTCCATGCCAGAAGAACGTGTAGTTCTTTTCTCTGAGGGACCCAATATCTGGTAATCGTGTCTCTTGTAGTGAAGCGATATCGACATGGAGTCTTGCGAGTTCGTCGTTGATAACTGAAGTCCTTCGATGATGACAGATTGCCTGGAGATCATCTGAGAGCCCAGTCAGCATAGTCCGGATTTTTCAGAAACCTATCTTGAGGATTGTTGATTTCCTTGTTGCCTTTCTTTTGTTTTTTGTTTTTTTGTTTGTTTTTTGTTTTTTTGTTTTGTTTTTTTTTTGTTACTGTAGTTGCAGCCCGCGCTTGTCAGGTACTCACGTATCTTAAGCCCTGCGCACCCAGCAAGGCAGGCGAGCTGTGGCGGGACGGCATATTATTGGCTGAGGGCTGCCCAGCTTGAGGCGGGCAAAAGCTGTTCAATGAGACCTGTTGGTCTCTCTCAACGTCGTAAGCAACCCCTGGCGTCTAACTCTACGCCAATCGAGTGGAGACTTATAACCGGTAACTGTTGCTTCCCGTGTTGTGTCAATGCTGTGAAGCGAAGCTGGTGTGTCCTCTCCAGGGCGCAAGCCTGGGCAGGGTTATATGGTGAATCAGCTGTTGCCTATGCAACTGACTCCCCCTCTCCACGCAGCTGATGGATCCAAGTGAAAGGTCAAGCCGATACGTCATGGCACCAACAACGTTGCATGAGTTGCCGACATGACACTAAAAGCAGTGACGGGTGGCCTTAGGGACTCCGTCTCCGCATTTTCTGTTGGGGTTTACACCCTTAGCCTTTCCCATGTATGGCTATAGTTGCAATGCAGCGAAGGTTTGAAGTCAGAGTTTACCTTCTCCTAGAGAGACTGCCCGGAGCATCTGGTTTTGAGGCGCCAGAAACTCGCCTGCCATCCCTTCTCCAGTTAGTTTAAATAGGTTCCGCTGGGCTTAGTAGTTAAGCCACCCATGAAGGCCTGGAGCTTGACATGGTTGTCAGAGGCTATCTCAGACGCAAGACATTGGGGTATTTCTAGGGAAAGTGGGTGCTTATCTGCCACAACCGCCCACGGCGATTACTAAAAACCCTTGTAACCGATAGATAGATAGATAGATAGATAGATAGATAGATAGATAGATAGATAGATAGATAGATAGATAGATAGATAGATAGATAGATAGATAGATAGATAGATAGATAGATAGATAGATAGATAGATAGATAGATAGATAGATAGATAGATAGATAGATAGATAGATAGATAGATAGATAGATAGATAGATAGATAGATAGATAGATAGATAGATAGATAGATAGATAGATAGATAGATAGATAGATAGATAGATAGATAGATAGATAGATAGATAGATAGATAGATAGATAGATAGATAGATAGATAGATAGATAGATAGATAGATAGATAGATAGATAGATAGATAGATAGATAGATAGATAGATAGATAGATAGATAGATAGATAGATAGATAGATAGATAGATAGATAGATAGATAGATAGATAGATAGATAGATAGATAGATAGATAGATAGATAGATAGATAGATAGATAGATAGATAGATAGATAGATAGATAGATAGATAGATAGATAGATAGATAGATAGATAGATAGATAGATAGATAGATAGATAGATAGATAGATAGATAGATAGATAGATAGATAGATAGATAGATAGATAGATAGATAGATAGATAGATAGATAGATAGATAGATAGATAGATAGATAGATAGATAGATAGATAGATAGATAGATAGATAGATAGATAGATAGATAGATAGATAGATAGGTAGATAGATAGATAGGTAGATAGATAGATAACTTATAGAGTGATCAGAATGAATAAATGAAGATGTATGAAGGCATTTGAGACTTAACATTTCAGATATTATATAATTCATTTCGTAACAAATTGATCATTCAATACAGCATCAAAACTACATGTTGATTGAACAGACTGCCTCAGAGATTTAACTATATGTGTTTGTGCTACAATACAGGGATACTAATTCTTTAAAACATATTGATAACTATGACCTCCAAATGGTAATTCGTGGGGAAGTTAAACTGTAGTTGTAAATCAGAATTTATTATACACGAAAAATCGTATACAGATAGTAGAAAAGTGTTTGGTTTCAACGTAAAAAAAATCAAAGTGTATTTTTTAATTACTCAAAACTGAATAATTTTCGATTTGAATAGGCCATCGGTTTAAATTGATGCTGACGCATTAATAATAAATGTGTCATAGCCATGTTTTATATCATATTAACAATTCATATAACACATGATGTTCTATCATGAGAGAGAAAGAGAGTGACCGCTAAGATGAATATTGTTAGAGAGAGATCGAGATATAACACTTACCACTAACAGTAATGTTGTTGCGTATATATGTAGTAAAGCTACCTATAAACAGCGTGTACCTACAATAAACGTATAGTTATTTCAGTACCCATAAAATATCGATATATTATAAAACCTGACAAAAACCCTAATAAAACTACAACATTTTTATTTTTAAAGGATTATTTTCCCTTTTTGTGCTAACTATTGTTCTTTGCTTGCCGGTATGCTGAAAAGGTACGTGTAATACAAGTTCAATTACGGAGACATTATTGTATAAATACAAACATTTTGTTAATCTCTTCCCTCAAAACCCAATCATGTTCCTTCAAATGTACATAACGATCTTCACATAAATATTACTTTTGGACAAAACAAAATGAAACATTTCGTGCACTGGAACTCACGCACTAGGTCCTGCTTTATAATGGCCATTAGAAGGATTTATTGATCTCCGGTTTATTCAACACAATTGAAGTTCCCATCTGTTTTTAGAATTGTTCTATTTTCTTTTCAGTTTTCAGTAGCATTTTAGAATTTATAACACGGGTAGGAAATAAATTAGTAATTTTTTTATAAGATTATAATTCTAATGCAATATATATATATATATATATATATATATATATATATATATATATATATATATATATATATATATATATATATCTGAGGCAGGTAGGCCATGACTCGTGGTCAGATCTAACTGTAGCATTAAAGTCTCCTAGGAGGAATAGTAACTCATTCCTAGGACATCCTTTGATCTATTCATCCAGCTGCCCATGGAATTGATTCTTTATGTCTTCTAGAGACGTGAGGGTGGGGGCATACACACTGAGGATGTTGACAAGAAATGTTCAGTTCTCACTGAATGAGAGTGTTTTTGATGGCAAAACCAACTCCATGTGGGGCTCCTCGATTTCTCGGCTCTTACAGAAGAAGGTGTAGTTTTCCTCTCTGAGGGACCAACGAAAATGGTCAAAGACTAATGGGGCTGTGCACCTATCATGCCTTGTGCGTTACAAATACCTTCTTCAAGTGTAAGCTACAACACAAACGTGTCATGGAAACATCCCTTATCTCATCGCTTGCACCAACTAGACTTAGTCATCACCAGGCGCTCTGTCCTGACCATCATCCTCTCCACAAAAAGCTTCCATATTGGAGACTGCGACTCTGACCATGCATCTGTGTGCAGCAGGGTGCGCCTACAGTCACGAAGACTACACCGCTACAAAACCAAAAGGTCTCCTTCGCTTCAACACTTCGCAGAAGTCCATTCCCCTCCAAGGTTGAAGAGAATGTGTCCGCACTGGATCATGCTCTCCAGGACCTGCCAAAGAACGATACCTCAGCTAAGTGGAGTGCCATGAAGGACGCCATCTATAACACAGCCATGTCCACGATTGGCAAGAAGGAACGGCCCAGCCAAGACTGTTCAACACACGCCATTCAAGGATGGAATCAATAATCAAGAACAAACGAGAAGGCTTAATAGCTTACAAAAATTGCTCTAATGAACGTACACAAGGTGACCTAATAAGAGCCTGAAGGACCACCAAACGCATCGCTAGACAGTCATCAAACGATTACTGGCAGCAATTGTGTGAAGGAATCCAGCGTAGTGCCGAGTCAGGAAACATCCAAGGCATGTACATTAGCACCAAGAAGGCTCTAGGCCCTATACAAAAAGGTGTTGAATACCCTCTCTGAAATCTCTGACGGATGAGCAGATCACAGACCGTGAGCAAAAGATGACCAGCTGGGTGGATCAAAGAGCGGAAAGAAAGAAGAAACCAGTATTCACTGCTGATCATCACAAGAAAGCATCATTCTGGACCCAGTTGTATAAATATTTCAAACATGTTGAACTTTCAAGGGGGAGATAGGAAATGTAGAGACGAATATTCATTACACAAGCTTTCTCTTCCTCAGAACTTTTTGCGACTTGCGGCTTCGTATCATATTGGTGCACATATCTTGCATACTACAATTTTCAGATAGATGATTATAGGGATCGGATCAACGGAATAATAATAATAATAATAATAATAATAATAATAATAATAATAATAATAATAATAATAATAATAATAATAATAATAATAATAATAATAATAATAATAATAATTATTATTATTATTATTATTATTATTATTATTATTATTATTATTATTATTATTATTATTATTATTATAATAACAATAATAATAATAGAAGAAGAAGAAGAAGAAGAAGAAGAAGAAGAAGAAGAAGAAGACGAAGAAGAAGAAGAAGAAGAAGAAGAAGAAGAAGAAGAAGAAGAAGAAGAAGAAGAAGAAGAAGAAGAAGAAGAAGAAGAAGAAGAAGAAGAAGAAGAATTTCACGCTAAGTCAAAAATGTGTATAATAGCAGACATGATGTACATGCAAATAAAATATTCTAAAATTGTATATTTGGTCTGTATTTAACAACATATTTTACTGCGATTGTTGTCGCTAGCATATAGCTGAATTAAATGGAACAAAAACAACCTAATGCAGGAATGTATCATTCGCATTTGTGAATGTGTAATGAAATGAATTGATTTTATGATTTCGAAAAATTAAAGAACCTCTGTTAAACACTGAAACCTATACCTCTATAAGCTACCGTTTTCCTGGCATGCCCAATGGAACCCATTAACGAGCATAAATTAGAAAAATAATATAATATTATTGTCAAAAAGTAATTGAACTTCCAGAAAGTTATAAAAGATATGCTTTCGTTTAGTTATTTTTTATATAAGTACAGTAATATGCAATATGGAATGCCAGTGATTACAATTACATGCAGTATGGATTCCGTGTGTTTCCAATTATATGCAGTATGGATTCCGTGTGTTTCCAATTATATGCAGTATGGATTCCGTGTGTTTCCAATTATATGCAGTATGGATTCCGTGTGTTTCCAATTATATGCAGTATGGATTCCGTGTGTTTCCAGTTATATGCAGTATGGATTCCGTGTGTTTCCAATTATATGCAGTATGGATTCCGTGTGTTTCCAATTATATGCACAATGGATTCCGTGTGTTTCCAATTATATGCAGTATGGATTCCGTGTGTTTCCAATTATATGCAGTATGGAATCGGAATGATCACTTGAAACTTTTGCACACTCGATGGCAAGTATTACAAGCAGCTAGATAGACCAAAAGGTATTTATTGCAAGGAATTTAATGTTTAGAGACAAACAGTAATGTATTATTTGACGAACTATAGCTTTTCTACAAGGCATTGTTGAGAAGGTAAAACAAAGCTTATTTTTCATGATCATGAATTCATCGCATAATTTAAATGGATTATGCGCATAATCAATATATATATATATATATATATATATATATATATATATATATATATATATAGAGAGAGAGAGAGAGAGAGAGAGAGAGAGAGAGAGAGAGAGAGAGAGAGAGAGAGAGAGAGAGAGAGGGAGCTTTCCGTCTTGTTCATATGCTTACTTCGTAAATAACATTAAATGGTCGTAGGCTGGATGAAATTTCGCTCCTAGGCGCATGTCCCACAGTCGAATATCAAGAAGATATTCCGATGCATCAATGTAGTGTGTCTTTTTATAGAAGGCCACCATGGATTTATTGTGTGGAAAATCAGAGTACTTCTGTAAGCAAAAATGTAAACCAGACAATGCAAAATAATGTTGTGTCATACAGAGGCATGTATTTCCTTTCAATGCCACTTGCAACCAATAAGTCTTGAACTATTTATTATAAAGTAAAATAACTCAATGAAAGCAAAAGATCTTAAAATTTTCATTGGTCTAATTGATAGCTTTTCTAATCTAAAATTGCATTTTAAGATATGTTTTAATGTAGATATATTATGGCTTTTGCACAAATCTTTGTATCCATCCTTGTTTTCAATCAGCCATATTTTTTTCAATAAATCAGCCGGATATAAAAACCAATTTAATCTACAAACAATGTTGAATAGTTGGTTATATCAGACTTCGAAACTATACAGTGACAGTAAATGTCTTATTTAGGAATATTATTTTTTTAAAACGAGCCATATTGTGGTCATTTGTAGACTAATGGGTAGTGTCCATGTTGTAGATTGCTAACATTGTGGACAGAAGGACATACATTTCATTCATTTCAAGCGTCATCATAAATCCACATGGAAAATAAATAATAAATTATCGCAGTTTGAAACATTTCTTCCCTCTCTGCTTTTAAGCATCAAGTCCATACATATATCCGCTCTAGAGCTGAAAATATTTTCTTTGGTAATCTGGTATTAATGAATAAACTTTCGGAAAGTTTTAGGAAAATATTAATATCAACGAAATCAGTGCAGGCATTTGCAATAAAAGCTAACTATTTCATTGTATTATGCAAGCAGAATGATCGATTATATAAAACCACGAACTTGACGGTGTATAGAATTTCTGAGCTTCGCTAGAATCACAATCACCTCTGCTCATTTTGAGTATAAATCAAAACAGCTACAACCATTATAATAGATAATTTACATATATTATGTATTCATCGATAAAACATGACTCACTCACAAGTACTTAACATACTCAGACATATCGAAGTCACAAATAGCTTAGTCTTACCTTCAAAAATATGAGCTTAGAAAGGAAGACATTGATTGATATATCAGGATCATTGATTCCTTGGTAGAGCATGTGTACCTGTGATAAATACAAATAAGTACTTTATCATTCTGTATAATTAAAACATGAAAATGAAAATGTACTAAATAAAACATCATTCATATATAACTTGCATAATTATTTACTTTTTGTATCAAAATGAATGTTATAATCTGTGTATAAATAGGAAATGTGTCTACAACAGCCATAACTAACATCAAAAGAATGTTTCAGAGAGGCGACCAATATGAACCTATGTTTATTATTAAAAAAAATCATTTTCGTGTTTTCTCCTTAAGTTATGTGCATCGTTAAGCATCACTGCTTATTTTACTGTCATGAATGGAGGAAATACGGACATATTTACAGATTCGTCAGGTTGTGGAGGTTGTATTGTAATTACCTCTATGTTAGAAAATATAAAAGTTCATATTCTGTTTAAGAAATTCAATTAGTGAGATGTTTAAAAGTAAATCTACCATCTTCCTTGTGTAGACTATAAAGTATGATTTTGTATATCCTACTATATTACATATCGTCCCATTACCAATCATCATATTCTTCCTTTTATACAAGAACATGTGCTTTGTATATTAAACGAATTGCTTAATAATTCATTACTTACTCGATTCATAATTTATTCATTCATTAAGAATTATTTCCCCAGTTCATAATATATACATGTATTAAGTTTCAACACTTACGCCATTAAAAATGTGAGAATAAATCTTTATTATCTTCTTTTTTGTATTAGAACTTCTTGTTAAGACATTCCACATGGATTGGGTCGCAAAATATCTGCAAGAGTGAGGAAATATATATTTATAAATGGTTGCGTGTGCTTGTGCAATTGCAGACTGTTGTGTACCGCAAATTGAACGTAACATCTGCACGTGAATTGGATTGAGAATCTTAGTCATAGAAAAGTGTTATGACCCTGTAGTAAATGGCATGTGTGTCAAGATTTGAATTTTTCTATTTTTAATTTACTTTTTTAAATCATTAAATATAATTATTAATATAATTATTGTTATGATGATGATCATGTTTGCATGTGTCTCATATTTTGTTAGAAATATCATGTTTACCTACAACGTAAATATGACTTGTGTAAGCGCGACTTTTGTAAGATTGTTACAAGTAAACAGTCTGGTAAAGCTAAGGAAATGATTTGATGCGACCACGTCATTACTTGTTTACGCTTTTGCTATAACCAATTGTGATATCAAAATCAGACGTTTCCTTCGTGCACGTGCACATGAAATAACGTATTATCTTCTTTTAAATGCACATTTGTCTGTAAAAAAATGTTCAGTCGTAGTCAGTCCTGGTTATAGTTAAGAGACACTATCATCTTACAGTTTTAAAAGAGATTTCTGTGCTGGAAGGAGTTGGGGTTTATTTCATATGTATGATAAACAACGTGTATTATTATTATTAGCTGTAATTCATCTATTTTCTAAATAATTATTTTATTTGCGACCAACACTACTGGCTTTTGACAAAGACATATTCTGCAATTATTTCTAAATTAGAACAAAACAATACAAATTGTTCTTCACAGTAAAAAATCTGGACTTATGTGTTAACCTTCGTCTACCGTCATCATTCGCCATCTTGGACCGGAACTGAGATACAGACTATATCAAATTTAAAGTTTATTCACTGGACGTATGAACTTCACAAATTTAGAACAAATTTTGGACCTTTTTCTTAAATCTTGTTTCATACTTTTACCTTTCATCCGTGCTTTTTATAAAAATAAATTATTTTTGTTAAAATTTTTAAATAGCTTGTTGACTTTATTCTTTTCTTGTGGTACATTGAACGAGCCATGCGTAACAAAAGAAGTAAAAGTAGTAAATGTAACACATGATGGCGATGCCTTTTGTCTGAGTCTTCAGTGTAGAGTTTATTACATTTTTGCTACATAATTCGCATCCGCGAACATATGGAAATTTAATTAATATCACGGTTTCATCATGCGTTGTCTCTTTGCAAGTGCAATTTGCCGACATTTGATAACCCAAAATGCATGGACACACAAACACGGATTCACCGTTTACCACAGGGCCGTCATCTGACACGATGTGCATGAGTGAATTTGGCCCGGATTTCATATATACATTCACACATAAATGCACACATGCATGAATGCATACATACATACATACATACATACATACATACATACATACATACATACATACATACATACATACATACATACATACATCCATCCATCCATCCATCCATCCATCCATCCATCCATCCATACATACATACATACATACATACATACATACATACATACATACATACATACATACATACATACATACATACATACATACATACATACATACATAAACAAAGAGACAGAGACAGAGATAGAAATGGATAGAGGATATACTGTTTTCATATAGAGATCACTTACAAGTCCCATGTTGATGAATCTATCAATGCTGCGACCTTGACGTTGTAGACTTTCTGTAGCTGGCGAGATTTATCTGTGCATATACGTTGCAATGATTAAATGCATTCATGTAATATGGCCCTTCATTGATTAACAAACATAAATCTGTGTTGTAGTTGCCGTCGGTTCAGTTCAGGAACTGTTGGCGTAATTGTCGTGAAGACGGATTGTCTGAGTAATATTTTTATACTAGCTAACAATTTTTTCTAAAATTGTATATTCTCATGCGACATGTAATAGTTCAGTATATATATATATATATATATATATATATATATACATACATACATACATACATAAATACAGAGAGTGAGAGTGAGAGATCAACATGAATTTAAAAGTATAATAAAGAGTTATCTGCCCATCATCTTATGTGATATTATCTTGCCATCTCTGTACGCAATAAAACTTCACGAGCTCAAAATATTTACTAAAAACATTTCTCACCTGTTGCACTTCTATTCTTTACTGATGCTATATTTCGGGAATATAGCGTATCGTCTAAGTGAGATATGCTGTTTTTGTCCTGTTTCTTTTGTCCACTGAAACGTTGGAGAAAAGTTTTAATTTTGTGTTCTCCATTGTTCCCATTCACTGATGTTTTTCCTGCAGGATAAACACTTTTGTCAAATATAATGACCATCATTTAAATTAAATGAAATTTTCGTGCATGTATTCAATGCGCTCTACCTCCAAACAAAGCAAAATAAAAAATAAATTTCACTAAGGTCCCTACAAAGAGACAAGGGGTTCAATCATACTGTATATCTTCCGACCTCCTTTTTATTGTCTAAATCAAGAAAACCGAATTAATTGAACCGTTATCCAATAAACGAGATATATTAATGGGGACAAAAACCCTAACCTGCAAAATGTTATTGTAAATAGAAGGATATGTAGTAGTTTGTGTATATAATCTATCCTGACTATTTTTCTCTTTGCATTTATTGTATTTGCGCAAACATTTAATAATAAAAATGCGTTAAATTCCGAGATCAAATGGGAAGAACGTACCCCTCAAGTTGTTATCTCCATTTCATACAAGCAGGATGTGACGTCATTTGAGACGATTCCCATACAACAGGCATAAAAATACTCAGTGTCAAGTAGAAACGATGTTTCAATGCGCAGCTCTGAATTGTGTGAATAAAAGCAGTTCCCGACAAATATTTTTTCTCTACATTTCTATAGGACCCTAGAGGGTGATTTGTATGGGCGATCAAATTAAAGAGAGAAGGGATTTATGACCAAGACATTTCGAGCATGAAAGTTTTTCAAAAGACCCGAGACTCTTCAAACTATTGGGTCTGAGCCACAACGTTAGCGTTTGAAGCCTGATGCAGTGACGACTCTTTTTTAAAAATATTTTTCTACTCTGAAAACAAGACAGAAGACGGGAAGAATGCCGGCGAGTTGTAGTCAGCATAGGCCAGGGAGCATCACAGGAGTCTGCAGTTTTATCAATAAAGCACGACAAAATTTCTGACTACATGAAATTTCGCCGTGCTTTATTGATAAAACTGCAGACTCCTGTGGGAGCATTAAGGACTCAATAATTCAGGAGCACCGTCAACGTTTCAAACCCTGAACGTATAATTTCAGCCAATAAAGTTTAAACCCTCAGTAGCTTCCGATATTTTATTTTGCCATTACACACATACATTCACACATATTTCTAGAACTGTCACAACTTTTCAGATTCATCAGTCAGAAGCGAGAATACGTGAATCATGTGAAGGTTTCAGATGAGGTCTTGCGAATCGTGCTCACTACACATGATGGTAATATTTTTATATCTTTTTTTTACCTTGTATATTCTACACCCTACTGAAAAATCGTCTATATGCTATGTGTCGGTAGAGTCTAAAAGGACAAAATAATTTACTGAATAGTATAGTTATTACACATAATTCCACAACAATTCAATCACTTTGTACATGGCTACGTGGTATTTATTTTTTAACAGATTGGTTTATGGAGCCTTGGAAGAGGTGGGGGTGTAACATGTGCTCTCTCTCTCTCTCTCTCTCTCTCTCTCTCTCTCTCTCTCTCTCTCTCTCTCTCTCTCTCTCTCTCTCTCACACACACACACACACACACACACACAAACACACACACACATTTTCTCTTGCGAGAGCCACTCAGATTGGCAACAAATATTCCATTCTTGGTTGGACATTGGAACACATTTACTACACAAGCACCTGTGTGGAAAAAAAGGCTAAAATTATTTGAAAATTTGAAGAAAAAAAAACTGTTGCCTGTTCGATATTTTAATTGTCCATTTCTTTGACGAGCATTCATCCAATTATGACATGTACAAGTCCATATCAATAGCTGTTGGATTAATCCAGGCTGTAGAAAGTGAAAACCAATTTCCAGCCTACACCCCCCAAAAAAAAATGACAAGAAAAACTCTGATCTGTAATATTAAATTGTCTTGACTTAAAAGAAAATGAAAAGAAAGAAGAATTAATGAAACAAAAAAAAATGAATTGTGAAAGAAATCGTAATCGGTAGAAAATTATAGCCCTCTCCCTACCCTGTTTATTGATTAGATTTTGTACTGCTATTTAGTTTGGTATTTAAAATAAAAGGTAGTCTATAATCATCGTCATTATCAGAACCTGACAATTCCTGTACATCTTTGTCACACGAATTTGTCTCGGGTTCATACATATAAGGTTGGATGTTCATGAGATATTCTACTTCTGGATTGCCATCCACATTACTGACAGTCAACATAATTTAAACATTCGAGTACAGCCAACTCATAGAATGATTGACTGTATTATCATAGGAGTCTGCAGTTTTATCAATAAAGCACGACGAAATTTCTGACTACATGAAATTACCTTAACGGTAATATAAAATAATTATTTTATCATACCGTTAGGTGATTTCATGAAGTCAAAAATTTTGTCATGCTTTATTGATAAAGGTGGCGCTCTACAGTTTCGTATTTAGCATAGGGTTAAAATTTTAAAGAAAAAGAGTTTCCCCGGGTTTCCTCACTAGTTATACTGGTGTTTTAAAAGAGACTCTGTATATCTTAGGTATTGTTCAAAGAACCTTTAATTCCCTTTATTTTGATGTATGATTGATGGGTGTAATATGGGTTAGAGAGTATACAGCTTGACCTTACTGCAGATGTGAACCTTTCAAAAAAGTGCTAGCTCTACTTGCTCATTTTCACTTCTCGAACTTCAGAGGTAAATTGTAAGAAAAAGAGCCGATAACTTTTTTTAACATTTTATGTATTTGGTAATTCAGTCATTGCACTTTTAGAAGCTGGTTTTATCTAGTTTGGCAAAATTCATTTTCCATATTTTAATAGCTGCAGAGAATAGTGTACTTTAGACAAATTTTGGTTGATTTTTGGAGCACAAGGGAGCAGCCATTTTAGTTCGCAGTGTCCTAAGCTCATTTTAAATTATCAAAAGTACAATATCCAAAGAAATTTCATCCACATTACATGAAAGTAGTATATAGGTATGCCAACATTCTCTCCACTGTGCATGTTTAAAATGCAAACAACTTCACCTTACATACATCACTCTCTCAAAAGTACATAATAACTGGTGAGCGCCACCAAAACTGCAGACTCCTGTGCTATTATCAACAATGCCAGCGTGTAGTGTCTCAAATGACGTCACATCCGCTAATTGTTCAAGGGGAGGGAAGTGCGTTTGTCTATTCAAGACGTATCAGGAGAGATGATCGGTTTTTCATAAATTTCTCCATAACGAGTAAAAAAGAAAGGTACAAATTTTCAGAAAATGAAACTTACATACATATATATATATATATATATATATATATATATATATATATATATATATATATAGATATATATATATATATATATAGATGCAATAAACTGACGACGAACAGTACGAAACTAGTAACTAACTAGCCTAAGCGCTTTCGACTCTTAATGAGTCTTTTTCAAAGGCAAATACAAAACATAGTTACGACAAACAAATAAACACAAAAACGTTGCGTTTGTAAACCTCTACATTTCTATCTTCACATGTGCTAAAACTATTGCATCTATTTTAATTAATCCCTGACAGACGTGATCCCTTGGTGGATCCAGTACGCTTGAGAGGGTTGTTATTCGCCATATGATTTGTATTTTATATATATATATATATATATATATATATATATATATATATATATATATATATATATATATATATATATATATATATAGCAAGTTATATACGGAGTTTGCGCGAATTTCAGTTTTGCATGTTTGTTCCCTTTAATCTTTGCCTAATTAAGATTAAAACAGAGTAAATATATCTTAAAACATGCGAAAACGTTAATTATTATAACGATTACTCCATTCCTCTCGGACTCTCACCTTATATATATATAAAACATTCGAGTACAGCCAACTCATATGAATACATACATACATACATACATACATACATACATACATACATACATACATACATACATACATACATACATACATACATACATACATACATAGGTTCGTTTAAAAGTAAGAAGAAAAGATTGAAGACAACAAGCGTTGTAAAGAAAGCCTTAAGATAAATGAAGGCCAGTATTTATCCAAGAATTAAGAAAGGTAACGATATATATATATATATATATATATATATATATATATATATATATATATATATATATATATATATATAGATGCAATAAACTGACGACGAACAGTACGAAACTAGTAACTAACTAGCCTAAGCGCTTTCGACTCTTAATGAGTCTTTTTCAAAGGCAAATGCAAAACATAGTTACGACAAACAAATAAACACAAAAACGTTGCGTTTGTAAACCTCTACATTTCTATCTTCACATGTGCTAAAACTATAAATACAACCAGCTTGTATAGACTAGTTGCGGAAACTGAAAACGTTGTATAATTCCCTAAAAGTCTACAAGCCAAAGCGACATCTATTTTTACTTTGTGTACATATGTAACGCAGATTATATCCCGGATATTTGGTTCTATACCGGTTATTCTTATAGTAAAAATTGAAGGATAAGAAAATTTAGAAAATGTTAAATTCTACTAGTGCATAGTTTTCATTTTCTAGTCTTCTTGGTTTAGACCGCTTGGTTTCAATATTCTAAGGCGGCGTATCCAGTATGATTCCTTTTCCTTCCTGGTTTCGGAACTCCAGCTGTGGTTGTTGGCAATAGCGATAAGTATTATATCACTGAAAGTGTGGCCAGGGGAGGAGAAGTGTTCTGCGACCGGGCTTCTGTACAGCTTTTTTTGTCATCCAATCAGATCTATGAAGGTTTATCCTTATGTGTAGCTTTTCAGTTTCTCCCACGTACTGAAGGCCACAGATCTTACATGTGATGAGATAAATCACATTCTCTGTTTTGCACGTTTTGTTTGGACCATGTATGTTTAGTTTTTCTTTAGTCACTGTGCTAGTGAATGTCTTGGTCTCTATCATATGTTGACAGGTTTTGCATCTTTTATCGCCACAGGGTCCAGATTGACTAGGTTGGTTCTAACTAGCGATTGTTGTTAGCTTGGCCCAAGCTACACATAAGGATAAACCTTCATAGATCTGATTGGATGACAAAAAAGCTGTACAGAAGCCCGGTCGCAGAACACTTCTCCTACCCTGGCCACACTTTCAGTGATATAATACTTATCGCTATTGCCAACAACCACAGCTGGAGTTCCGAAACCAGGAAGGAAAAGGAATCATACTGGATACGCCGCCTTAGAACATCGAAACCAAGCGGTCTAAACCAAGAAGACTAGAAAATGAAAAATATGCACTAGTAGAATTTAACATTTTCTAAATTTTCTTATCCTTCAATTTTTACTATAAGAATAACCGGTATAGAACCAAATATCCGGGATATAATCTGCGTTACATATGTACACAAAGTAAAAATAGATGTCGCTTTGGCTTGTAGACTTTTAGGGAATTATACAACGTTTTCAGTTTCCGCAACTAGTCTATACAAGCTGGTTGTATTTATAGTTTTAGCACATGTGAAGATAGAAATGTAGAGGTTTACAAACGCAACGTTTTTGTGTTTATTTGTTTGTCGTAACTATGTTTTGTATTTGCCTTTGAAAAAGACTCATTAAGAGTCGAAAGCGCTTAGGCTAGTTAGTTACTAGTTTCGTACTGTTCGTCGTCAGTTTACTGCATCTATTTTAATTAATCGCTGACAAACGTGATCCCTTGGTGGATCCAGTACGCTTGAGAGGGTTGTTATTCGCCATATGATTTGTATTCTTTATATATATATATATATATATATATATATATATATATATATATATATATATATATATATATATATATATATATATATATATATATATATATATGTATGTATGTATGTGTGTGTGTGTGTGTGCGTGTGTGTGTGTGTGTCCCATAGAAATTAATTATTAGTTTAAAATAATAAAAGGTCAACTCAAACTGGTCACAACAGAACACCTTTGAGTATCAAAGGTTTAAATGAAAGGCCAACTGTCTCATTCTTCTTATAACATAAGTGTTAAAACTATCTAAAACGGAAACCTCATTCCCGTATGAGGGTCACGTAGTCATCTTCCAGAGCTAAATAAAACGTTACATTCCATAAATTCACATTCTCAAGTATGGCCTTAACTAAAATCAATGATTCTCTCTCTCTCTCTCTCTCTCTCTCTCTCTCTCTCTCTCTCTCTCTCTCTCTCTCTCTCTCTCTCTCTCTCTCTCTCTCTCTCTCTCTCTCTCTCTCTGGAAAAATAAAAATGTTGTTTACTAGGGCTCTATCTGATTTCTGAATGAAGGTCAGAAACTAATGCAATGTTTCAACTACTAGTTGTTTATCAGGGCAAACACGACTTCAATGTATACAGTAAAGTCATCATAAAAATATCATGTAACAAAATGAAGATAAAAATATTAAAAATAACAAACAAATAATACATATACGTAACAAAATAAGCGTCGTGCTTCACTTGTCGTAATAATGTAATTTTTTGCAGCAAGGAAATTAACCTTCCCAGAATTTTCAGTAAAACAAAGTTAATATGCAAAGAATGTAAACGTTTCAACATATTATCTTCTCCAAATTAAATACGATATTACAGACCTTTCCTTTGGACTGAATATCCTCCTTGCATACGGGTTTGGTCCTTTAGAACATATTGTTTGCCAAGACCATTTTGATCTTCCACCAAGTTTCTTGATGTGACATCAGTCTCCACTGGCTGAACATAGTAACTTCTGTCTTCTATTCGGAAATTTCCGTTCTAGAACATATGTATATTTGTATATTATCAAAGTAGACTGTCATACTGTGTTTCTGCTGTCTCGAAGAAGTGGAATAGAAGATGTCGATAAAATAGTAACAACCAAAGAATGTGTGAATTTAAATAGAGAACTAAAACCAGGCAAAGGACCAGAAATAGGCTTTGACTCCAATGCTGACGTGAATTTAGCAAAGTAGTGCAATTTAATATCTAAGCACATATGCAAACTCTATATATTGAAGAAAACATTTATCGAAACAGAATGATTACCTTGCCTCGAAAAATATCGAGTGTTGCAGGAGCAAATAAATTATGACCTGATTAATTTAATATTCAAAACATTTAAAGAAAAACGACAATGAGATGATAAAGCCAAATATATAGTTCGCCTGTTAATGTCCAAAACATACAAAACCTTGGTGATATTAATTGAAGTCATAAATATATAAAACAGTATTGACAATGACATGATAGATACACTTTATATATTGTGTTTAACAAAATAGTATTGCCACATAAACGTAATAATAAATCAGAACACAAAAGCAATATTTCAGCATTTGTTAATGATGTAGTAACGATATGTCATCTGAAACGTCACTATTATTTGATTAATCAAACACAACATATGGAACATCACACAATTGTACATTTATATTTCGGCTCAAATTCTCTTAGATATTACTAAACTGTATGCATTGGTACATCTGGTTTAATGTCATTGCAAATAATACTATTTTAGTTATGATAATGGCATTAAATATAATCAGATATCAATGCGTCCAGAATCACACATATGCCAGACTTAACCTCGACCATAACACAAATATATACCAAGACAATAATTGTACCAGTCAAAAACAGACTAACAAATATTACCATGACAATAATTGTACCGGTCAAAAACAGACTAACAAATATGTACCATGACAATAATTGTACCATGACAATAATTGTACCGGTCAAACACAGACTAACAAATATGTACCATGACAATAATTGTACCGGTCAAAAATAGACTAACAAATATGTGCCATGACAATAATTGTACCATGACAATAATTGTACCGGTCAAACACAGACTAACAAATATGTACCATGACAATAATTGTACCGGTCAAACACAGACTAACAAATATGTACCATGACAATAATTGTACCGGTCAAAAACAGACTAACAAATATGTACCATGACAATAATTGTACCATGACAATAATTGTACCGGTCAAAAACTAAAATTGTCACTGAATCACACCACAAGGCATTACGTGTAAAACTTTATTAAATGTAAATTATCATCATTCCAAAAAGTCTACGAAATATTAATTGACTTTGCTAAAAGTTTTATATCAACCAATTATATACTGAGGGCAGGACGGTAAATATTACTGAGTTCAATTTGCTGAACAGACGCAGCAGGTCTACTGTAATTCATCTTGATTGTTATAGATTTAGATACTTTATTTTGATTTCTCACATATAATTCACGAGGCACATTAGAAGGTAAAACGTAAATATAAAATAATATATGTTCCATTACATACAATGCACTATAGTATATTTGTCACGATGCCGCTTGTATTACAAGACAAGAAGTGGTTTACATTATGCATGTTAATAACGATCAATCATACATACATACATACTTTGTTGCTTTTTTTCATCCCCAAGCACTAAGAAATGATGTACCCATTATTTTACAACAAGTGAATGTAGAAAGACAGTGATTTCTAATCAGTTTTATCAGTAGTTTTGATTTATAAATATTGTGAGAGATAAGGATTTGGAAGTACTCGTGTGAGACTCAATATTTAAGGAACGTAAAAACTTCATAAAACCACCAAACTCGTTTCTGAATTTACAGTTCAAACAACAAAAGAAACAACAACAATAATAATAATAATAATAAAAATAATAAAATTGATGATGATGATGATTAATAATAATAATAATAATAATAATAATAATAATAATAATAATAATAATAATAATAATAATAATAATAATAATAATAATAATAATCTAGCTGCTATTTTGTGAATATTTAAAATTCACTTGGAGGGCCAAGGATAAATCCTTCTAAAAGTTATTTTTATTTATAAATATAGATTGGACGGAGATTATTGGCATGAAAGCCTACATTAGAAATAAAAGATTTCAATTCTAGATCTGGTCCACTTTCAATCAAGCGACACAATATGAGCGAGCATGTCTTGTTTGACTTGAAAGTGTTTGTTTGTCTGCTCAACATCTTGAAAGTCAGGCGACATAAAACTTTAAGTCCAAGCTTTCTTAATTAAAGCAGACTTAAAAATAGAATGTTCCATTTTTATTAATGACTTTGACCTTCACCAGAACGTACAACTGTGTATGTGTGCGTATGTGTTCTGCTGATGTTGTGGGGCTTAACGCCATTTTTCAGCACAATATAGGCTTTACATGGGAGCCAGTATTAATGGTGGAGTAAGAAACCGGGAAATCCGCGGAAAGAACCACCGACCCACTAGAAGTTACTGGCAAGCTTTCTCACATATCCACATTCGCTGAATCTTAGACTTAGACCCCCGCAGACAGAGGTGAGGTAGTAGCGATCCGTAACGGAGAGCGCTTTAGACCATTCGGCCATTCAGAGCCCCGCGCGTATGTGTGTGTGTGTGTGTAAAGAGTTAGAACTCCTGCAGTGTAACAATTAGAACAAATGTAAAACAATGCACTAAGCGCAAGTTTGGAGCAATATGCCTTAAGTTCTGCTGTACAAATCAGACCTGTGTGCCTGGGAAGAATATAATTTGTCACTTGGCAGGTTTAATTAAATAGACTGTGTTGGTGCGTTCATGTCTGCCTAATATGTCTTAGATTTTAAACGGAAATACTTTGAAAACACGGTCACAGAATATGGCTAAAAATAACTTGGTTTGCCTTTAATCTATTTTTCACCTTATTCGTTGTACAGGTGTACATTGTTGCCTAGGTTGAATCACTGGTCACCAGGTAAAATGATTTTGAAATTACATGCAGGCGGAGAGCCACGGAAAAGCATGGATTACGTGGACATTTGACCATGATTCATATGCACTTAAGCTAGATACATTGTAAACTGAGAAACAAGTCATTTGGATTTTGTCAGTGGTAGGCGAACTTTCTACCATTGTCTCAGGCCATAGAGGTAAGTGTCAAAGTTTCGTTTTATTTGATTTGTGGAGCCAATACTCGGTCTTGTGTTATGACGGATGATAAAGTTCCATTTTTACTGTGCTTGTTCTTATTACCATTTTCGCAACAAATAGTGTTTTTATTGCAGCCTTTTTTGGATACTAGTGACTTTTTGAATACCCTTTTGGATACTATTGTAGACTGTTGGATATAATTATAGACTACGGAAGCCTATTGTGATTATGGGAATCTATTGTGATTATGGAAGTCTATTATGAATTACGGGAACTATTGTAGCCTGTTGGATCCTAATGTTGTAGCCCGTTGAATAATGAACATTATGAGAGCTTAGTGAGCATTATCAGATATCAATGGAAATTATGGGACTAAATGAGTCTCAGTGGAACTGTCGAAGCCTTACAGGAGATTCGGTGTCCAACGAGAGCTGACTGCAAATTCGAATTCATATATCGTATAATTTGTAGAGTCAGTTTAGCAAATGGACTCCAGTTTAGTGATGTATGTTTATTTTGTTCATTCATTTGCGTTGAACGCAGAAAGTAGTCGAAGTCTCAGAAATAACACTGAGTATTGCTCATTTTCCTATTTCAAGAGATTTCGTGAATATCAGCTCAATACATATACGAGATTAAGTGGATTTCATTTTTCATATTTCATAATATGTGATACATTTGTTAAGTTAGATAATATTTTCGAATTTATTTCTCATTTCATGAGTGTATATATAACAAATGTATAAGTCATATGATAGTAGTGTGAGAGTCTGTGTATTTTTTATATCCATATATTTATGTCCATCTAGTATCGCATTTTCTTAATCCAATCATTCATCGCTTCGTGTTGTTGTTATTCATTTAATCCAAACAGAGGAATCCCACTCAGTTTCAAATTTTGTTATTTTTGTGTCAGAAGTGGGATCTTTTCTGCTGGATTAGATGAATGATTATCGTATTGTTTGAGAATATTGCAATAGTCAAACAAATCTTCTATGTGTTCTGCTTGATTAGTTGATCTAGACCGGTGAATCCAGTAAAGATAGTCATTTTGTCTTGGTTGTCTTCATCGCGAAGATGAAGTTAATTTGTTAAATTTGCTACAACAGTCATGTTGTCCCTTAAGGATTTGGTCGCTTTGGGCAAAGAATTGGGGAATGAGGGGAAGAACCTAAGGAAATACATTCAGGAAGAACAAGCTCGGGAGAGGGATGAAAGGGCAAATGGTAGTGAATTCGAAAAGGAAATAGATAAAAAATAGATTGAAATGGCCAAACAACATCATAGGGAAAAGGGGAAGCTGAGGAAAGAAAGATTGAAATGGCCAAAGAACTAGAAAAGGAAACTAGGAAATTAGAAAGGGAAGCAGAGAAAAGAATGATTGAAATAGCCAAACTGTTTGATAGGGAAAATAGGGAAGCGGAGGAAAGGCGGGTAGAGTTAGAAAAGAGGGCAAGATTGGAAATCATAGAGGCAGAGAAAAGAGCAAGGCAATGTGATCATGAACGTCAGTTAAAAGTTATCAACAGCTAGAAAAGGAGAACATGTGTCTTCCTCTAGTAAATTAACGGGTCCTAAATTACCCCCCTTTGACGATAAAAAGCTAACATGGATAGTTAGCTTGATCGGTTTGAGAGTTACGCCGAAAACCAGAAGTGGAGTCGAGATGACCACTATTTTCAGTGGTGGATTCAATACGGCAAAGCAGAAGAAAACGTTTGAAGGGTTGACTGATTTCTTGGTTAGAGATCAACTGTTAAACACAGTTGGTCGGGAACTGTCAGTTTATGAAAGAGAAAGTCTTCTCAAACGTACAAGATATGGCTAAGCAGGACAATTTGTTTGCCGAGGCTCATGGGGAAACCCAGAACGCGGTTTAAAAAGATTTTAAGTCTGGACACCAGTCTACGAGACCGATGCCTAAAGAGCGTACGAATTCAGCTGAGGCAGGTAGGTCAGTTAAGGATACAGTTCGTCAGGGTATACAATGTTTCTTGTGTAAGGACTGGGGTCATATTCAAGCTAAATGTCCCAAAAAGAAGGGTCTTACAAATAAGGCAGCTGTGGGTATACAGAGTAAAGGTGCGTGTGCTAGTTTTGCGCAGTTAGAACCAGGCATGCTTTCTCTTGGCACCTGTCTTTTTCCAGAAGCGCGTGTACCAACAGTGAAAGGCTTCGTGAACGGTCGATAAATTGTAGTGTTTCGTGACACTAGTTGCACGGGTGTAATGATCAAACGTAATCTTGTGCACGATAACCAAATGCCCGGGTGGGAGTCCCCATGTATGCTACTCCATCAGATGATCGGTCGCATTTCTTTAGCAAGGGTCACAGTAGAAACTCCTTTCTTAACGGGAACTGTAGATGCCCTATGTATGGAAAACCCTATTTACGATCTTACGATCGGTAATGTGGAAGGTTCCCGTCTTCCAACCTTGGAAGATTTCAGAATACATTTGGATCAGGAAGTACAAACGCAAGCACAAACCCAGCGAGAGAAAAACGCGTTTCAGAAATTGAAAGCCCCCGAGTCGATATCCCAAATTTCGCGTGAAGAGCAAGAACGCGACGAATCCATTTAAGTCTATCGTTGCGAAAATCGCGTCCGGTGCCATTCAACTCTGCAAGGTGGGGGCAGCTCGAGATTCGTTCGGAAGAACGGGCTAATTCATAGGGAGTTTGTCACTCCGGAGGATAAGTATTGGCAAGTCGTCGTACCCCCAGAGATATAGATCTCACGTACTAAGAGTGGCACATGAGTCTAGTATGGCAGGACACCTGTGTAAAGCGAAGACCACCAGCATAGTAGTCGCTGAATTCTACTGGCCTGGTGTTAATGGGATTGTCATACGGTTCTGTATGTCTTGTGATGTATGCCAGAAAACCGTATGTAAGGGGAGGGTCACAAGTGTGCCCTTAAGACAGATGCCATTAATAGATAAATCATTTATGAGGATGGCGGTGGATAGTTGTGGGACCAATACAACCAGTTACCGTGGATTACTCTGCCATATATCCCGAAGCCGTGCCGTTACCATCTTTAGAAACGGAACGAGTGGCCGAAGAATTGGTTGATATCTTCAGTAGGGTCGAGGTACCAGAAGAAATCCCTACGGATTGTGGTGCCCAATTTACCTCTGACCTCATGGGTGAAATAGGTAGGCTGTTGTCCATCAAACAGTTAAACACTACTTCATACTATCCGATGTGCAATGGACTAATAGAGAAGTTTAATGGTACGCTGAAACACATGCTACGGAAAATGTGCGCGGAACGTCCGCAAGACTGGGATCGCTACTTGAATGCAGTTCTGTTCGCGTACCGTGAAGTACCGCAGGAGAGTTTGGGATCTTCACCCTTACAATAGATGTATGGTCGAACGGTTCGAGGCCTGATGCTGATACTATGCGAACTTTGGACGGGTGACATAGAGAACGAGGAAATAAAAACGACTTATCAGTACGTGCTAGATCTGCGAGAAAAGCTCGAAAGTACATGTCAGATGGTCACGTGATGAACTCATGAAATCGGGACATAGATATGCCAAGTATTAAAACCGTAGAGCGCGAAATAGGAAACTCGTTGTAGGTGATCAGGTTCTGCTGATTCTTCTTACTAACACAAATAAATTATTGGTTCAGTGGAAATGTCCTTACCAGGTTAAAGAAATCAATGGTGACATGGACTATAAATCTATATAGAGGGTAATTTGAAAACATTTCATGCCAACATGCTTAAGTTGTAAATTAAGCGACAGAGCGACAGTGTAGGAAAAGAGGCCTAAATGTTGTTTGTACGGCAGTCGAGGTTCTACTTTGGTATCCTTTAGGTCGGGCGAAGCGAGTGTTTGAGAAAGTCAATAGAAAGTTTATACCAAACTTTGCTGCCATTGCTAGCCCGCTGTCTAACTTGACAAAGAAGTGGCAACCAAACAAAGTAGAGTGGGGACCACCACAAGATAGAGCATTTCTTGCGCTAAAAATGTTAATTATTGCTCCTATATTCAAATTGCCAGATGTAAGCAAACCCTTTATGTTAAGAACGGATGCATCAGAAACTGGGTTGGGAGCAGTTTTACAACAGGAACAAGATGGCAATAAGTTACTAGTAGCTTATTCAAGTAGGAAATTGCTACCCAGGGAGAAAAACCATTCAGTCATTGAAAAATGTTGAGCTGTACTGTGGGGAATTGGGAAGTATCATACATATCTTTTAGGGAGAGATTTCATTCTCGAGACTGATCACCAACCCATACTGTATTTACCCAGAAAGTAAAAACCAGATTACTAAACAACTCGTAAACAATGTGGTGTAATATTAGTTATTTTTGTCCTTCTGTCAAGGATAAATAAAAATGTGTGCATTTTTTTCACTTAAGGGGGAGGTATTGTCACAGAATAAGGCTAAAATTAACTTGGTTTTGCCTTTAATCTATTTTTCACCCTATTCGTTGTATAGGCGTACAAAGTTACATGGGGTGAAAACACTATACATTTTGTTGGGTTATAAGATGAAAGTATTTTAAATAGTTGGGTAAGAAAATATTAGTCTACAGGAATGATATTTATAATTAAGGTAGCAGGTTCATCACACTGCCAGCACATCTTCATATGATAATATACTTACGATGATTCTTTCACACGGTTCATTTGATTTTTTGACACATCTGACGGTCATGTATGCCCAGTTCTCCCTGTCCTGGTAGTAAGCCACATCCTATTCAATGAAATACGCGTAAGTGTTGCCAATGGTATGAAACCAATCTAGTCAATTTCGGGACCATCCAAAACTTACCGAGAATAAATACCAAACCTGATAGGTACAATAGAAAAGAAAATAAATTTACTTCATAATATATACATTGTGTTTCAGTGTTGATTATACCAAGCAAAGGATCAATTAAGTAACGAATATCATATTTTTGCCTTTACCATCCGACCTCCTGTGAGGCAAATTGAAAAAAAATACACCCGTAAGGCAGAAAATGGTTGGAACAAGGGAATCTAAATGGTGACCGAAGGAAGTAAGCCAGCAATACAATGTTTGCGCCGTCGTAATAGGGTTTGTTTTTACACATTTCCAATATTCCTTTATCCTCGATTTATTAAGTTAAATGCTAAGATATTGCGACACTGATATAATTAAAGTCAGCATGAACTACAAACTAGTAGTTATGCTAGTGATAAAGGAAGCAAGCCTTAAATCTTCATGCCATAAATGGTTTGAGTTGACCCACCATCAACTTCCACTTTGAAACGGACATATTACATAACTCTTTAATTTCGATGCATTCTTACAATAAGTGTTCCATCGTGTCTGAGATGTTATTCTTAAATTACTATATCAGCTTTAAAACAGTTACTACTCGTAGCACATTCCTGAAGATATTTCATGCAAACTTGGAGATCTGTCGAATTAGTTCTCTAATTACTCATGTCCACGCCTTTTATGATGAAAACTGTATCTCTTGCGTAAGTCCCACCTCATTCTTTAACGTTTGCATGTCTTGTATATTCGCCACAAATGTTTCAACATAATTATTTATGACCTGCAAAGGATTTCATATTATTTTAATTAGTTATTTGTTGAATATTAGTGTTTTGTATTAACTAAGTTTTACAGAGTACTATAATATTACGCATGATTATTTCCGTTTAAAGTTATTTTGCCCGTTATCTTGAGAAACGTGTTTTACTTACTAGCTATTTGTATCAGATAGCATTAGAGGTATACAAGCCATATTTAAAACTATGAACCTGTTTTAAACAAGGCTGAGAAATACTTGATTTTGTTTACTTTGTAGTTTTCTAATTAATTTTGTTTTATTTTTTTATTTATTTATTTATTTTTAAATCTAGATACTAAAGCGCATGTGTGGGCAATATACATTTAACTAAATATCAATCTGTCTCCCCTTCGCAATTTTTTATTTGACTACAAATTATTATTAGCAAGGTTGTATGTACTTAGAGTTAATTTTAGAATTTTCTCGAAATTCATAACTACATTTGTTGAGGAATTGTAGCAGGAATCAGTTTGAGAATGCCCAATAGTGAAAATGTATAACATATTGTTTTAATAGACTTTTATAAATATTATAAAGCCCCAAACATAGACATTCAAAAATTTCAGTTATATTTAAGATATCAACCACTAGTTCAACAAAACGCTCTTTTGTAACCGATTCAAAGCTTACCTCTTTTTCGTAGTTTCGTGCTTTCACCAGAACGGGTTGACCGTCTTTCGATTCTCGTGCAACATATGCGTCAGCATGTGGATTAATGTCATGGTTCCTCTTCAAATTTAAGGTCAAAATTTCTGATCCACGCGTAAGATGAAACGTCAAATCATTCGGGAGATCAAGGTTAATGAGTGTACGCTTGTCGGTCTGGAACTTTGTTGTCACATCCTTAAGCCATACTGTTTCAAAACTTGTGGATATGCCTAAAACGGAGATGAGAAAATGTTTAGGAAGCGATTTCAACAACAGAAATAAGGAGAAACTTAAAGTGATAGAGACAGTACCCCAAAGTCACTTTCTTAATAAAAGCCAATTTAAATAGAAACAAACACCAACTTTTTGAACATTTACTCTCAGCCTGAAATTTAATCCAGGGATAGTACTTGTATGTTCTGTTTGGTATATATTTATAATTCTTTGTAATAATAATGTCTTTAATAGGAATCTGGAACTAATTTGCACATAGGAGAATCGATCGCTAGGTCGTCTAACGAGTGTGTCTACTACACACGAGTTCATATAACACCGATTCAGTGCCATCATTTTTTGATGAAGCGTGCTTAGTCGTGACGGGATATGAGTTGGTGTGTGCAGGCAGGCGATAGGTGCCGTTTACTCGAGGACCTGGGTTCGAAACTCCGTAGAGTACGCATTACAATTCTCTAACCTGTATGATAGCATATCTGTATTAAATTATATATTGTATTATATTATATTATATTATATTATATTATATTATATTATATATATATATATATATATATATATATATATATATATATATATATATATATATATATATATTATATATATATGCACCCACCTGAACTAATGTAGGCAAAGAAACAAACTGTGAAAAGGTAGACAGCTCTTTTCATTGTCTGGACTGGCTGGCGACTCTCGGAATACAGACGATCTTTTCCGCTAGACTCTAAAATATAAGATTCGATGAGGTCAAGGTCTAATTATTTAATTTTATTCCGCCACGTTTCAGCTTTCTTAATGACACTATTAACAGGAATGTATGTGAAACAAAAACACTATACTGCAAATACCTTACAAGGTGAGCCTAGAAGGCAATTTCTTTTTAGCACGGTCATAAGTCGAAAATATTATAACGTCGTCTCCAGCAAAAAGAAATCACTATCTTAAAAAAATCAGAACAAAATTATTTTGCAATGACGCTTAAATCAATTGTCGTTCTTACTATTTGACAAATGAGCATATATATATATATATATATATATATATATATATATATATATATATATATATATATATATATCAATGATATTGTAGATGTAATACAGACACGTTTTATAAATTATACATAACAAATAAATGGCACACAAGTTTTCAAGAAAATCTATCAACAGTTTAAGAGAGGATATGAACAAACGAACGCTTTCTTTGCATCGCATACTACTTTTATGTATACATGCATGAATGCACTTATCACTTATGTATCCATGTTTAAATGTATATGTAATTATTTCCGTATGTATGTATGCTTGTATGTATGTATGTATGTATGTATGTATGTATGTATGTATGTATGTATGTATGTATGTATGTATGTATGTATGTATGTATGTATGTATGTATGTATGTATGTATGTATGTATGTATGTATGTATGTATGTATGTATGTATGTATCTATCTATCTATCTATCTATCTATCTATCTATCTATCTATCTATCTATCTATCTATCTATCTATCTATCTATCTATCTCTGTTTATCTGTCTCTCTGTTTATCTATCTATCTATCTGTTTATCTATCTGTTTATTAATCTATCTGTTTATCAATATATCTGTTTATCAATCTATCTGTTTATTTATCTATATGTTTATATATCTGTCTGTACGTATGTAAGAATGTACATATATATTAATATCATCCGGCATGGATATTGCACATATTAAAATATTTATTTCGCCAAAATTGTATGAGAAAAATGGAAACAAATTTTCAATATCTCCTATTTGTATTTACGTCTGAAATAAAGCGATGGCTAATTTGCTTCAGTTTAAAATCGTGTTGATGGGGAAGTTCTAAATGCTCCCAAACACGGTCAGGCCCCTAAGAGCTGATTCTTAAACAAAGAATATAGTTTTGATTTTCTACAGCCTTGCATAACCGCATTAATGCATTTTAGTCTACTGCATTTTCCAGGACCCATGCTAAATCCAGGTCTATTATAAATTTTGCCACGAAGGTGTCTTAGAAGACGTATCCTTTCTAGTTGTATAAATATTTGCATAGGGGAAAATAAATGAGTTTCATAAGTTCCAAATTATACACCAAAGGCACAGATCATATTTGTTGAGTAATATCACTTTAAGGTCATATAACATACGTGTGCTTAATGATAACACGAGATGTTATTTTTCTAGATTACCTTAAATAGAAGGTACACAAGAGGATCATAAGTGTTAAATATATACGTACAAATTATTCGTAGTTATTCGACCACAGCCCGGTTTCAGTTTAATAGCATTTATATTATTCCATTATTTTGTCTATATATGTTACTGCATTGACAGGAAATATTGGGTTTTATGAATCACCCACCACTGCTACATCTCCTTACCCTTTTTGTAGCATCTATCCGTCAAAAATATATTAAATTTACAGTTTCCATTAGATTTGTTTATACCTTCTTGCACAAACTACAATATATTTCCGAGGTTCATTTTCTGCAAATTTTTTTTTGGTTTTTATTTTACATTTTTGCTGTAAAAGTATATTTGCTAAGCTCTTTTCTTTTACAAGTTTTGCTTCACTGGCTAAAATAGTAAGTAATAAATCGAATATTCTTTCTGTATAGATTTCATAATATTTTTCTCAGATTAACTTATTACTAAGAACACGATATATTGTGATTTCTTAGGAGTCATTCTTACTCAGTTACTGTAGCGTTATTGCAAAACATATTAGTCTATCTTCCAAAGTTTAAGTATAAGCTTTACAAAGTTTTCAGTGGTTAAGGTTCTGATTTTATTGAATGTTAGAGAGACTAGTTTATTATATATATGTATGTATATACATATATATATATATATATATATATATATATATATATATATATATATATATAGAGAGAGAGAGAGAGAGAGAGAGAGAGAGAGAGAGAGAGAGATAGATAGATAGATAGATAGATAGATAGATAGATAGATAGATAGATAGATAGATAGATAGATAGATAGATAGATAGATAGATAGATAGATAGATAGATAGATAGATAGATAGATACGTTAGCATTACAATAAAACAAATATCAATTACTATTAACATTTTACACACCTTTTATTGAAATATTTTCAAAAAGGTCTTCCGGACAACTAGTTCTTCAATAAATGAATCACCACTCTTTACATAACCCATTAGTACTATTAAAGATAAGTGTCGTGCAGACAGTTGGAACAAGGTCAGATGTGCCATTCATTCCCAATCTTACTTCATTTGATATAATTATTAAAAAAAAAGATTTGAAGTGTTAAAACCAAGAGATCCATTTACTAGCCTTTAATCTAAGACAGGAGTTAATTGGAATGTCACGTGTTTAGGATAATCATACCTTAGGATATACCTCCAAGTATAAAATAATAACCTCAATTAAGCGGTTTTTCTACACATGCTATCAGACACACAGTTATTTAGCCTGATTTAAATAATGTCTTCAGTTTATCAACAACTTCATTAGCCACATAATTTTTTCAATAACAATTATGCAGTATTTGCCATCATGACGATAATTGCCTAATGGTATACTTAATCTATATATAAATATGCAACGAGTTTCCAAAGCCAGGTTAATACGCGTTTATTGGATTATCGCATGATGCGTTTTTAACTATATTTGGTGTAGAATTTGAAGATATAGGGAATTATGTAATGTTTGTGATGATTGGTAGTGGAGTACGATCCTGATCAGCTATAATATCATGCACACATGCAAAGCCATAATATCATACACACATGCAGAGCTATAATATCACACACACATGCAGAGCCATAATATAATACACACATGCAGAGCTAAAATATCATACACACATGCAGAGCCGTAATATCATACACACATGCAGAGCCTTAATATCATAAACACATGCAGAGCTAAAATATCATACACACATGCAGAGCTATAATATCATACACATGCAGAGCTAAAATATCATACACACATGCAGAGCCATAATATCATACACACATGCAGAGCCATAATATCATACACACATGCAGAGCTATAATATCATACACACATGCAGAGCCATAATATCATACACACATGCAGAGCCATAATATCATACACACATGCAGAGCCATAATATCATACACACATGCAGAGCTGAAATATCATACACACATGCAGAGCTAAAATATCATACACACATGCAGAGCCATAATATCATACACACATGCAGAGCCATAATATCATACACACATGCAGAGCTATAATATCATACACACATGCAGAGCTGAAATATCATACACACATGCAGAGCTAAAATATCATACACACATGCAGAGCTATAATATCATACACACATGCAGAGCTATAATATCATACACACATGCAGAGCTATAATATCATACACACATGCAGAGCTATAATATCATAAACACATGCAGAGCTATATCATACACACATGCAGAGCTATAATATCACACACACATGCACAGCCATAATATAATACACACATGCAGAGCTAAAATATCATACACATGCAGAGCTATAATATCATACACACATGCAGAGCTATAATATCATACACACAGGCAGAGCAATAATATCATACACACATGCAGAGCTATAATATCATAAAGACATGCAGAGCTATATCATACACAGATGCAGAGCTATAATATCACACTCACATGCACAGCCATAATATAATACACACATGCAGAGCTAAAATATCATACACACATGAAGAGCTATAATATTATACACACATGCAGAGCCATAATATCATATAAACATTCAGAGCTATAATATCATACACATGCAGAGCTATAATATCATACACACATGCAGAGCCATAATGTCATACACACATGCAGAGCTATAATATCAAACACACATGCATAGCTATAATATCATACACACATGCAGAGCGATAATGTCATACACACATGCAGAGCTATAATATCATACACACATGCAGAGCCATAATATCATACACACATGCAGAGCCATAATATCATACACACATGCAGAGCTATAATATCATACACACATGCAGAGCCGTAATATCATACACACATGCAGAGCTAAAATATCATACACACATGCAGAGCTATAATATCACACACACATGCAGAGCCATAATATAATACACACATGCAGAGCCATAATATCATACACACATGCAGAGCTATAATATCATACACACATGCAGAGCTATAATATCATACACACATGCAGAGCCATAATATCATACACACATGCAGAGCCATAATATCATACACACATGCAGAGCTATAATATCATACACACATGCAGAGCTATAATATCATACACACATGCAGAGCTATAATATCATAAAGACATGCAGAGCTATATCATACACAGATGCAGAGCTATAATATCACACTCACATGCACAGCCATAATATAATACACACATGCAGAGCTAAAATATCATACACACATGAAGAGCTATAATATTATACACACATGCAGAGCCATAATATCATATAAACATTCAGAGCTATAATATCATACACATGCAGAGCTATAATATCATACACACATGCAGAGCTATAATATCATACACACATGCAGAGCTATAATATCATACACACATGCAGAGCTATAATATCATACACACATGCAGAGCCATAATATCATGCACACATCCAGAGCCATAATATCATAGACACATGCAGAGCTATAGTATCACACACACATGAAGAGCTATAATATCATACACACATGCAGAGCTATAATATCATACACACATGCAGAGCTATAATATCATACACACATGCAGAGCTATAATATCATACACACATGCAGAGCCATAATATCATGCACACATCCAGAGCCATAATATCATAGACACATGCAGAGCTATAGTATCACACATACATGAAGAGCTATAATATCATACACACATGCAGAGCTATAATATCATACACACATGCAGAGCTATAATATCATACACACATGCAGAGCCATAATATCATCCACAATAGTAGGACTATGATACTTAACATATTTTTAATAAATATAGAATTTAAATTATGTAAATAAATTTAGAGACTAAATCTCATTTCAGGAATATTTCAAGGCAAACAATTTCAATCACTCAAGCAGCCATTGGTCACAGCACAAAACGAGCTGTAGCAGGCTTTTTTGTGCATTTACCTTCAGTAACAAACATATATAATTTTGTTTATGATAGAAACCGAAAGCTTTCATAAACTCAGTTTCAATTCAAATAGTTATAAAATCATCTTGCTTTGAATAACAACCACAAGTGAAACCATACACTAAACTGAATAAATATGGAGACGTTAAAAAGCAAATGACAAAGAAAGACATTCAAATTGAGGAACACCATTATAATTAGCAAACGGATGGATAATTTCATTTTAAACAATCAGTTAAATTAGGGAAAGATTACAATAATTGTTTCAAAAGCACAAAGAAAAAAATAAATCTCAGCTTTCCCAGTCCAAGAGTATTGATATTGACAATGACCTTGCTTTTACCAACAAATCGTACAAAGCAAATAATCCATACACATATATATATTATATACATATATATATATATATATATATATATATATATATATATATATATATATATATCTATAAATAAATATATATATTTATATATGTATATATATATGTATGTATTTATGTACGTATGTACGTATATATATATATATATATATATATATATATATATATATATATATATATATATATATATATATATATATATTTTATATATATATATATATATATATATATATATAATATATATGTATGTATGTATGTATGTATACATACATGCATGCATGCATGCATGCATACATACATACATACATACATACATACATACATACATACATACATACATACATACATACATACATACATACATACATACATACATACATACATACATACATACTATACATGCATGCTTTCATGCATACATACATACATACATACATACATACATACATACATACATACATACATACATACATACATACATACATACATACATACATACATACATACATACATACATACATACATACATACATACATACATACATACATACATACATACATAGATAGATAGATAGATAGATAGATAGATAGATAGATAGATAGATAGATAGATAGATAGATAGATAGATAGATAGATAGATAGATAGATAGATAGATAGATAGATAGATAGATAGATAGATGTTGTTTTCACTAAAATTTCAAATGAAATGTACTATGGGAATTTAAATTTCAATTTTATGCCATTTTCAAATATCCTGGACGAGCACCAAATTTATTTATGTCATGTATCGGTTCTTTTAAAGTAACATAAAAGAAAGAGTGAAGACAACAAGCTTTGTAAATTTTAACCCAAAAAAATAATTTATTTTCCTAGAAAACATGAAATAATGTAAATAAGTTAGACAAGACTTACGGTTTACAGAAACGATACAAATTGTTTGTTCAAAATAGAAACATAAGTCCTGTAAAAAGTTCTAAACAAAGTCTGAAGTTCAATTCCGGTCCAAAATGGCGGATGACCACGTCAGACGAAGGCTAAGAGAAAATTCCTGAATTTACACAAAGCACAGTTTGTGTTGTTCCGATCCAATTTAGAATATTTTCGAGAAAATGTCCTTGTCCACATCAGTAATGTTGCTCTCCAGGAAAACAATTATTCAGAAGAAACGAAGTAAAATTAGCTCCTCTAACAAGACACGTGTTGTTTTACGTAGGCATACGAACAGACAACTTCTTCTAACACAAAATATCTTTTTAATGTAATAGAAGTTGTATAACTCTAACTTTATGACTCTATGACTGTGCATGACTCTCGACTACGACTGTATAACCGTGACTCTGAACATCTTACAAAATACCTCGGTATATAAACGAAGATAATACGTTGTTTGAATTACCCGCGCACGAGGACGCATGCAATTTGGTAATACTTTCGGACATTAGGAAAGCCTGAACCAAGTATCAGCCAATCGTTTTCATAGCTATTCTTGAATGATTACTTGTAATGAATTTGTTATCATATATAGAACGTGCTCACATGAGTCACATTTATGACTCCAGTAAATACGATGTTTTTCAACAACACATTAGACTGATAATAATATAATCATATTAATAATTACATTTAATGAAACAAAATGAAATAAAAATTATACAAAATTCATTCCTTGACAAGCATACTTAAACTACAGAGTTGTAACAATAGATTCGATGAGTTGCTTGGCCATGCATTTAAGCCGAATACCTAAAACGTTAGAAATCACAAAAATTGCCAAGCGCAATTTTCCGAACTTTTTCGATACCGAAGCCAATCAACACGCCGTTCTATCCCGTTTGCCTGAGACTCATTACTACGAACCCGACAACATGCCCATCGAACAAAGAGAAGCTTTCTACTCTTGGTACCATACTTACGCCTCAGACCCCTTCGACTTTCAGAAAGAAATGGTAAAGTATTGTCGTCCCGACGTGGAGATTTTACGGCGTTGCTGTAGAACATTTTGAGAACTGTTCATGAAACACGGAATGATCGATCATTTGAAAGAAACCTGCACCATTGCCAAAGCGTGTTCCTTAGTGTACCGCCAACGATTTATGCCCAAAAACACCCTGGTTGTCATACAGCTTCATACAACCAACTTTGTCAAAAGTCAATATTCGTCAAAGCCCTTCGCTGGTTACATTATCTGTGCAACAAGGAAGACAATCGATCCAACACGCCCAAAACGGAGGAGACTAAATGACTATTGGAAGGTATTCGGTGGATGGTTGGGACTTCGAAAACCCCAAGATCTTGTACGAGTATAACGGATATTTGTTTCATGGATATCCTATCGGTTACCTTAAACGTGACATCAAAAATCAGTTTTGAAAACGAACCATGGTAGACTTGTACCAGGCAACTTGTCAACGGCGCTTGAAGTTAAAACATCAAGAACACCACGTGGTGGAAATGTGGAAACACGAGTACGATCATCGTTCGAAAACCGATCCACAAGTTTAAACACATCGTACTTGGTGGAAATTTGGGAACATGATTACGATCACCGTTTGAAAACCGATCCGTAGCTTAAACACATCGTGGAATGTTACAATCTTGTGGACCCACTGAAACCGAGGACCAATTTGTAAGGTGGACGGACGAATGCCACCTGTTTTTCTGTACCAAGCCAAGGAGGATAAAGGAACAGAAATCAAATACCTCGATGTGTGTTGACTTACTTAAATACTTACGTGTGCAAATGTTGTCACTTTTCCGAAGGGCACCCGCTACCAAAGACTTTGTGACAAGTAAGTGAGCATCCTGAAAGTAACCAGGGATTTATTGAGAGGCATGATAGAGAAGGAAGTGGAAAAGCTAAGAGGCTTCATCCAGCGTAAGTATGTTAGAGTGGGAACATTGAAGTACGCTCTTGGTGATGTGATCAAAGAGAGGTTCTTTTTACAAGACATACTGAATTTCACCGAGTAGACTCTTGTGAAGTGGAGATTAGATCAATTTAAAAAAGCAGAAGAAATGATGAAAAAGGCGCTGAGATTTAATAAACCTTGAATGAAGAAAAAGTAACATCCGCGTCCACCGTGTCATCTCTCTCTCTCTCTCTCTCTCTCTCTCTCTCTCTCTCTCTCTCTCTCTCTCTCTCTCTCTCTCTCTCTCTCTCTCTCTCTCTCTCTCTCTCTCTCTCTCTCTCTCTCTCTCTCTCTCTCTCTCTCTCTCTGTGACTCAGGAAAATTCCAACTGAAAATGAAATATGGTCACAAGTTCTCTAAATATATTCAATACATTTGCTTTCACATAAATAAATTAGAATTATTGGCTACGAACTTTCTTTACACAACCCTTATCACAACGTAGAGAAATGATCTCCGCACAATATGCTATCAAATTAAGATCCAGCCCTCTGAACCCAGCTTTTTCAGCAGTTTTTGAACCAAAATATAAATCCTTATATGACAATAAACCAAATGTCATACCTACATTTGCCATTAGAATATCACAATTACTCGAAAGTACCGAAATTGATTTTTCAAAAATTCTGAAAGCAGACATCTCCGAAACACCCCCATGGCTACTTCAGCAACCAAGGGTAATTTTCACGTTACATGATGAAAAAAAAAATCGGAGACAATCCCTTCCATTTTCCATAACTCTTACCATGAACTCCTCTGACAATTTGAAAAGTATACAAAAATATATACCGATGGATCAAAAGATGAGGAAAAGGCTGCTGCAGCCTTCGTAAGTGGAAAACACACAACCAAAGTTCGCTTGCCAAATGGTACGTCAATTTTTTCAGCCGAAATTAGAGCAATAGACCTTGCTTTGCAATACATTGCAAGCAAGCGTATTTCAAATAGCATAATGTTCTCCGACTCACTATCAGTACCTCAGTCACTACATAACAGAAAACTGGAGAATCCATTATTAGCAAACATTCTCCTTAAGCATACTGAGCTGAGTACCTCCCACAATATAGTATACTGTTGGTTACCCAGCCATGTAGGAAATAAAGGCAATGATAAAGCAGACCGTGCTGCTAAAATGGCCCTATTACTAGAACCAACTGATTTTAAAGCACCATATACTGTTTTTAAACGTTGTATCAAAGACTGTTTACATCAGAAATGTCAGGCATCATGGAATGATGCCGTGAATAACAATCTTCATGCCATCAAGCCAACTTTAGGAGAATGGACCCCTTCCTATAGATCCGTCCGTAGAGAGGAGGTAGTCATTGCAAGAAATCGACTCGGTCATACTCATTCAACACACTCCTACATACTAAAAGGAGAAGACCAACCAGAGTGCATAGCTTGTAATGAACCATTCACCGTTAAGCAATTTATGCTGGAATGCTTCAATCTTCAACCTACGTGTAATCATTACTACGTTGTGCAAGACATGACGGAGCTCTTTGATAGTGTTAACATTACCAACATTACAGACTTCCTTAAGGAAGCAAACATTTATCATAAGTTATAGCTTTTATTTTATCACCTTGTTCAGTTTTTGTTATATTTATGCAGTCGATAGATTTTAATTGCCAATCATATGTTTTCGTTATCATACATTTGCACTCCCCGGTGATAGGGAAACTTATAATTATTTGCCATTGTTGCCATTTTTATCGCTTTACCTTTAACTTTTTGGTCTCCAATCGCTGGTCGATAAAATTATTTTACCAGTTTTAAATGAAAAAGGATATAACCTTATGTTTGGCGCTAAATAGCCTCATAGTGCTGGTGCGCCGTAAAAATATCAATCAATCAGTCAATCAATCAATCAACGAACTTTCTTTAGATATCATCGATAGACATATATAAAAATGTACATCTTACTAGCAACCGCGTGTGACAAAATACCTAAGTCTATTTATTACTATCAATTTCCTCATGGAACCAAAACTTCTAATTGAGAGATAAAAATAAATCATATAGGTCTTTTTTGCCATACAGTTGCATACAAATTAAAGTCATTTTTCAATAGGGACATTTACGTCATCAATAATAATAGGAAGCAAAGGAAGTTCACATATTATCGTGCATATTACATATAGATACTTGGAAATTTGAAATTCTATAAGATATTAATCAACGAATTTTATACAATTCTTTGGTTTTATGATGCTTCACATAAATGAATGATTCACGGACCAATGCTACAAAATACAGGATCAGTGTTAAAATCCGTGCGCAGGAACAATTGAGTACGTTTGTCTTTGTAAGTGTTCAAGTAAAATATATTTGGTTTCCTTCGCATCTTTAGGTATAAAATTATCTAATGTATATCATCTCTTGATTATTAAGAATTTCAATATATCAGCTCTATTTTTAAATCACTGCTCACAAGAGGTGGTTCCTATGTAAGATATCCATACTCGTTTCCGTGAAGCGATGCATCTGCGCTCCAAACCACGGCGTTTTTATCACTGCCTCTCACAGTACCCGTTAATGCTAATTATATATATATATATATATATATATATATATATATATATATATATATATATATATATATATATATAAATATAAATATAAATATATATATATATATATATATATATATATTTATATTTATATATATCTTGTTACGTATATGTGATTAAATTGCTTGTGTGTAAGGTTTAAAATTCGTTTCATTTCATTTTTGTTTCATTGTATTTAATTGCAATAAATATTTTTCTCGGAGTCTGAATATTTTTCAGTAATGAGATAAATTTTTTAAAACAAAGTTTGTTTATTGGAGACGAAGCTGTATTTTGTGAGCATTGTCATTTACACTGTCTTACCCTGGTAACAGTGTCAACAGGAAATTAAAATGATTGGTCAATATCAGTGGCATACATTCTTTGCGTTATCACTGTGTAAACAACCTTTTTATGATTGGTTCTTAAGTCGGGTGACTGACGGACGCGCCAAAATTAATGTAGTAAACAAAACATTGATTTTTATATTTAAGATCTTATTCACCTGAAAAATTCAACAAGTCGACTTTTCTATAAAAAAAAAAAAATTCTGAAAGATATTCATGGAAATGTATTATTGAAAGACTGAAATTCAGGACAGGAATTGCTGATATTCATACATTGGACTACATCTGATGTAATCGTCTTCCATATTTGTGCGTCGCCGGGACTCGTACCAGGATTCTAATAGGACTATTTAGTGACAGAACTTGTTTTTATTCTGAGAATCATATTTGGATTATATTCACAAACTGTAAGTCCTGTTTACCAATTTTTACATTGTCGTTGAGGGAAATAAAATGATTTGCTAAAATATACAAAGCTTGATGGCTTTCACTATTTTCTTTGTTACCGAGTATGAGCCCTTGTCACGTAACTATATATATATATATATATATATATATATATATATATATATATATATATATATATATATATATATATATATATATATATATATATATATATATATATATAATAAGGTTATCACGAGTGTAGTAATCGACCAAATCCAATTCAATTTTGAAAATTTCTTTATAGCAGCCATGCCAGGAACCAACATTTCCTATTGAAAGAAAATTGCAAATATCACGGGTCTGACTCTTCAACAGCTATCAGAACAAATGACAAAGTGGTCGTGCTTCTGAGAGCAGATGCATCTCTTGAAAGAAACGAGTGTGAATGTATCTTATATAGTAACCACCTCATGTGAGCAACGATTTAAGAATAAAGCTGCTAAATTGCAACACCTAAAGATGAAGAGATTTTAAATGATATACATGGAAATAAGGTGTCGTGTACAGATATATAAGAATTGGTTCTGAGCACGGATGGTAAAATTCATACTATACTTGATCGCTTAGGCGCATATATCCTATCGAAGATGTTACCTGGCGCATAGGTTTTCAAATAAGTTGTTTTGTTTCATAGGAGGAATGTTATCATCTATGAAGTTAATGTTTTTGTTCTACATGTTATCAGTATATAATTGGCAAAAGAACTTGAGTTAGTATACGGCAATAGAGATCTCATTCATTTGTCATTTGTTCTGAAAGATGTATGAGTATCGGAAGTCTATTTTTGTATAATTTTCTTTCGCCAGGAAATTTTGGTTTTAGGTACAAATATTATAAGGGAACTTGCAGCAAAGAACAGACTTTGATCCATTGTTTCAATATATACTCGTGATACGATTTTTGTTTAAAATAAGGACTATTCGTTTAATTTACTGGTGGTTATTCTCAGATGGTTATTGTAAGAAATATTGTTACTGTCATAAACTTGCTGTGAGTGGCAGTGTTATGAATGTCGTGGTTCTGAGCGAGGATGCATCGCTTATAAGTTAGGTACCTTACAAAGAGAAATATATGAATTTCTGTTGAGCTCGGATGCTAAAATTGAGACGGAATTTTATAGCATAGGTTCAGAAAACTTTCGTGTAAATTAAACATGTAAAGAACGAACAGTATGAAAATTATTGATTTATATACAGTGAACATAATTTCAAATATCCTAACTACAGCATGATAAAATATATGTGAGGTTGTTTTGTTTCCCATCGGGAATTTTATCATTCATAATGTGGCCCATATTCTATACGGAGTTAATTTGTTGCCTACAAAAGTGAATGTAGCCCAATTGGTATTTCTCAGGCATTTACATAGAGAAAGATACAAGTTGGCTCTGAGGAAGTATTCTAAAATTAAAACGATAGGTTGATGTGTAGGAAGCCCAATACATTTTACTTAGATACATACAAACACAGATTTAAGTTAGTTGTTAATACGGGTTCACAGAAACATACAGTACTATATAGTAAATGTCCATATATCTTTGAAGGAACATGAAAGAAAATGACTTCATATTTTTGCTTGATTTCTGTACATTTATAGACTAGACTATGTTTATTATTTTGTTGTAGAAAAGCACAAATCTAGAGGCTGGTTTACAGTACGAATGAAGTAATCTACGCGCTATCGCATACCACATTTTATTAATTACTACAGGAGTATAAGCGCTTCGCGAAATTCCTACACAGACCTTTCACTCAGAATTTGTATTAACTTAGATATGATTTTGACCATTGCTATAATACGTTTAATAGTTTTTGTTCCTGGTGAGAATATTATAATCGCTTATGTAAATGCTCGCATTCCACATATTAAAGGTAAAAGATTAGAAAAGACAAAAATTAAAAAACAAACGTGAATTTGTAACGGACTTTGGGGATCTTATACTTGACAATTCTTCTGAGATCTATATTTTCAAAACTTACAAATTTTTTAAACCTTATAGAACCAGTCGGGTTAATTAGAGGTGAGGATGGTGTAAGGAAGCCTGTGATACAAACTATAATTACGACCATTGTACTAGTTGTTTGTTCGATGTCATATTTTAACCATATTAATCGAGGATTCCAAAAAGGTCCCTTAATTTCACCTAAAATTTAGAGAGAGAGAGAGAGAGAGAGAGAGAGAGAGAGAGAGAGAGAGAGAGAGAGAGAGAGAGAGAGAGAGAGAGAGAGAGTGTGTTTATATATTTAGTAGCAGAAATAACTTTTGAAATTTAATATTTTGCAAATAAAAATTTCTCAATAAATGTAAGAATTGTATATGATCATGTTACATTGAAAACTCAACTATGAGAGAGAGAGAGAGAGAGAGAGAGAGAGAGAGAGAGAGAGAGAGAGAGAGAGAGAGAGAGAGAGGTATATGCCTTCACTTTATCCGTGAGAAAAACAAAAATTGCTCTGCAATGAAATATTGTTGAAAATAACTTTACAAAGAAATATTGTTATTTTAATTTATTTGAAGAGACAGGGGTAACACTTATTAACTCTTTTAAACTCTTTTGTTGTTATTGTTGTTGTTGGTCATTGTGCAAGTGTTAATAAAGGGAAATTACTCTTGAATTGGTTCCTAGTGTGGATGTTTGGCAGTGGTTCTAGTTGTGGACTTCCGGTTCTTCTTACGGATGTGTACTGCAAGACACTGTTGGTTTTGAACAAACCACGGTATATCGCTTGCTTGCATTACCTTTGGGGAAAAACTATGGGGAAAAAAAGAGTTTGCATCGTTGGTTCTGGAAACTGGTAATCCTTTTTTTTCACTATAAATTAAGTACAAAAGTCTTAATGCATACTGTATAAGACACTAGATACTACTGATATAAGTATAGGTACACTTGGTTGACCTTGAACAGTGCTATAGACCTCTAATGTTCACTTTCACGCTTGACCAATTTTTCTACTTTGATACAGTACATAGTAACCAAGGTTGGCGGCTGTTTTGTTTTAAATGCAAATATCTGTTGGTTGATGCAATTTATCACAGGAGTCTGCAGTTTTATCAATTAAAGCACGACGAAATTTCTGACATGAAATCACCTTAACGGTATTATAAAATAACACAAGGAATGCAAGCGTGACCACAAACCTCGGCTTCATTCGACTTTTCTCAAGCATCTTTTATCACTTCAGAATCACAAGAAGACTGAAAAACTACACAAATCCATTCAAAAAACAGTAACGTACCTTCGCATCACTCTCGGACGACCATCGCATGAATCCAATCTGGCGAATTAAATTTTATTTTCACCATTACGGTCACAAACCCTGGAAAGGTAAACCATTGGAGAAAGTAGCCAATTTCTACTAGTTTCTGCCCTGCAGTAAATATGCATTAGGGTCTAACAATCGTTCTGAACACGGTGCAGAATCTTGTTTTCTTTTAATACTACGGAAATTTAATAATGTAGACTGCAAAATTAATAGTAATATAATACGGTAAATAACATTTTCATGATGCATTCATTAAATTTGAGCAAATTCAACTAATTGACGCAGTCCGCATTATTAAATTCAGAAGTGATAAAAGATACATGAGAAAAGTCGAATTAAGCGGAGGGTTGTTTTTTTTTTATAAGATGGTAAAGGTGATTTCATGTTGTCAGAAGTTTTGTCGTGCTTTATTGATAAAACTGTAGACTCCTGTGAATTTATGTTCACTTTCTTGTGTGGTCACTCTGAATTGAGCAGAAATTCTTTGCCTTCCTCTCAATTACAGACATGATGGATAAAATTCATAAGCCAAATACGAAAAACAAAAATTATAATAAACCTAGAATATGAAAGTTGTATGTAACACAGGGATTGGCTCCAAAGTATCCAGCCATGTATAATCCTGTCTCTTTTCATTTGTAAATCAGGTTCCCAGTTGTCGGTTGAGAAGAAAGATCAAGGAGTATGTCAAATGTGAATTTGTGTTCAGAGGCTATCGTTTGACGCTACATCTCAGTTTGTACCCACTACAGATTTAAATAACTAAAATGTTTAATGTGATAAAAAGTGCACAGAGATAAGTCAATTAAATTATTGATCTATAATTTCTAACCTGACTGTGATCAGAATGGCACTAATACTAGTATTTCCTTGCAATTTTAATTCTCAACAGACTTAACATACTAACACAGTACCATATTCCATACACTATGGGCTAGTTTATTTCCGTTAGACAACATAATGACATAATTCAGCCTATACGGTAACTGCCGGATAATTTCGTAAATTACCATAACGTTGAGTTTGGAATTATTTCCCTTTGTACAAATGAACATATTAATTAAACCACTTGTTAAATGCACATGAAAGGCAAAATTTGTAATTGTCATTCTTTTCCTTTGCTTGATTCAACATTGTAAATATCGGAAGCAGATGACGTGTATACATCTGTAGTCGCACATACATCCATTTGCTGAAAATGGACTTGTCAAGGAACTGGAAATTGGTCTCATGCATGTCTCTCTATTACATGCATATTGAAAACTTCTGTTTAGAATGAAATGCACATTGTAAATATAGGAAGCAGATGATGTGTATACATCTGTAGTCGCACATACATCCATTTGCTGAAAATGTACTTGTCCAGGAACTGGAAATGGGTCTCATGCATGTCTGTCTATGTCTATTACATGTATATTGAAAACTTCTGTTTAGAATGAAATGCACAAACGATGACTGTGTTAGGGTCATTCTACTCAGAGGCAGGTTAGAAAATATAAATAAATGAATGAAATCACTCTGTTCCTTGTACTTTTTTTATCACATTAAAGATTTCAGTTATTGAAATCGATAGGGGGTACAAACAAACTGGTTGATATACTCAGATTATAGAAAACTATAGTCTGAATATAACTTACCATTTATTTGTAACCCCCCCCAATTTAAAAAACTAAAAGCAAAAAGTGAGATAAAAGATACACAAAATTTAGTTCATTTATCAATTTATAATTTCAAACTTGATGGGAAGGCTAACACCTTTATCATCTGTGTATTTCATTCCAAATGAAAGTTTTCAATGTAAAAGACAACCCTGCTTGCCAGTCATTTCCATTTCCTGAACAACTCCATTTTCAGTGAAAGGGTGTAATTACCTTTACATAAGTTTGTACAGAGAAGTAAACTACTAAGTTGTCTGCTTCCTATATTTACCATGTCAAATCAAGCAAACAAAAAGATTGATAACTATAGATTTGTCTTTCACATGGATTTAACAAGTGGTGTAATGTGAGTGTTCATGTGTGCAAAACAATATAACTCTGAACTTTACTGTAATATTTAGAATTATATAGCAGTTACAGATTATGATGAACTAGATCACTCAGTTGTCTGAGGAAAACAGACTTGTCCATAGTGTACACAATATGGATGCATCTTTTCCTTGTGCAATACATCTGTGATGTATGTTAGGGTCATTTCATATCAAATCACAACTCCAAAAATCTTCTTGGCTGACCTCAGATTTCCATGATTTTTCTTTTAGTTGTACTTCTATGTAAATGATGGCATCATGCAAAATTTCAGTTAAAAATTGCACTTACTTGTGAAGTAATAGTGGACTACCAATAGGGATGTGAATATGATATGTAATGCCAATAGGGATGTGAATATGATATGTAATGCCAATAGGGATGTGAATATGATATCATGTAATGCCAATAGGGATGTGAATATGATATCATGTAATGCCAATAGAGATGTGAATATGATACATAATGCCAAAAGGGATGTGAATATGATATCATGTAATGCCAAGAAATGAAATGTGCTTACTTCTTTATGTTTCTCATCCAGTGAAACATTTTGTACAGATTGAAGTGGAGAGTATAGTTTTTTACCCATAAATTCATCAATTTATAATGTAGGATTTTAGATGCTTGTAATTATCTTTATATTATGGATATCAGACAGGATTTTTCTTTGCTAAACGTTTGCAACCTGTAAACCTGAATCTGAGCTCAGATTTTTTAAAATCTCAGATATTTGCTTAAATTTTTTTCTTTGCTGACTTTTTTTAAATTCAGATTTGAAAGGAGCACAACAGCATTTATTTGAAAAGATATAAAATTCTAGGAAACTCCTTTTGGAGTCTCGTCCTTGTAAAAACACAACTTTTTGCCCCATAAATTGCATATCAAGCATTTAAATTTGCATAATTGATCCACGTCAAACTGCCAGATTTGAAAATAATACAACTTTGTTTTACAGTGCTATAAATAGGTCATATGTACAATGTATACATACCATATTTGCAGGCCTATGAGTTGAGGTAGAGTCTTAAGTCAAATTTGAAAATTTTATAAATTTTTTATCTTTTATCCATATAGAAATCAATGCTGAATATAGGACAATGTAAGTTTAATGCCTGGATTCATCTTTTTCACTATTGTTTGCTCCAAACAGCATCATGAATTTCAGCAAATTTTCAGTTCAGCATTTTTAAATGTCTCTAAAAGTACAAAATTAATTTTACATGAAGTAGTTTAAATGAATTAGCTAAGTTTAGCTCCATTTAATGACACAGACCTGAAAATTTACTAGAGTTAACAGATATAAAATTTATGTTGCTGTGAGGTAAGAAACTAATGTAACTTAAAATTTCATGGATATTAATGGTATCACTGATTCTGCTTTTTCCAGTTTTGTTTTGTAGAGAGAGAGATGGAGGGAAGGTGGCATATGTATTCCATTGCATTGTTCTACTTGCACCACATGATCAAAATAAAAAAATCCCTGATAATAGAGTGATTTCAGCCTTTCTTCATGCTAATATATACCTTACTGCCCCAGTCTAGTGGTCTAAAGCTCTGTCCGTTACGGATCACTGCCATCTCACCTCTGTCTGCGTGGGTTCGAGTCTAGGATTTGGATATGTGAGAAAGCTTGCCAATAGCTTCTCGTGGGTCGGTGGTTCTTTCCGGTGATTTCACGGTTTCTTCCTCCACCATTAATACTGGCCGCCATGAATAGCCTATCGTGTGCTGAAAAATGGCGTTAAGCACAACAACAACAACAACTGCCCCAGTTTAGCTCAAAGAGAAAAAAAATTATAAATGGAAACTATTAGAATATATACCATACTCATTCATATTAAAAGTTCACAGTATTTGCATCCATTTACATTAAATCCAAAGAATGACCAAGTTTAATGCTGTGTAAATTTTCTTTGCATCCATTTACATTAAATCCAAAGAATGACCAAGTTTAATGCTGTGTAAATTTTCTTTGCATCCATTTACATTAAATCCAAAGAATGACCAATTTTAATGCTGTGTAAATTTTCTTTGCATCCATTTACATTAAATCCAAAGAATGACCAAGTTTAATGCTGTGTAAATTTTCTTTGCATCCATTTACATTAAATCCAAAGAATGACCAAGTTTAATGCTGTGTAAATTTTCTTTGCATCCATTTACATTAAATTCAAAAAATGACCAAGTTTAATGCTGTGTAAATTTTCTTTGCATCCATTTACATTAAATCCAAAGAATGACCAAGTTTAATGCTGTGTACATTTTCTTTGCATCCATTTACATTAAATCCAAAAAATGACCAAGTTTAATACTGTGTACATTTTCTTTGCAAGTGCAACATCTCCATTCTCAAAATATGAGATTCCTTATCAGTAAATGCATGTATAATGTTTCCCTTTACACACAATTGTGCGTCACACTGGAGAAAATTGACAATTTTTAGCCCTGCATTTTTTTGGACGAAAAGGATTTCCAAATCCAATCAGGATTAGGGATGGCATTATGTATCTTCAATCATAGGCATATTTTGGTTTCTTGTTTCGTATGCTCCCTGTGTTGCACTCTGCTATACTGAGCATAAAAGCAGAGAACGGACTACCATAAGCAATATTATGACAGAGTAGCTTACCCTAATCTCGTGAGCTCTCATGTGATTCTATCAAGCTCTGCAGGATGTCTGGATATTTAACCTCAATGCTTGTTGCACAAAAATGTGATTGCACTAAGGATCATTAGCAAAGAAAGTGAAAGAAGCAGAACATGAAAGAGTAAATGTGGATTTGGCTTTAATGAAAAATGGAGAAAATATTTCATTGACAGGAATACACACATCCATTGGGATTACTGGTATGATTTTTGATCTCATGATTGCGAAGACTGCACCAGTGAATAATCCTTTCATGATAGCATTTAAGTAAGAATTTTTTAAAATCTGCCCTTGATCACCACAAGATATCTTTTGAGCTCATTTTTTCCTAAGTCATTCTTTCAGAACAAAGAAATAAATAAACTTGCAGAGATAAATCTGTTATATGGATTACAAATTCAGGGGTTCATTGCAGATTTTGTTAACTTTGCTGCAACAAAAGAAAGATTTAAAGTTAAAGTTGTAACTTGTTCAAGAGAAGATGAATCATTAGCCCTTTTGATTTTTGGATAAATGTGTTTTAAGATGAAGTACTATTAAACAGAAGTTTTTACATATATTCTGACAGGCAGTAAATTAACTGTCATTTGGTTAAAAAGATTTATATGGATTTTTGTATTGGCTTATATGTAATGTGTTGGTCTATAATATTGCTACAAAAAGATTATAATGAGACTTAAAAGTACAACTTTAAACTAAAAGGAAAATAAACTAATAAAGCTATCCTTTGAATGGACAATGCATTTGTGTGTTAATTCTGTGTGTTAGTTTTTTTGTATTTGAGAGAGAGAGAGAGAGAATGTTGTGCAAGTTGCAATATCCTATTTCAGCTGAGAAAGTATGGATCAGATGAAAATTTTTCAGTACTTTGTTGACCCCCACATTTTTTATTTGGCCCCCAGTTCTGACACAAAGGGTTTGTTTTTTTTACCTTCAGTTTTAAATCCCTGGGGGATACACTGTGTATACTTGCTTTAGTTGGGCAGCATTTGGTTTTGATTTTTGCTCATGCTAGCAATTGCTTTAAAATTACATTAACAGTTCTGTCAGTGAGTAAAAAAGATATGACTGGTTGAGAAATATATAAGAGTAAATACCTGCCATTTCCTGGCATTACATGGTAGTGTATTCACAATGTCCTATGCAGGCTCAAGCTAGACTTATAATTTAGGTAGAAGTAGTGAGAGCTGGATAGGGAGAAGTAGGAGCAAAAGGAGATGCACGTGTGTGTGTGTGTCTTTGTGTTTTCATTCTCGTATTTGAACTACGCCCTCTTATTTCCAAGTGTTTAGCATTGGTTTTAAGCAATACCTTATTTTCAAGTAGATAATTTCTATCTATGCTATAACACTATTTAGTGCATGTTCATATGCAGTGCAATATACTTAAAAAAGAGCAACAAATACTAAACATTGTAATGAATTTTAACTGGGTAACTAGATTACAGTATTGTAATTGCAAGTTAGTGCAACTGCTTAATCAACTACCTGTAATCAAATTTTTTTTTACTTTCTGAATGTTCACTATAAAATGGAAGTTGAAAAGATTTCTAAACTTGTTTGTAACAACCTCTTTATCGTGGTGTGTGTCCCAATTTCTTTGTTTTGTTGCCTATACAACTGTAATGTTATAATTCATAGACTGAATAATGAATGTCAGTATATGAATGAACTAAACCTTTCTCTCATTGTAACAACTCACTTTGTAGCTTCATTAAAAACAGTCCAAAGAATGGTTTATTTTCTTTTTCAAAATACATTTTGAATTTTTGTTCTTGGAAAGAGAAAAGTGGTGTTTAATGAATATTTACATGTAAAACAGTGTTGCTATCAGTGTCGTAATATAGCTTATAATTCAATACCTTAAAATCATCATCTGAAGCAATGAAATCAATTTTCACTTGGCCTAGAAATCTGAGGAAACATAAAATCAGGTGCAGACAGATTCACACAAAAAAAACACAAACTTCTAATTATAAAACTAGAGGAATAATGTCTTAAACTTGTATATACCCCACAACCATTCCTTAATTGGTCATAACAGTTGAATAAAAAACGTACCTTATATAAAGAATTGGAACATCATATTAGTAGGGTTGGTAGAAAAATGGTTTTATCTACATGTATATGACCTAGAGCTTCTGTTGCATATAGTTATAAAAAAACTATTTGTCACATTGTTTTATGCATAAATCTAAGTTCTACTTTTAAACAAGAAAACCTAACATATATTGAAGTTTGACCATCTTTAAACGTGACTGTGATCCTTATTAGATTCAACGCAAGTTTAATTTAAATTTTGTTTAACTTTTCAAAAATCAAAACAGAATACAAAAACAAAGTAAAAAGTTGTCAGACATTTTTAATAGTTCTACATTAATATAATGCTGAAGTTTCTTTGGCATGATTTTTTTAGAAATAAGTATGAAACCAGCAATCACATGACTGAAAAATATTTTTAAAAGAAGAGAAGAATTTGGGTTGAAATCATTGTACTTTTTTTGTAAGAAACCTTATTTTTTAAGGAATATTTTGAGTTCAGAAGTCAGGAATATTATGACTAACTTTTCATTGTTATAGCAACTTATAAAGTCAAAGTACTTGTACAAGAAAATATTGCATTTTAATTTTATTGTGCGAGTCTTTGAATGATTAAAAAGAAAATGTGTGTACAGCTTTAAAAAATTGTGCACACTCTTTTATGGCTCATACAACAGTTGTGTGCATTGTTATGTTATTACATAATTATGTTACTGTGACTTTCCAACTGGAGATGTTGTTACAGTGCTTAACACCATTTTTCAGCACACAATAGGCTATACATGGTGGCCAGCATTAATGGTGGAGGAAGAAACCGAGAAATCCCCAGAGAGAATCACTTACCCACTAGAAGCTACTGACGAGCTTTCTCACATATCCACATTTGCTGACTTCCTTCGAGAGTCCAGCCACTGTGACAGAAGTGATCCATTATGATTTAGACCACTTTGCCACTTAGGGTTGTAAAACTTAATCTTCCAACCTGCACCATGATGACCTATATAATATAAACATTAATTTTTCATAATCAACAACACATGTACATGTACTTTGACCTTTGTAACTCTTATTAGTACCTTTTTTTTCAGAAAATTTAATTTTGCTTTTTTATTACAAGGGGTTCTGCCATTGCAAAAATTATTGGCAAAAATGTTCGTGACAGATCGGAGCTCTTTGAAGAAACTGTGATGATGTATATGTACGAGGAGTTAGTGAACGGAAGAAAATTAACGGAGATTGTCAACACAGAACATGAAAATGTAAAATATCTTCCAGGAATTAAGCTGCCAGACAATATTGTAAGTACAGAATTACAAATCATTGCTTAAAATTAACTTTAAGTTTTTACCGGTCTTGGACCAGCAATTCTTTGAAATAATAATTAATTACAAATAGACTTGTGAATGCTTTATTCTTTGGAGGGCGATGGTGTTGAGGATTTTATGTAGTGGTTACAAACCACAAATTTTAAAACCAGGTAACAATGATCCTTCAGAATTTATGTAGATAAAATAATCTTTTCCCCAGTCCATAAACTTCAAGTACCAGTGAAAATGTGATTTCTATAAAAAATAAAATGATTCACAACATTTGCAAGCAATTCCCTTCTTCTAAAGCAGGGATGACACTTGCCTATCAAGCATAAACTTTAAAAGTTAAAAACCAAGTCAAACAAATTGAAACTTTATGTAAGAGATCCAGATTTTACATTAAGAGAATAACTTAAACAACATGTCATTGCACTTAGGATTAAGTTTAACAACTGAGGTATTGATATGCTTCACATATCTACAGACGTCCATCAGACAAGTTTTTATTCAAATTTTCAATGGACATTCAACACTTATGGCACACTGGGGTGAGCATTGAGGAATTGCTTTGTTTCTTTTATCTACCAGTTGTTGACAGACAAGTCTTTATTCAAAATTTCAATGGACATTCAAAACTTATGGCACACTGGGGTGAGCATTGAGGAATTGTTTAGTTTCTTTTATCTACTAGCAGTTGACAGACAAGTCTTTATTCAAAATTTCAGTTGACATTCAAAACTTATGGCATACTGGGGTGAGTATTGAGGAATTTCTGTGTGTCTTTTATCTACCAGTTGTTGACAGACAAGTCTTTAATCAAAATTTCAATGGACATTCAACACTGATGGCACACTGGGGTGAGCATTGAGGAATTGCTTTGTTTCTTTTATCTACCAGTAGTTGACAGACAAGTTATTATTCAAAATTTCAATGGACATTCAACACTGATGGCTCACTGGGGTGAGCATTGAGGAATTGCTTTGTTTCTTTTATCTACCAGTTGTTGACAGACAAGTCTTTATTCAAAATTTCAATGGACATTCAAAACTTATGGCACACTGGGGTGAGCATTGAGGAATTGCTTTGTTTCTTTTATCTACCAGTTGTTGACAGACAAGTCTTTATTCAAAATTTCAATTGACATTCAAAACTTATGGCACACTATGGTGAGCATTGAGGAATTGCTTTGTTTCTTTTATCTACCAGTAGTTGACAGACAAGTTATTATTCAAAATTTCAATGGACATTCAACACTGATGGCTCACTGGGGTGAGCATTGAGGAATTGCTTTGTTTCTTACATCTACCAGTAGTTGACAGACAAGTCTTTGTTCAAAATTTCAATGGACATTCAACACTGATGGCACACTGGGGTGAGCATTGAGGAATTGCTTTGTTTCTTTTATCTGCCAGTAATTGACAGACAAGTCTTTATTCAAAATTTCAAAGGACATTCAAAAAGTCAACTGTAGTGCCCCAATGACCTCTTGAGTTAAGGGATGGATGATGATGATTTATTTTATGGCCTATTGTAAAACTTAAAAATTAGATTTCTCATGCAAGGTGGAAATATCTACATGTACACAAAATTTCATGGTAATGTAATGGCTTTTTCGGGCTCTACTCATATATCCCCAGAAAGAACACTTGTTGAATCTATGATACTTCCTGGAAAGAACACCTGTTGAATCTATAATACTCCCTGGAAAGAACACCTGTTGAATCTATAATACTCCCTGGAAAGAACACCTGTTGAATCTATAATACTCCCTGGAAAGAACACCTGTTGAATCTATAATACTCCCTGGAAAGAACACCTGTTGAATCTATAATACTCCTTGGAAAGAACACCTGTTGAATCTATAATACTCCCTGGAAAGAACACCAGTTGAATCTATAATACTCCCTGGAAAGAACACCTGTTGAATCTATAATACTCCCTGGAAAGAACACCTGTTGAATCTATAATACTTCCTGGAAAGAACACCTGTTGAATCTATAATACTCCTTGGAAAGAACACCTGTTGAATCTATAATACTCCCTGGAAAGAACACCTGTTGAATCTATAATACTCCCTGGAAAGAACACCTGTTGAATCTACAATACTCCCTGGAAAGAACACCTGTTGAATCTACAATACTCCCTGGAAAGAACACCTGTTGAATCTACAATACTCCCTAAAAAGAACACTTGTTGAATCTATAATACTCCCTGGAAAGAACACTTGTTGAATCTACAATACTCCCTGGAAAGAACACCTGTTGAATCTATAATACTCCCTCAGGCTGATAGATGAATTCAGTTGGCATCATCTCTTTTAAGTACCAGTAAGTGAAATGCTACATTTCCCAAATTATTACTTTCAAAAATTGGCGAATTGACAGTATTAAAATTTTTCAGGTTGCAGTACCAGATGTAGTGGAGGCCTCTAAAGATGCTGATATCTTAATCTTTGTGATTCCGCATCAGTTTGTGAAAACAACATGCCGAAGCATGGCGGGCAAGATTAAGAAGGATGCAGTAGCAGTGTCATTAATAAAGGTAACCACCATCTTTACTCTGTGTTTGGATGACATAAATGCCCAGTCATAGGGACAATGAAAACAATTTAAAAGAAAATTTATGGGGGGTGATTAATGTTTGTTTTCAGGGTAGAATAAAGCTCCAAAATCTTTCTAGTCTATATGTTAATTGATTTTGACATCTTTGATATATATATGTGCTGTTGTTTCCAACTGAGAAAATACTATTTTTCAGTTGCGAAAAAAATGGTTTAAATAAGAAAATGCCTACAATGAAAGAGCAGTGAATTCCCAATTTGTTTGTCAGAACTGCCAGGGATTATACATTTTTAAGATTTAACTCTTTCAGCACAATAAATAGATTGAATTTAGTCTCTTGAGAAGCCTTCATGCAAAAGTGAAATATTGATTTCAATTAATTGTTTCCTTTGTAATCACACTAATTATCACAAGCTATGAATCACACTGCCAATTTCTTACCCATCTAAACTTCATTACTTGGATTGTAATGAACTGCTAATAAAATAGACAGGAAAGATGTATTACTAAATTCTGTTATCATTATTAGAATTCAGGATAATGTGACATCTGATCGGCTTGGATGGTATTCAGCAGGCTGAACATTAATTAATGGTCAGTAATTTTCCCTCTTTTTTCTCATTTTTTTTTTCTACCCATGAACGTAAAAGATAGATTTTAGTGACAAATATACAAGACAAGTGTCATTTACCAAAATAGATAAGCAGTGCATTGTTGGATTAGAATTTAATTTTTGAAAAAAATATAATACATCACTCCATCAATAATTCGTGAACAAATGGGTCCATGAACATTGACTGCACTATAAGCAAGGGGGCGAGTTACCAAGGGACCTCCAAAAGTTGAAAAAATTCACTTACCGGTAGACATCGAGAAAACAGTGAAGGAGTGAGGGTTAAGGAACTGGGCCATTTAATGACTGAATTTTACAAATCACGTTGATAATGAGTTTTAATAACGTACTTTTTATAATGAAGTTGTTCAAATTTCAGATTTAATTAACATTTTTGTTCAAAATGTCCAACATATGAAAGATTGTCCCAACTGGTTTCAACAACCATCATGTATACTCAAAAACATTTGTATTGCATCACTGCTTTTTGTTTTCTTGATGGGTCTGATTCCCAGAGTGGTATTTAATAGTATCCTGTCAAATCAGAAGTCAAAAGAGCATGTTACTAGACTAACTGTCGATAAACCTCCAAACAGGATTCCTCTTTTCAAAAGCAATTTATTTCGTGAGACAATCATCTGCATCGAATCTCAATTTTTGTATTGTTCAGCTAGTACAGTGTTGATGTCATGATTTCATTGGAAGTAAAAATGAAACCTCTTATCATCCTTGAGGATAAATCTAAGTGCCAGTTCAAGAATTCAGTGAAATTCGCTTGCCCACTATAGTCTGTATCTGTGAAACCAAGCTCTTTATTTTATGAAGTATTCATTTCACTTGATTGCCTTGCTATGTTGATCACAGTTGCCAATGAGTCAGTTAATTGAAGGTAGTTTATGTTACACACGCAATAATATTTATTACAATCATTGATCAAATGAAGTGAGCATCCAAGATACAACTGGGACCGCTAGATTTCAAGTTTGTAGAATTTTCATGCATTTTAACTTTTATTCCAGCTCTTTTATTTGATTCAAAAGACATAATTAATGTGATAATACAGCCTCCAGCTTTTAATTCACTGTAACAATACAAGTACTTCTGCATATCAGTTATCAAAACACGGTTGGCACCTTAAATGGTTCTCAGAGAAATGATTGCGGACATAGTTGTTACAGTAGATTGATGCATTTTATGTTTAATTAGAAGAGGACACTTATGGTGCTTAAAAGGAACTCGAAGGTAGAACTAGAGCATAAATTTCAGTTGATAAAAAAATTTATTAAATTTGTATTAATTTACTAAAGTATCGCCTCCACTCGACATAAGTGACAATTTCATTGATTGAAATTTCCTTGCATATCATTAAATGTGGTGTATGACTATTTTGAAAAAAAATTTTAAAAATTGTATGCATTATTTTTAAATTTGATATTTCATAACATTAATTAAAATTTCATGTCTAACATTTCAACAATAAAACAAGTAATATATCAATGTTTCCATTATTATTTTATTGTGATTTTCTTCAAGTCCAATAAACATGGATCAATTTTGGGGTATTTTCTGGTTTTAAAAATGGGATCCGTGCCCAACCCTGCATTATAAGCAGGTTCACAAGTTATCAAGGGGTTGGTGTACTTTGTTTCTTGGAAGGATTAAATATATATTATAGATCAGTGGTTCCAAACCTTTTTAAGTATGACAACCCCTTCTTAACCTAAATATTTCCTAGACACCCCCCCCCATGCTAACCACTGACTGAATGGATGAGCAAGACTCAACTGTGAAGAGATATGAATTCTCTGACCCCTTGAAATAACCCTGAAGCCCACGTGTTGGGGGATCACTGTGTTAGATAATTGGGCTGATTGAAGCCCACGTGTTGGGGGATCACTGAGTTAGATAATTGGGCTGATTGAAGCCCACATGTTGGGGGATCACTGTTAGATAATTGGGCTGATTGAAGCCCACATGTTGGGGGATCACTGTGTTAGATAATTGGGCTGATTGAAGCCCACGTGTTGAGGGATCACTGTGTTAGATAATTGGGCTGATACAATTTGTGGATAGATCTTAAGGGTGTATTAGGGTTATGATTGAGTATCAATAATACAACTTGGGAGATACCAACCATCTTAAGTAAGTCACAAAAAGGCTTGCATAGGACTTGTTCAATTCACTTTCCACATTTAATTAATTGATATTATGAATTATAGTTATAAATGCCACTTTCAATTTTTTACCACTGCCTATATAAAATTTATCTTTTAGGACTTAGGAGTTTGTAATTTTAAAACATTTTCCCAAGATGTAAGTTTAAAACAATGATTGATACCCATAAAATGGCAGCTCTTGACAGATTTACATAGGCAGAAAAAAAACATGGTTTTCAATTTCATACCAGGTGAATGAGATTACCTTTGTTTCTGAATATAAACTAGTTTTGTTTGAATGAAAATTAGCATCAAAAATAGAACTTCAAGACTTTGCTAGAACTGAAAATTTCGAAACAATGATTTCATCCCTATTTGAAAATGGAGGGGTGGTAGGTTAGTTCTCCAACTATCTGATGATTTGATGAAATAAAAGAACTCAATCAAGAATTCAGTTTTATTTAGCATGATGTTTAAGATGTTAACATAAATCCCACATTTATGCATCTTAGTACAGACCCAGAAAATTATAGATCACAATTTTCTGAACAACATGACTGCATTCATGCTTGCATAGTAAATTCCCATCCGTTACTTGCATGGTAAATATCCATCAGTCCCTTGCAAAGTTAAAAAGATTCCCATCTGTTACTTGCATGGTAATATCCATCAGTCCCTTGCAAAAGATTCCCATCTGTTACTTGCATGGTAATATCCATCAGTCCCTTGCAAAAGATTATCATCTATTACTTGCATGGTAAATATCCATCAGTCCCTTGCAAAGTTAAAAAGATTCCCATCTGTTACTTGCATGGTAATATCCATCAGTCCCTTGCAAAAGATTCCCATCTATTACTTGCATGGTAAATATCCATCAGTCCATTGCAAAGTTAAAAAGATTCCCATTTGCCCCTTGCATAGTAAATTCCTTTCACTCTGACTATTGGAGTCACCAGCATCTTCATCATTTCTTTAGAGATTTTGTTCAATTTTCATTCCTATTTTATTCCTCACCTGTTTGATGAATAAAACTCATTGTGATGTGTTCCCAAGCAATATTATAGGCAATCAGATAATCACAAGTTCTTCCAAACCTTGAACAAATTGTTTGGACTATTATCATGGGAAAAAGAGAGAGTGTAAGCAAGAACTGAAACAGAAAGAAAATAAAACCCTGAAAAATGTTGAAATGAAAGTTATCTCCTCTGTTCAGAAGTTTTAACTGCAAACACAATTCATAAAACCTTTGTGTTATGCATTTATGATTGAAAAAAAAGCAATAAATACAAGTAGAATTTTGTAGAATATTATGTGTTGAAAGGTTAAATTTAATGGAGGTGGGGTACCCCCATATCACTTCACATACCAATAGTGATATTTGATCACATGGCAGACCATTCATATCATAAAACAATTCAACCTAATTCATTTGCACCTAAGTCAAGCATCAGTTAGCTCCACACAGCTCTTCCATTGTGCGACCATCAAGGTGTAAACTGCTTCTGTGCAGTGCCATCTGCAGTAAATTTGTTATGGAGAGCATCCATTTTGTAATAAACTGGAGGTAAAGCAAGGGTACTTAAGATTGATACTCCAAGCCCAATTTTGTTTGCATGAAAAATATGAAATTTCCACAAATCAAAAAGGATCATATTTAAATTACATACTCAAAACCCAAAGGTACATGTCACCTGAAAACCGTGAGTCAGGGACAAATAAGGTGTGCACTTTTTGCGATGGTCATGACTTGCTATTTATAAAAAATGATAAAGAAATTTGTAATAACAATAAAGATATGGTTTTCAGATATAGAAGATTCAAAAACTTGGTTTAAACAGAATCCTCCTTTATCAAAGATCTGTCATATTATGCGAGTACCTGACTTCCAAATCTCTTTTGACTCAAATGCAAAATAACTTGTTTGTGATAGAGGAAGGTGACTTGTTGACTTGTGTGATTGATTATCTAGTTATTATCTGTACTTGAGTTTGTGCAATAGCCAACATGCAGATTTTGGCATTTCTGCAATAATGCCTTTTGCTGTCTTGTACAGTTATGATGCATACAAGAAAAGAGTTACTCTCACGACCTCAGGTATTGTGCCATTAATGAAGATAAACAGTCAGATTTTATCTTGAATCATTGCTTATTATTTATCATATAAAAATTTGTTGGAAAATATTCTGAAGTATATATTGACAGGTACATTTTTCATATAACAGTCCTCATTAAAGTATGAAAATTCCTCGTCTTAATTAAAGTCATCTGTAAAGAGGAAAGTCCAGGCAAAATCACTATATGTTATTTAGGTACAATGAATGTTTGTTGGGAGGGTCAATCCATCACGTTTTTAACCCTGCACTAAAAACAGTTTATAAAACTGCCAATTTGGTTTCTATTATTTTGATTATCATTACCATCATTTCTATACCAAATGTACATCACTTTACAACAGGGTTTTGATCAAACACCAGAGGTTGGTATACAGCTGATATCCACAGTGATCCATGACATGTTAAATATAGACTGTGCTGTATTGATGGGAGCTAACCTAGCACATGAGGTTGCTGAAGAGCAGTTTTGTGAAACAACCATAGGTAAGTAGAAGAATACATTTAATATTCATTATCTCAAACAGTCTTCTGTCTTGTTACGAGCATCATGAATTTTATTTCTGCTCATTCCTTGTGAAGGACTAGACTGAAGCCAAATTGTATGTGTAGCTTTATAAAAACAAACATAGATCAAGTTCATTGTTCAAAATTTTCTGAACAAATTTGATAGAGTTATGGCCCTTGTTGGATATTTTTAAATTATCTTATGTGTATTAATCCGGGCTTTTTTTGCAACAGACTGGAATGGTTACCTATGTTTTGTAGTGGGGTGCATCTTGCTTTTCTTGCAGCACTTTAGTAAAATTTCAATTAAGTCGGCTAAATTAGTCTTAAGAGTTGAATGACTTGGCTTACACCAATATTTAATGTAAATTAGGATTTGTTAAAAATCTTTATTTATATTATGATCAAAATGTAACATAGCTATATTTGAAATTTAGATAAATTGAAGTAGATTGTACCAAAAGACAATCCACTTATTCAGTATAGAAGGAATTTCATTTGTGTTTTTTTATTTTATTAAATGGCACTTTTAACACATATCATTGTATGGTCTAAATCACCTGGAGGAACTGGGACATAAGTGCCTTTTCCCAAGGACACTCTAAGGCAGCCAACCTTGGCTGGCCTGGGCAGATACCAAATTCACCACCGTTAAATTTCTAGTCCATTAGTCTAGCAACTATGCTAATGCAGTCCTTCAAGTACACCATTAGCCTAGATCACCTGGCCTACATGATGAAATTTCCAGGTGTTGTTGTTGTTGTTGTTGGGCTTAATGCAATTTTTCAGCACACGATAAGCTATTCATGGCGGCCAGTATTAATGGTGGAGAAAGAAACCGAGAAATCACTGGAAAGAACCACCGACCCACGAGAAGCTACTGGCAAACTTTCTCACATATCCACATACGACGAATCCTAGACTCGAACACATGCAGACAGAGGTGAGATGGCAGTGATCCGTAACGGACAGCGCTTTAGACCACTCGGCCACTCGGGACCCCTTTTTCCAGGTATAAGAATGAGACACTGCTAAACAAAATAGACAATTTTTCTGCCAAGACCTTTGTGAAAAGTCATCTATAATAAAGGAAAATTGCTTTAATTTTGGATCTGATTGTGTGGTTGGCATTGTTAAGCTGTTTAGCTTACAAATTCATAAGATTAGCTAGTACATGTCAGCATTTTCACACTTTTGTTTATCCACAAGCCTTTTTAAAAAGGTAAAGGTATTGAATCCATCACGATGTATATGTGTACATTTTTAGTATCGTGCATTTCAATCTACAGCATTTAAGGGTTCAAGCTTTGATGTTCAGCAAGCCAGACCAAGGGCAAGGCAAACAAGGCAATCACCTTGAGCCCAACGCTTCTCTGCAATGCAATTTTTTTTGCTTGGGGCCCCATGCCTAGTGCCTTGCACTTCCTAGAGCCAGACCTTATGTGCAGCATTGTTATAGGTTGTGTCATAGGTGAAATTGCTCTTGTATCAATAACTGCATAAATTCCTCAGAAATATTTGAAGACAAACAGAATTTTGCTATATACTACATTTCAAGTTGGCACAACTAAAAACTTTGTTTTTAAGTCACAGATCATCTCCAAATAAAATGTCAAAATGGAGATTGCTGAAATGATGAAATTGTGACATCTTGGTCCCAAAAGAGACTCTACATGGGGGGGGTATTGTTATTTGGTGGGTGATTTTTATTGCTAGTTTGAAATTACAAAATCTCCATACCCTAATGTCATTTCTTACAGGTGCTGCCACTGAAGAAGAAGGTAACTTTATAAAGGAAGTGTTTGAGACTCCTTACTTTAGGTGCTCTGTCATAACTAATGTCATTTCTTACAGGTGCTGCCACTGAAGAAGAAGGCAACCTGATAAAGGAAGTGTTTGAGACTCCTTACTTTAGGTGCTCTGTTGTAACTGATGCTCAGACAGTGGAGATGTGTGGAGCATTGAAGGTAGGCATAGTGGAGCTTTATTGATTATTCCCATGTCTACCTGCATATATGTCTGTGAACCCAAAACATGGTTAACTCAGACCTACTATTGTATAATGTGCTGACATATCATGGTCAGTTGAGATAAGTAATGGGTTGGTTGGATAGCTAGTTGGTTTTCAATGGTACTTTGAGCACATTTATCATGGTAAAGAAGTGGTTGATCAATGCTTTGCCAAAGGACACACCATGGTATCCATCATGGTTTGGGCTGGATTTGTCTTGAACCTGTAACTCTTCATTTATAAGGCTTGCAGTCTGAGAACTGAGCTAATATGGTTTCCAAATAAGTAATTGAAACAAGGTTTATTCTGCAAATGTGTTATCCAATAATAATACCTTTGTAGAACTACTACGACCTTAAATCCAGCCCTCCCAGATACTACTTTTAGCTAAAGGAAGCTAGAAGTTTTTTCCAACCTGTGTCCCATTGAAACAGTGTATTCCCAGTTCTTAGTCATATTATGCCAGATTGGGTCCTATGCCATATACAGCTAGGTGAACATCATGTGAATAAAAATTTGGACATAAAAAAGATTATTTATTAAATAAGTAATGTAAATAAATTTCATTCCTCTTTGTCTCATTGTGAAGTTTTTTTAAGATTGAATCAAACTTTTTTAAATTCATTATGTTTATGGATTTCTTTTTCATATCAGTAAACTTACTTTGAACATGGGTTGGTGTTGGAAATTCGTAGCTGCCAACCCTCACGATTTTTGCACGAATTTCATGACTTTTTCAGTAATTCACGCCACATGGAAAAAAATCATGAATTTTCCAATTCTCAGTTATTTTAAATCTTTAATAAAATAACCAATTTAAATCTTTAATAAAATAACTGATTTCCCGTTAAGTGCTAGTCATGTTATTGGCAGTTGCTAAAATGGTTTGGTACTGCTGGTTGCATTATTAACAGAAATATAACTGATTAATACATTTGGCCCAGTAGCAATCATTTTTTAGCGTATATTGATCTTTATTATTGTAAATTTGTGTAGTCGATTGACTGGGAATGCAAAAGGTCAAATCTAAGTCAAATTTCAGCACCGATATACGTTTGATTCATCTGTCAGCAGATTAAAGATATAATGAATGCTATGCTCACTATTTTTGAGAAAATAAATCGTATACCTATCAATTTCATGCAGGTATATCTTGATGAAAGATCATTCAAGTTTGCTAGGCCGGCTATTAAGAGGTCACCCCATGCTGACACCAAATTCCAACTTTTTGATAGGCAATGGACTCTGACCCCACACCCCAACACAAATGTTCAAATATTATAAATGGGGTGGCAAGGGTCAGAGGAAACTCTGACTAGGTGGCAGAAATGTGAGAAAGCACATTGGTAGCAAAAAAGCACAAAGAGGTTGCCATTTCCTTCTCCCTCCTTTTTATTCGTATTTTCCCTTATTTTGGTGACATGGGGGGAGATACCCCCATTTGATAAAATCCTGGCTGGATCTGTTCACAAACATCTATTCTAAAATTAAACCAGCTACTATCAGAGATCAAAGCAAAAATGGATGTAAGAACAATGTTTTTCTTTTTTTTATTTAAAAGTATTACATGGCATGAATTTCATGTTTTTTTTCAGTGATTCAGATTCACACCGCGTGCAAAATAATCAAGAATTTCCCAATTCTCAGTTAGTTTAAATCTTAAATAGAATAACCGATTTCCTGTTAAGTGCTAGTATGATATCGGCAGTTGCCAAAATGGTCCGATAATGCTGGTCATGATATTAGTACAACTGTAGCTGATTGATATAGTTGGCCAGATAGCAAGCATTTTAGTGTATTTTAATATATATATTGTTGTTTTACAAATGATTTGAAATGTAACTGGAGCCTATTTGTAATTTCACTCCACACATGCGCTGTCAACACTGATTTGAAATGCTGTTTGGCATTGATACTGGAAAGTCCTTCACCACCAAGGAAAAAGAAATGTATTGCCCAAAAAGTTAAGTTTAGAATATACCAAATTTTGGCCGTTCATTCAGCCAACCAACACCAACATGTAGTTTGTGAGATATGTGACTAGGAGTGAAAATGGCAAGATCCAGATCAAATTTCAGCAATGATGTATTTTCGACTCGTCTGTCAGCAGATTAAAGATCTAACAAATGCTATGCTCACATTCCTATCGATTTCATGAAAGTAAATCTCGATGAAAGGTCGTTCAAGTTTGCTAGGCCAGCTTGTAAGTCACTTCCCCATGCCAAGACCAAATGTTTCGGCAAATTCCAACTTTTCAACAATTCATGACTTCATGTCATTATTCACAAATTTGTATCCCTATTTTCCCTCATTGCATTACTGGAAGTTTTGCAGCTATGGTAATAACTTTTAGAAAGTAGAATCTGTACTATATTGCCTTCAAGTGCACAAGGGGAGGATCATTGTCAAATATACTCAGAATTATATTACATTGTCAAATATACTCAGAATTATATTACAACCGATGCATAAGAAATATTCTGAAAACTATAAAAACCATAAAAATGTAGGTAATATATTAACAATAAATGATAGCTCAAATGGTAGTAACCAAGCCAGACATGCCAAAAAATTAGGTTTGAATCTAAGAAGAGATTTTTCTATATTCTTTTACCCTTTCTTAACATGACAGATTCTTCCAATCTCCATCATTCTGATTTTACAGATTAATTGGAATTTTTCACAGACAACTTCAGTCGTAAAGACTCCATATTTTTTGATATTTTGTGATCTTGCAGATGATGTTATTTTAACAGATGATGTGTATTTCTTGCTTGATTGGTTAATGATAAATACAAATAATCACAATGAAAGAATATTTTAAAAATTCGAGTGATTTATCGAGTTAACTGCCACTCCAATTTTATTAACATTTTGAACTAGAAGAAAAATGTGTAGTCTCAGCAATTTCCAAACAGGTGCTTCTATTTCCAATATATATAGTGCCATTTCTTATTGCAAGCCTAGAGAAGTTTCAGTGAGGTATATGATGACTGGTAAATTCACAATAACTGAGACAATGAGCAAACAGAAAGTGAAACTGCCAACAAAGAAATGGAGTCCCCATTAGTTGAAACTTGAAAATATCACATGCTCAAGAAATAACTTGAAAGTCGTAACTTGGATAAGACTCTTGACTATATTATTGGAATTGTAAACTATGACATCCCCATGCTGTTAGATTGGTGTTGGAGGCATCACAGGAGAATTCTACAGTAACAGATTGTTAACTGTTCAGTTTTTCTTGCAGATCACAAATTGATACCTCATTTTATTTTGATGCCGATCTGATAACACCATTGGCCCAAATGGGTCTTTTTTTGACAAACCTGGCTGCAAAACTGTTTTTTGGATAAGATCTGTTGACATTTTCATCAAACAGTTATCAAACCCATCCAAATATATCTACAGCTGAGCTTCCAACACTTGATAAAAGCACTGCAGCAGTGAATAGGACTAACTAATTTGACAACGTGGACAAGAATTAATTTTATGCCACTTTTGTATAATATTATGACAATATCCTCCATATTGGACTTTGCATTACTAGCCATTTTTAGCTGGTAAAAAACGCAGCAGGCATGCATGAAAGTATACTGCCTGTCAGAATGCCAGTTTCTCAAGTTCTTTTTCAAATTTTAAATTGCTAACCTAAATTAGGTATATTTACCTCATAACCATGCACTATTTCCACCATATTGGCATTTATGCAATTCAAAACTCTAATGATACGCATTCAACAAAACATATGATATATGATCACGAGGCGAGTTAAAACTGATGACATTGAAATTTCATTGCACATTTTCTATGGGGACGTTTTTCAAAATTTTAATGCGATCCCACTTGTATTGCAATGCTATTCTTTGGACTCCGAGCATTGTGTTGTAACAGGATTTGCATGTAGATGGGTTAGAAGGAGTTCACATTATCCTTCTGTAAATTAAGAATATATTCAATATAGAATTAACTCTAAAAGAGTGTAGTCTGCTTTATGTCAGACAACTTGATGATAGTCAATTAAAACCGGGAATGGGGATAGGGTTAAAATTGCCCAAAATGTGCACTCTGGTTTCGAAGTTTCTGTACCAAGGTTCTGCAGTCATCCAGATCAGGCAGATTTGCAACATGTTTGTTGCCTTGGCTGATGCATTTTCAAAGAGGTCCTAATCTTTGATGCAGATAAGTCCATTTGTCTTTCAAGTAGATAGAGCTTCTTTTGCAGCAAGATAGAATCACAAACTGCCAATCTTTGGCCCTCTGAACCCTGATCCAAAAGCCTCAACCATGGATAGGGTATAAATTAGTTTAGAGGTTTCAGTGGCATATATTTAGACAAATGCATTCACAAACACACACAGTGTCTTGGTTAGTTTAAAACAAAAGCAGTACAGAAAGTCAAAGTCCAGAACTGTAAAATGATTCTGGTAGCCCCACTCAGGTAGGACAAGTAATTGACTAATGATCTTCTCCATTTAATAAAATATTTTCCCTCAAAAATGCTGACTTCTTCCTTCATGCCTGGCTCGTGTTGGGAGAGTCATACAAAGAAAGGAATTTCAGCCTTCATTTGTAGAAAGCGAAAAGTCTGGCCACTCTAAAAGCTTATGAGGACAGGTGTAAGATTGTCAGTATCTCCTGTTAGTGCCTCTATTCCACGGTCCTGCTCATGGAGGAGAAAAAATTAGTTGGTTCTAAATGAAATGATGCAACTTGACAATCCTTTATGGCCACCGCAATGGTCAATTTGAAAATCTTGCTTTTACAACTAAATGGAAAATCATTTTGACATGGAGTTTACACCAGAAGACTTATTATGCTGGTCTTGTAATAATGAAAATGGTGCTTTTCTTACATCCAATATGGCCACTTCGGTAGCCATCTTGAAAATTCAGTTTTTCTCAAGCCCCAAATGGGAAGTCATCATATCAGATGACATTTTCATGAGCAGATCTCTTATGGTTTCTGGTTGATACTTGGTGAAAGAAATTGTCATTCTAACATGGCCACCATTGGGATCATTTTGAAAGTCTTGTTACCACTAATCTTCCAGAAATTGATGGTCATATCAGCATAAAGCTGTAACCAAAAGATTTTGTAAAATGTCTTCTTGATTCTTATGGTGCTGATCTAATGTTAAATGTGGCACAACATTCAGGTTTGGTTGGCACTTATCTTGTTGTTTGTTATGTATCCATCATGATACAGTTCATGATAATGGTTGCTTTGTCCCCAAAATCGGATTTAAAATCTAGTGCACATCTGTTACATATGAGTTCAGGGATCAAGTCACTCAACAACTGTCGCATGAAGAGACTACCTGAGTTATGCTGTATTTAGATACAGTGTGAGTAGATGGAGGAAATCAAAAAGAAAAAAGCAGAAATAAAAATAAGTATTTTTATCATTTAAAAAAATGATTATTTAAGGTATATCATAAAAAGCCAAGCAAACCCAGATGAAGTTACTACAATGATAATGTATATGTACTGCAAGATTTGAAGATTATTCCTTAAAGTCCCAGTAAAGGCTTGGGTACCCCTTTGTTACCCTAACCCTAACCCTAACCCTAACCCTAACCCTAACCCTAACCCTAACCCTAACCCTAACCCTTTGTTAAATGCTTAGCAAAAATATCTTGTCTTTAATTTTCTATTTAGGCTGTTATTTTGATCTATTGTCTTTAACTTTCTGATTAGGATGCCTAATTGATTTATAATTATATCTTGTCTTTAATTATCTAATTAGGCTGTTATTTTGATCTATTGTCTTTAACTTTCTGATTAGGATGCCTAATTGATTTATAATTATATCTTGTCTTTAATTTTCTAATTAGGCTGTTATTTTGATCTATAATTATATTGTCTTTAACTTTCTGATTAAGCTGTTAATTGATTTATAATTATATCTTGTCTTTAATTTTTAATTAGGCTGTTTTTTATCTATAATTTTGATTGTGTTGCCTCTTTCTTTCAGAATGTAGTTGCCATAGGAGCAGGCATTGTAGATGGGTTAAAGATGGGTGACAACACTAAAGCAGCTGTGATTAGATTGGGACTGATGGAAATGGTAGCATTTGGAGAAATGTTTATACCAGGTTCTCAAAATTTTCACATCAGACTCAAGTGTGTATCACAAATAATTAAGAACTTTTTTCACAATTTGTGGGATATTTAAATTCATGAAAACTCAATTTAACTGTATCTGACATATATTGAATTCATTATTTTATATGCTATATAATTTTAACTAATCCTTGGTTGCTAAAAACTGTAAATTTATGTTCTATGAACAAAGTGTTAAAGTTTTTGAAAACTTCCTGTCTTTTTATCCATGGTTGTAGTTCATTACAACTTTGGTAGGAAGTTAATATTTTTAAAAGTTTGTACTCTACTATGGTATGAGTTCCTTCCTCCTTGCATAAAAAGTGCCATATTCAGGTTTCTGTAATATACATGTCTTGTACATCATCAGTGGTTTTATTCCACTGCAGATTTAGTAACAGATTACTGTATGTTTACAGTTTGTACCCAGATATGATCTGATTGTCACTTGCATTGATTGGAATCAAAATGCCACTAATCAGAAATACTATTATTTGGAAGACAGATTGGATACTTCATTGTATGGAACACAGATAAAATTTCTGTACTGTATCAAACACAGATCAAAAGCTGCATTTTTTGAACACAGATTGGATACAGCAATGTGTTCAATTCAATAGGAATATATTGTAATAACAATATGTTAAAGCAATGGTTGCAATATTGGACATGAGATCAGCATCATTTTTATATAAGACTGACTAGACATCATAAGAAATATCTTACTGAAAACTCCATATTTGCATGACCTTCCACTTTGGATGAGTAGCCATAGCAAGATTTTCAAGATGGCTACTGTGGTGGCCATATTGGATGTCCATGCATTATAATGTCAATGTGGTTATTTATTCAGGAGAAGAAGAGATCACATTGTGACCATGTTGGAGATCAAATCAGTAATTCACAACACCATCATTTTCATTTAGGACCAACAAGATATCATAAAAAGTCTTTTAGTGAAAACTTGTGTTGTTGTGACCATCCATTCAGGAGGAGTCAGAATAACCAGGTTTTTTTCACAATGACTGAAGAAGAAGCCACATTGAATGACAGATCAACATAATTTTAATTTGGGACCATGTAAATATCACAAGAGGTTTTTCGGTGAAAACCTCTTGTTGATATGGCCATCCATTGAGGAAGACCTTTTGTGATGTCACTGTGATGTCTGCAGTGTGGCAGTTTATAGTGATGTCCCACCCAGTCACATTATCCTGAGACCAGGCCGACCAGTCCTAACACTAACCTCTTAATGCTGAGTGACAAGCAAAGCAGCTGTTAGTACCATTTTTGTATATCTTTGGTATGACTTGACCGGGGATCAAGCCCATGACCTCCCACATCTGAGACGGATGTACTAACCACTAGGCCAATGGAGTGGTTCATTGAGGAAGAGTAGCAATAAGAAGACTTTCAAGGTGGTTGCCATGGCAACTATATCTGATGTCTGAACAGTAATGTTTTTATTTGAGACTAGGGCTCTAATGACAGGGTGATAACTGATGATGAGTAGGGCTGTAATGACAGGGTGATAACTGATGATGAGTAGGGCTGTAATGACAGGGTGATAACTGATGATGACTAGGGCTGTAATGACAGGGTGATAACTGATGATGAGTAGGGCTGTAATGACAGGGTGATAACTGATGATGAGTAGGGCTGTAATGACAGGGTGATAACTGATGATGAGTAGGGCTGTAATGACAGGGTGATAACTGATGATGACTAGGGCTGTAATGACAGGGTGATAACTGATGATGACTAGGGCTGTAATGACAGGGTGATAACTGATGGTGAGTAGGGCTGTAATGACAAGGTGATAACTGATGATGACTAGGGCTGTAATGACAGGGTGATAACTGATGATGACTAGGGCTGTAATGACAGGGTGATAACTGATGATGACTAGGGCTGTAATGACAGGGTGATAACTGATGATGAGTAGGGCTGTAATGACAGGGTGATAACTGATGATGCTTTGAATTTTGACAGTAATCAGTAACAAAACTTGCAACTGGTTAACTTTGATGATATTCCCCATGCTCTTTTTTTAGTAAGTTGAACAAATTTATAAAATCCCTCCCTCCCAGAATTTTTTTTAAAGACAAGTTTTAAACAACAATTTAAATCTTGGAATATCTCTGCCTTGGGCAAAAGTCAATTGCCATACAGAATATAATTCAGAATAAAATTAATAACATTTTAAATTGTACTGTAGGAATATATGCACACACATTCACCACATTCAAAACATGTGAACCGTGATTTCTTCCTTTGACAGTTTGTGTTTCTTCTGGTTTTAAGTTATTTTAAAGCTGGTGACAAACAAGTTTGACTGATTCAGACATTTAGCTTGATTGATACTAATTACTGAATAAAATGGAGTAGGATCTAAGATAATTATTTAGTGTGGTGCACATACATAGTTTTCATACAAAGACAGGCAAGAAATATCTTTATACATTAATCGCTGATCTTTATATAAACTGATGGTTCGAATCTCAGGCTTGGACAATGTGGGTATGTGAGAATGTTTGCCAGTAGCTTCATGTGGGTCAGTGGTTCTTTCTGGGGTTTTCCCTGGTTCTTCCTCCGCCATATACTCTGGCTGCCATGTATAGCCTATCTTGTGCTGAAAAATGTCATTAAGCCCTATAACATTAACAACAATTTAAACTGAGAATTTGGGAGATATATTATCTATGGAAATACTCAAGGAATCACTGATCTTTACATAGACTGGGGACTGGTGAGCTATATTATCTAATGGAAATACTCAAAATATCACTGGTCTTTACATACACTGAGGACTAGTGAGGTATGTTATCTATGGAAATCCTCAGTAAGTCACTGGTCATTATGTAAATGGAGGATTTCGGAAATAAGTTTTCTCAGAATTACTCCAGTTGTACTTGACAGTGATGTTTTTAAAACTTTTATTAACCCAGGTTGGTGATCCTTGGATTCATCACTTATTAATAAAATCATGTTGAGAATTTTTTGTACCTTAAATGTTGTAAATTTGAAGAAAAAACAATTGTAATTAATCAAATTTGATCAGAAAATAAAAAATGAAAAAGAAGAAATATTTGTAGCTCAGGATAAAATAGTTTAATGCTTGCATAGATTTGTTATGGTCTTTGGAATATATGTGATATGGATATAAGGTGTTCTTAAAACTTTTATTACAGCTGAAGTACTAAATAAAAGTTCAATTATATAAGAAACAATAGATTAACATTGAATGTCCAAGTAATAGAGCTTGTTACCAGAATAATAATGTACAGCTGCTGGACTTTGAAGGAAAAGATCAGAAGTGACCTGAATGGGGTTAAAGAAATTAAATAATTCATGGATTTTTCCTTGAATACTCATATGTTCAGTTATCTAATGTATTGGACAAATTGGATGCAATATCAAATTTTCCATTTTGGATCTGTCTGCTGTTCAACTTTTAGTCTTTGTAATTTTTTCATAACTCTGCTCTTTAAATGCTCTGTTGAGACTAGACAAACATAATTTCTGAACTTGAAATTTCTTCATATTTTGTAATATAGTTTTTGTACATCATTTGTACAATCTAAGAAAATCTGTTTCGCATCATAACCTTTAATGGTAGAATCTGCAAAAACTAGCACAAGTCCCAAAGGTTTTCAATCACTAAATGTGTTTTACTGAAATGAATCACCATTTTTAAAAAATTGAGCACTGTTGGAGATTAAGGCCATCACTATTGTCAACATATATATTTGCTCAAAACAAGTGAATAATGGATATATCTCATTGATTGGGTGAAAAACGGTATTTTTATGACAAGAAATATTTTCACTATTTACTTGAATGAAGTAAATTTTCTTTTAATTTTATTCTCAGATGCATTGGTTAAATAGATGTACTGTATAACAAATTGAACGAGCATTTTTCTTGCTGGATCCCGTGCAGTGTTGGCAGTTTACCATTTATGTTCTGCAGTGTTTTATGATTATTTGCACAGAAGCTATGAACAGTTACATAATTCTCCTTTTCTATTCAAAGTAACCAACACATTAAGATAAATAAATATTTTTGCCTTCTTGGCAAACACTTAGTAATATTTAACTGGTGGCAGCCATATTAACCTCTCAGATATGTAAGTATCTCAAAAAAAACTTCAAATTTCATAGTTACTTTATTATCAGTGTCTGATGACAGCCAGTGAAAATTAAATTTTTTCACTCCAGTGAAATATCTAGATTATTTCATTCATCCAGTAATTCGCTGCTTAGCACCACAGCAGATGATTACATATTATTATACCATTTTTTTTCAATGCTGAGGTTTTGTTTTCTGCCTCATCAGCATTACCACAATGATGCATGGGTGTCATTTGTTTCAGACAATGTCCCAAGTAGTTGCTAATTGGATAGAGGGGAGATAATTCATTCCATGGAAACAAGTTGGACAATACATTCAGCAGGACATAGTTTTATTTGTTGGTTTGTTTTTTGTTTCTTTTTTAAAGCCATATATATCATGCATGATGTAACTTGTGATGAGAAATCTCAAGCTTCCCAAATGTTCTCTTTACATTGTTTTTTTAAATTTTTATTTTAAAGGCTTTTATATTTTTATTCTAAAGGTTTTTCTTTTATTTTAAAGGGTGTACAAGAGAGACATTTTTTGAAAGTTGTGGAGTGGCTGATTTGGTAGCTACATGTCATGGAGGCAGAAACAGAATGCTGGGAGAAGCAGTGGTTCAGTCAGAAAAGGTAACAACAAAGTCATCCCAGTATATGACAGTGTTAGAGTTAATTATATTTTCTGTCAGTTTGAGAAATATCACGGTTAGAATTTTAGGCATGAACAAGTCTCTTGCAACAAATCGGATGGTGAAAGTTTGTAATCTCACACCAGATGATGAAATAATTCTCTTATGTATCAGTACAAAAACAACATAGTCTTGGTGTCAAAATTTGTAACGTTGGAAAAGTACAGGAGTTTGGAGTAAAGCATTTGTTGTAAACTCGAATTGGTTGCAAAGAATTGTTTGTAAAGTAGAGTTTGCTACTGTTATAATTTTACCTTTTTAGTATTTAATTTTCCAGCAGGTTTGTGCAAGTTAATAATATTAGAAATATAATGATGTTCATCTTTCGTGGGTTATTGTTTGCAGTCCTGTTTGAATAATAGAATCCATCTAGATGGACTTGTGCAGGACCCTCCTTAGAAATTCCAACTCGAGATTAATTTGTAGGCTTGATTCTGGCTCTTCCTTACTTCTACACACAAATTCTGATCCCTTGGTTAAAACCTGCAATCCTGTCCACAGAATATATAATTCAAGGTCTAGAATTTCCCATTCCTGAAGCAACATATATGATGAATTATGTTTCTATTATTTCTGGTAAAAAGGTGTAAAAGAGGACAAATCATTTGAGTTAAAGCCTTGAAAATACTTTTCATTTACAATCTAATAGATATACTTAGGCAGTGGTTTCCAACCCCTATGTTGAGACCCAGATCAGGGTCACATGGATGTTCTGGAGGGTCACAGAAGGTCGCCAGGATTTTATCTTTTAGGGTGGCACAACTTATAAAAATATGGAAACAGGGTCATAAGGCTTAGAAAGATTTTAATAGGATCCTGGCTTAAAAAAAAAGGTTCAGAACCACTCTCCTCTCCTAAGGCATCATCATCAGGTAATGCAAGAAGAAAATTGTTTTTCTATTACATCAAAGACATCCTAAGCACAATGACATCATCTAGTGTGCTAAGGTGGGATAGGCACAACTTTGTAAAAATGCCACACATCATAACACACACACACACACATATATATATATATATATATATATACATATATATATATATATATATATATATATATATATATATATATATATATATAATATGGGCAATATTTTTCAGAATTTCATGTTGTGGATACCTTTTCAATGACTATTTAATGTAAAGTTCACAGCCAGATTACCAAAGCAACCAGGTATGAGCAAGGATCAGGAAAACTATGCATCCTTTTGTTTTGGCGACATAAAATTGGTTTGCTGAGGAAAACTTTACTACTTGCTGATCTCTGATTGAGTTGGTTTATATTTACACCTCAAATTATTCTATCTTCATCTTGTACTCCTTACGAGCTCTGAAACTCATTTTAAGATCTAATCGATGTCAGTTATCAATTACTTTTGCCTACTTGTCAGTCTATAATATGATGCAGAAGGAGCTGACTTTGCTGTTTACATTTGACATAAAGTTGATACTAAAATTGGCTCAAATCATACTAATTACAATTGAGGACCTTCTGGTATCAAGATTTTGATAGGTGTCACCAGCATTTTGAGTAAAGGTTCAAGTAGTGAAGTGATAAGCAAATTAGAGTATAGAGTAAAGTGATGACATGTGCATTTTTCTGGAGATCTGCACAGGTGGATTTAAAATTAAAAAATACAAGTCCTATTTTATGCAAAGGTATATAATATTTCAGAGCTTCTTTTCAGAATTTAAAAGGACCCTTTTCTACAATTAATTTCTTCATGCAAACATAGTTAAGCAGAAAATATTAACACTTGTATTCAGTGAATTAATGGCTTCACAAAATGTATATAAATTTGGTAATTATAGTAACTTGTTTCTTGTGATTCATTGTGTTTTAATGTGTGGTCATAGTTAAGATGCTTTGACTAGTCATAAAAAAGCCTTTGATTTAAAAAATGTTTAATGATTCAGTTAGAGTGATAAGTAAACCTTGAAATTTTTGTTTAAAAAATTAAGGAAACCCTGAAAAGCTTAAAGGTAAAGGTCATTGTGGCTGAAAGAATAAAGTGACTTCTGCAAAATAGCTGAGTTCCCGACCATCTGCAATTAAAAATATTTTTAATATAAAAAAATATTTCAAAAATATTTTGAAAACAATATCTTGCATTTGGTGTAATATCTTGCATTTGGTGTAAGCTAGGACCTTGTTGATTTTGAGTTTCATAATGTCATAAGTCATAGTACTGTGAAAAAAAGAAGTAAAATTAACTCCACATCACATTCCTAGACCAAAATTTTGTATATGCCTTACACATGGGTTAATGAACCTTTTTGAGGGTCAAATGTTTAACAAAGAAAGAAACATAGATGGTTTCTGGACAACAATTAGTTTTCAGACGTATATTCAGCAGAGTTTGTAGATGACTCGTGGGATAAAATGGTCAAAGGTTAGGGTCACTTTGAAAGAAAGAAGAAACATGTTTTTGTGTAATAACTTTTTTCTTGCCTATGCACCTTGACTAAACTTTATGGAGGGCTTTCACTTAAGGTGTGGAAGAGGCACATCAGTGAGAAGGTCAAATGTAAGAGTGAGAAGGTCAAATGTAAGAGTGAAAGGGTCAAATGTAAGAGTGAGAAGGTCAAATGTAAGAGTTTTATTTTGTGTCAGGAATAAGTTTCTTGACCAAACATGGGAGATGGCTTGCAGTTAGATTAATAAAGAAATCTTTGAATTCTGGGGTCTACAATTTAGAGGTCATGATCATGGTAAGTCTAATAAGTAAAGAATAGTTTTGCACATTACGTCTAGTTCAATACTGTGTACGTTAACCAAAGGCTGACATTATTTGGACCAATTGGTCAGTAATCACCAAGTCCACTATACCCAGATAGTGCCTTCATAGAGTGGTCAATAATCACAGAGTCCACTATACTCAAATAGTGCCTTCATAGAGTGGTCAGTAATCACAGAGTCCACTATACCCAAATAGTGCCTTCATAGAGTGGTTAGTAATCACAGAGTCCACTATACCCAGATAGTTCCTTCATAGAGTACTATTAAACATGGAGCAGGTGTATAATGGGTTTTTTTTTTACTACTCCGGTGGCCATGTGGTTAGAACATCCGCCTTGGATTTTGGAGGTCACGAGTTTAAACCCCAGCAAAGTCATACCAAAGACATAAAAATCATAGAAGGAGCTGCCTCTCCAGGCACTCAGCTCTAAGAGTTTAGTATTAGGACCAGTCATCCTGGTGTCAGGATGATATGAGTTGGCAAGACATGATGCTATATGTCTGAAGCATAATGCCCCAATGCTAGACATCATAAAAAACTGCCACACTGCAGACACCATAGTGATATAACTGAAACATTTTTAAATCCATGTTAAACATCTAAACACGCACACATATAATGTGTTGTACATGGTACTCATGTTGGGTATATTTATTAGTCTTGCTGAATTTAAAGTGTAGCTTCTTATCACAATAGATATCTTGCTTACAGTACATATGTACAGACTTTTGTTTGACCTGTATGAAAATCTCTGTGTAATTTGGATTTGACACCAGGCCAACCAGTCCTAACACTAACCTCTTAATGATGAGTTCCAAGTGAGGTGGCTGCTAGTACCATAATTATAATTCTTGATATGACTTGGCTGGGGTTTGAACCCACAACCTTCTGCATCAGAGGCAAGTATTTAGGCCACCTGAGTGGTCAAAGGTCTACGTCACAGCACTGTAGACTATCATTTTCATTAGGCTGCTCTGCATGGGTTTGAGATTTGTTAGATACAAAGAGATGAACTCAATCTCATCTCGAGTATAAATTTGGTAAATACTTTCAGAGATAGAAGGTGAAGTACAATTTTCTTAGAATGGTTGTAGAGTCAGAATAATATTGGATTCAAAATATGTGGCTAGTCTGCTATAAATGAGTAGCACCATGCCAATGAAATTAAGGATTGAACTCAGGATTGCTAAGATGTAAGCACACATTATCTCTGAGTTGTTTAGATAGGATAAAATGTATAGTTTTATGCTCAGTTATGTACACTTTTTAATTTGCAATTATTTCATGTATTTTAAGACTTTGAAGGAGCTTGAGAAAGAAATTCTCCATGGTCAGAGTTTCCAGGGACCCCTTGTCGCCAGAGAGATCTACAGTATGCTAGAACTGAAGAATCTCACTGAAAGGTAAATAGAAACAACATTCTAGCACATCATTCTTTGAATGTAACAGGTTTATTTTGGGGAGTTGAACATTACATTTTCTAGCATTTTAATGCATGATACATAGTCACTTAATCTGATCCATGGTCATTTTTTTTAATTTGATCCATGGTCATTTTTTTCACTCTTCCTGTTTAACATTACTATAGGAAAATTTTGTAATTAATTTATTACAAAAAATGGATAATTGTTTTGCGATTTCTGACTTATCATTGGTTATATTTTAGTTCATTTTATGTTTTATTGGTTCTTCTAATGCACATCATATAAAATTAAATTATTACTGATTGATATTATTATTCGCATTCATATGTATAAAACTTTAAATGTTAATCAGCAAATTTCAGTTTTAGCTTTAGTTGATTTTAGTAGTCAATAAATAGTCTGTGGCTATCATCATTTTTCTTCCAGTGGAAATGAGTTTCATTGTCTTCTGTTATGTACACACACACACACAATTCCTTTAAAGCATATATGTGTCCTATCACAGATATAGTCTCCTATAAACAAACAAATGACAATGTACTATAAAGAATATAATAGAGCCTTATAAATATTACAATAGTATCATAAAGATAATATTTGAATAATATGATAGTGTCCAATGAATAATATAAGTGTCCAATGAATAATATAAGTGTCCAATGAATAACATGTGTCCAATGAATAATATAAGTGTCCAATGAATAATATAAGTGTCCAATGAATAATATAAGTGTCCAATGAATAATATAAGTGTCCAATAAATAACATGTGTCCAATGAATAATATAAGTGTCCAATGAATAATGTAAGTGTCCAATGAATAACATGTGTCCAATGAATAATATGTGTCCAATGAATAATATAAGTGACCAATGAATAACATGTGTCCTGTGAATAATATAATAGTATCAATAAAAATAATATAGTATAGTAATTGTGACCAAGTGGTCTAAAAGACTTGTCTTATCGACCGCTGCACTCTGATCTCTATCCGTGAGGGTTTGAGTATCGCTCTTGGACAATGTGGATATGTGAGAAAGCTTGTCATTAGCTTCTTGTCGGTCAGTGGCTCTTACCAGGGTTTTTCCAGGATCTTCCTCCACCAGTTATATTGGCCACCATGTATAGTCACTGATATGCTGCAAAATGGAGTTAAACCCAAAAGCAACTCCTGCGTTTTGTGAACAGTTGGTCATATTAATATTGGGTTTTCAGAGAAACACTTCTTAGAGTATGTATAATTTTTGTATATTCAAATGTCACCAATTTAACCTCAGGAGTGGCTGCCTTGGTTGCCATCTTGAAAATCTTTTTATGGCTGTTTGATTTGAAAAAAAACCCTTGAGAATTTGCTGTAAGTCTTATGGAAATTAACCTTAAAATGTGTGCTTACAGAATAAAAGTAATTTGGATCTGGGTTTCACTTTAGAAGCAGTGGAGTTGGTCAGTGAACCAGACCAACTTTACAAGAGTACCTCAGATGCATTAAACTGCTCATATTCTGTGATGCAAACCGTCTGTGTGATCAAGCTGTTTCTTAATTGTTTTAAAAATGTTATCCATCAAGCAACACAGAATGAAAGGGAAAATATACCTCAGAAAAAGCTTTAATGCTCAGTACAGAAGAATTCATGGGAATATTCAGATTCTTGTGGAAAATGCAAATAGTACAACAATGCATTTGAGCATGGCACATGGTGGGAAAGATGATTGGCATCAACGTGACCAACATGAAATTTAATTTCTTTTAAGGATTACATCAAGTTGAGAGATAGCAGGAAACCATTGAGCTCCGTAGGGCTTGGAATACCAGTTTGTGAAACTGTACTGGAGGTAATTAAGGTTCAGATTAGCTTTAAATATTTTTAGGCCTAGTTAAACTTAATGATTAATGTTGCTACATCAGTCTTGAATCACACTTCTGGACTTTAAAATGCATGTTTTCCAGCCTGACAGTAAATGATATTTTGTTACACCTTAATGAAAACAAAACATTGACTGCCATACTATGAAGTTCTTTTTAGGCATGGCAGGTCTGCTGTATTCTGAATGGATGGTTGTATCAGAATGTGTTTTTAGTAAAGTACTCTAAAAGTATGGTTGTATGAGCATGGATTTTACTAAAGCACTAAATGGATGGTTGTATCAACATTGGTTTTGCTAAAGCACTTAAAAACAATTGTTGTATCTGCATGGGTTTTATGAAAGCACTCAAAATGGATGGTTGTATCTGCATGGGTTTTACTAAAGCACTAAATGGATGGTTGTATCAGCATGGTTTTGCTAAAGCACTGTAAATGATTAGTTGTACCAGCATGGATTTTACTAAAGCACTAAATGGATGGTTGTATCAGCATTGGTTTTGCTAAAGCACTTAAAAACGATGGTTGTATCTGCATGGGTTTTACTAAAGCACTCAAAATGGATGGTTGTATCTGCATGAGTTTTACTAAAGCACTAAATGGATATATCAGCATTGGTTTTGCTAAAGCACTGTAAATGAATAGTTGTATCAGCATGGATTTTACTAAAGCACTAAATGGATGGTTGTATCAGCATTGGTTTTGCTAAAGCACTTAAAAATGATGGTTGTATCTGCATGGGTTTTACTAAAGCATTATAAATGGATGGCTGTATCAGCATTGGTTTTGCTAAAGCACTCAAAATGGATGGTTGTATCTGCATGGGTTTTTAAAAAAGTGAAGGTGGATTGGTACTTTTAATATCAACTTGGTTCATATTTCATTGCAACTTTAAATTTATGTTCAAGCTTACCTACAGAAACTATAAAACAGATACCCATCAAATAATAATCGGAAAATTTTTTTGTAATGAGTTTTTTCAGATATTTACAAGTGATGCTGATTTGCAATTCTACATGACAGCATTTATGTGAAAAATGCATTCAACAACTTCTTTTCAAAAACCAGTAAACAACAGTTTAACCAAATTTCACAGAAAGCATTTAGGCTTGAAGGCATTTTGGTATATACAGCAAATCTGCCATCAGATATAGCTGTTATTACTAAAAATAGAAAAACCTTTAATAAATTCTGTATAAAAAAAACTGTAGACTTGGGTCAAATTTGACAGATATTGTCCAAGCCTGAACTTTTTCGGATTTACACAAATTTTGCTGTTTCTTCGTTGGGTATGGATGTTGTTAACAAAAGTAGAACATCAATTAATCCCAAAGGCAGCCTGGTATTGGGGCCATCTGTACTGAACAAAGCGATGTTAAGTTGTATCAAATATTTATGAAGGTACAGAATACAGGAGAAACCTTGATATATTTGTTTACATAACCAATGAATGACGAGGGGCCCCGAGTGGTCTAAAGCGCTGTCCATTACGGATCACTGCCATCTCACCTCTATCTGCGTGGGTTCGAGTCTAAGATTTGGCAAATGTGGATATGTGAGAGAGCTTGCCAGTAGCTTCTCGTGGGTCGGTGGTTCTTTCCGGTGATTTCCCGGTTTCTTCCTCCACCATTAATACTGGCCGCCATGTATAGCCTTTCCTGTGCTGAAAAATGGCGTTAAACCCCACAACAACAACAACATAACCAATGAAACCAACAGCAGTTGGAAGAAATTTTGCCAGAAGGCATAATGCTTATCTGCATTTCTTAACTGTTTCAGTATTGGCTAATAGGCAGTTAGTTATCCCAGCCCCAAAATCGCTTCTTTTTTTTTATTTAATGCCCCACAGAAGCAGGCCTGTCCATACAACCACATCTCTGTACACCCATCCAGTCAAGTTTTGCATTTGGTCAGTTTTCAGGTACTCTTGTGTGGAATTCATATTTCCATGATAACATTTCTAGATTCTTTCAGGTAATTTAAAATAAGATATTTTTCTTATTTAATACAGGTTTCCATTGTTTACTGCTATACACCAGATCTGTAAAAGAGAAATGGATCCCAGGGACTTTATAGAGTGTCTGCGGAATCATCCTGAGCATCTGTAGTGAAAGCCTGTCAACCTAAGGGTCATACAAGCACACGATCTTCTATACTCAGAAAATAATGCAGTCCAATCTCCTGTCAAGACACCATGGCTATGTTTTATTCCTTCACCATTATTAGATATTGTGAACCATAAAAGTTTGACAAGGATAATTAATCTCAGATTCTGATGTCACTACACAACAGGCGTTTTTCACCAAACACAAGACTACATTTGAATCCATAACCCAGGATCCTGGAAATATGTATGACTTGCAAAAATCGATGGGTTGATTGTTTAGCATAACTCATATGTATGCATAACCTCACTTAGTCTCTGATTGATGATATTTTTTGTTATGCCACCTTAATTTTCAATTGGTTTTGTTGTCAGAGAGACAATAGTGTTCTGGGTCGAAAATTGACAAACAGAGAGTATAAGAGTAAAATTAAATGTGATAACTACCTGACAGAGAGAGAAATAATTCAGCTTGCAATCTTTGCAAGTTGCACATTTTCAAGGATACTAGATTAAGAAATATTGTCTGGCAATGCCACCATATTTGGGGCAGCAAAATTTTTACATTTCATTAGGCAGTTGTATTTATTGGCACATCTGTCTATTCTTGGCTATAAAGTGCAGTGTAGAGTTTTAGGTCCAGTAACATACAAAACGTAATGGCAAAGAATGTAAGATCTTGGTCCAAATAAAAAATCATAGGATGCAAGAATGCTTTCAGTAATCATCTTGTACAACATGCATAAGAATGCTTTGGGCTGAGATAAAACAGTGTGACAATGGATACTCTTTATACTAAATCATTATATAGTAATATTTTATAACACAAATTTTGCTGTGACCCCACCCCACCCCCTAACAAAAACTAGAAAGAATAGATAGTTAAAACAGCAAAGAATGAATATTTGTATTAATTTGAACTACATCTTTGATCCAGGTTTAAATAGGTGTTCTACCCGTGTTTCCCAAATAACAAAAAGAAGTAAAGGTCATAAGCAAAAAGATTGCAAATGTAGCTCTTTGTGTTTTCAGTTTGAGCCAAGTCTGCTCACTCTCTTGGAAGCATTTATAAGTACTGTAGGGTGAAACCAAAGTGCTTATGTGAGCTGAAGGAAAAGAAGGAAAACAAATTTCAGCTATGAAGTATCAACTTTCATTGAACAAAGTCTGTTATGTTCTTAACACAGTATTTCAATGAAGAAAATACTGAGCAAATCAACACTCTCTAGCTCCAGATTGGAGAATTCACCAACCACCTGAAATATTTATTTGCCTTTTTGTGTTAGCATTTGCTCATAAACAATTTTCATTCCAAAATTGTATTTTATTTTTGGAAATAATGGGCCCAGGGCCCATTAATAAATTCCTTGTACATTAATACTTGGAAAGTAACAAAGTTAGAAGCAAATTTCTATTTCAACAATATTTGTGTTTTGTTTTGTAGACATAAAAATCTCTACATTTGATATTATTATGATTGTTTACATTGAGAATGATCTTCAGATAATTATGTTTGCTTACCCAGAAGTCTTGCAGATATGTTGCACAGTACTTGCATAATTATTTAAACCCATTGCTTTCATTATCCATAAATATATTGTTTATTTACCAGCCATATTTTACATGTGCATCAATCAGCATGCAACAAAATCCTTCATAGCCAATGAAGATGTAGTAAAATTTTAGGTTTTTGGTAAATTCTTATAAAAGTTTAATTTATGATGTATTAATATATTTCCATTATTTAACCAATCTCTGTGTGTTTATAATTAATAAATATTTTTAATCTTTTTTAGCTTTGGTTTTAGTCATCTTGATAGCAACAATGACATCCAGTCTTCCATAGGGCTGCCATACCTTGCTTAAGTTTTGCATTTAGGTTATGTCTGGCAGTTTATTGGGGCACCTGTGCTCCTTGAATACATTTCTAATTTAAAATACAGTCAATTAAACCCACATAGCAAGATGATTTTTTTAAATTGGCATAGTCTTATGCACTCTCCACAATTTTGTTATTCTCTGTGTTGTTTTAAGCTTTTCATTAAACTCCTGTCTGAGGACCCATCTGCAGACTGTACAAATAATCTAGGGTAGTGGTGTCAAACTCATTTGCTTTGGCAGGTAGGTTTAATGTAAATATACTTCGCTCAAGCTTTAGGTATCATAAACTATGATAATTTTACAAATTTGATACTAACAAGAGACCTGGTCTGAAGGCAATATAATGAGATTGATGTGCTACATGCTTGACACCCCTGATCTAAGGACAGTGAAATACACATTTCCTGGAAATGTTTGACAAGGGGAGATTACCTTGACACCCCTGATCTAAGGACAGTGAAATGCTGGGAAATGTTTGACAAGGGGAGATTACCATTATAGACATGTCTATAAATTGGCCCAGGTGACCCTGTTAAAGGCATTGTCTTTATTGATCACATCTCACCTGTCCCCATGAGTTCCAGTCCTGACTTGAATGGCATGAATATGTGAGAAAGCTTGCTTTCTGTGATTATTGCTCCACTAAATATATTAGCCATCCAATATAGCTTATCATGCAGAAAAAAAGCAATAGCCCCCACAAAACTGAGCCAAACCAAATTTTTTTATATAAAAAATACATGTTCAATGTTTGATGATGTATTTGGTTGAAATTTTAGATTTATCATGCAGAGAGAAAGAAGCAGTTTAAACTGAAACATTAAATCTTTACAGCTTCACAAATTTTAATTCATTTAATTGCTCACATCTACTGGAATTTCAGAGGTGGGAAGTAAAATTAGAATGTCCTCTTTTAAAAAAACAAAAAGAAAGGAAAAGTAATTCTGAACTGACTTGTGAAAAAGCAAAATGTTTCAACAGATATGATTATTTCTTTTATACCATAATCTTTTGTATATTGATTCATTGTGTGACAAAGTTGGTTAAATTATCTAATGTTGGCAATATTAGTTACAGTAGCAAGGTTGGCAACATTAGGTAATTTTGTTCCATTTTATTCATTGTTGAAAGGGAAATGGCAAGGAAAATTCAAGTTTTCGACTTAAATGAAAACAGATTATAATAAATGTTACCAGTTACAAGGTTACTGTGCTAAAAATGTGCAGGACAAAATCAAACACTTTTGAAATCACATGAGTAAATTGCAGTGAACCTGAAATAAGATTTCTCATAAAAATGCAACAATTTATTCCTTGAATCAGATTTATGAAATGGTTTAAACGCTGCTGCGTAATGATATATCTAATGGAACATATGACAGATAAGCATGAAAACCTGGGTATTGTAGAAACAAACAAGTTGTTGAGTGGCAGAAGGGATGCACTTGAATCTACATGGTTGAATTCCATAAGTCTTGCTGGTACAAGTTAAATAGTAATATTTAATGTGTACATATTTAGCATGTACCTGGCATTATTTTACCCAATGTTTTAAAGACTACAAAATATTAGCTTCAGTGGGATATATAAAAATGCAATCTCTCAAGACTAGATGCTCCCAGAGGAGACTTCACCTTGCTTAAATTGCCTTTACAGGCACCCTGTAACCAAGCACTGATCACTGTGTTTGGTATGGCACTATTAGTTATGCTGGTCTGTGTGTAATATTTGGACAGGTTTGTACAAGGGTTGTTATCATTTTCACTAGAAATATTTATGGGAGCTGGCTTCAACTTTTTTTTAAAAAAAGCTACCTTGCTGGACAAGAGACCACTTTCTTATTACCATATTTGATGTAATATATGCTCAGACTTTGAAAGAACACACCCCATTTGGTCCCATTTTGTACAGATTATTTCTAGATGCAAGCGTCTTCATCCTAGAATTCTTTGTAGAAGGGAAGAAATTTCTAAATTCCACTTAAAATATTGTGATTTTCTTGTACCTGCATACCATGTGTGCATTGTGCATCTTTACCATATAAGGGTTCAGTCAGTCTCACAAATGGAATTAACATGTTTTATTTTGTGTGGCCATATTGGAAGAGAATGGTTACATTCATTGTAGAGAACTTTCATTATAGACAAAGAGAACTAAATGCTTTGACATGTAACTTATAAATAAATGTGATGGGACATTAAGACATCATTGGTCTGCACTTTCTTTGTTGACCTTTAGCCTCCTGAAATTTAGCCAAATATTTTTAAATGCACTGTAATTACTTTGTATATGGCATAATTGTCAGAAATATTTTTCATGGAAAAACAGCTTGTTTTCTCTAACCCACTGACCACTCATTATAACTGAGTAGGATAATAATTACTTCAGGCCAATGTAAAATATATCTCTTTTATATTGTATAATTTCATTTATATTTTTTTTTTGTTAACTTATGATCATTAGTATACAGTCATGTTTTGTGTAACATGATTTGGTTTTTTGTTCATCTGTTAATAAATCAATATTTATTTTGTTTTTCTTTTGTTGAACTGGAGGAATCCTATCGAGCCTTTGTAATGTTGTATACTATTTTGTACGTAGAATATTTTGTGCTTCTATTAATAGCAGTTTTCCTTGAAAGGACAAAATTCAAATTTTAATCCTAAGATCAAATTATTAAACAAAGAGTGGTTACTGTACTTGACAAGCTTGATTGCTTCTGTGCAGTACTTTAGAAATTAATAACAAAAATATCCTTATAAAAGATGATTGCTTAAATTCATTCTCAGCATATTTGATAAATCCTTTGTTTAGAGATGAAAAGAACTTGATAGATTTATAGTCCATTATATGTATTGAGAGGGATTCTGAGATTTAATTATGATTTTAAAAATGAATGTTATTATAAATATCAAACAAATTAACTTGATCCCTTTTAATGTTCCACTTTTCAGACCCTCATTATTTCTTGGTGCATTGATTTTTTATAAATTATACATTTTTACCAATTATTACCATTTATTTTTCATTTCATCCATTGTTTACAGTTATTATGAAAACCTAGTTAATTTATACAGATGTAATTAAGGCCTTTTTAGTTCTACTGTTCATAGACATATGGCTGGTCTGTTGTCAATTGTCTGTCAGTCATCTGACATCCATTAGTACAAGATTGTTATTACTTCCTCTCCTAAACTACTTGGATGATTGCTTTGAAACTTTAGACACATTTATTCTATTTTCTAGTTAGACCTAGATGAAAATGGTCTTTCACACATCTTGAAAACCTTGTTATTTTTACTATTCCTAAATGGATTGCTATATCAACATCGAAGTTTTCCTTAAAGATTTTTTTTATGATGTTCATATTTTCTGAAAATTGTGCCAGTCTGAGAGCCAATATGGCCAATGCAGCAGCCATCTAGAAAATCTTGCTATCGCTGCTCGCTCTGAATGGATGGTCATATCAGTATGAAGTTTTAATTGAACTAATTCTTATGATGTCTACTTGGTCCTAAATGAAAAAGATGTTGATCTGCTGTCCAGTGTGACCAGCACAGCATCCTTTATCTGTTGTCCAGTTTTTGCCTATCTGTAAGCACAAGTTTATTAATTGCTACTAAACTGCTTGAAGGATTGCCCTGAAACTTTACATGCACATTTATCCCATGGTCCTGCTCACACATCCAGTATGACATTTATAGTGGCCATCTTGAAAATCTTGTTGTTACTCCTCCTTTCTGGGTGGTCCTATCATCATAGGGTTTTGTCCAAAAGTCTTCTTATACTGTATTGTTCATTGTACATTTAAAATGATGCTCATATGACATCCAATATTTGGCCATCTTGAAAGTTTTGTTTCAGCTACTTCTCTTAAAAGGATAGTTGTTTTGACATAGGGTTTTCATCAAAGGAATTCTTACGATGTTTACTTGGTCCTATATGAAAATGACTAACCCTCAACAGCGCCACCTTGTGAACATCTTGAAAATATAGTTGTCGCTACTCCCAAATGGAAGGCTATATCAACATGGGATTTTCAGCAATTGACTTATAATGATACTTAGTTGGTCCTAAATGAAAAATGTCAGTCATACATCAAATAGGGCTGCTATGACGGCCATGATGAGTCCTAAATGAAAAATGTCAGTCGTACATCAAATATGGCTGCTCTGACGGCCATGATGAGTCCTAAATGAAAAATGTCAGTCGTACATCAAATATGGCTGCTATGACGGCCATGATGAGTCCTAAATGAAAAATGTCAGTCGTACATCAAATATGGCTGCTATGACGGCCATGATGAGTCCTAAATGAAAAATGTCAGTCGTACATCAAATATGGCTGCTATGACGGCCATGATGAGTCCTAAATGAAAAATGTCAGTCGTACATCAAATATGGCTGCTATGATGGCCATGATGAGTCCTAAATGAAAAATGTCAGTCGTACATCAAATATGGCTGCTATGACGGCCATGATGAGTCCTAAATGAAAAATGTCAGTCGTACATCAAATATGGCTGCCATGATGAGTCCTAAATGAAAAATGTCAGTCGTACATCAAATATGGCTGCTATGACGGCCATGATGAGTCCTAAATGAAAAATGTCAGGCGTACATCAAATATGGCTGCTATGATGGCCATGATGAGTCCTAAATGAAAAATGTCAGTCGTACATCAAATATGGCTGCTATGACGGCCATGATGAGTCCTACATGAAAAATGTCAGTCGTACATCAAATATGGCTGCTATGACGGCCATGATGAGTCCTAAATGAAAAATGTCAGTCGTACATCAAATATGGCTGCTATGACGGCCATGATGAGTCCTAAATGAAAAATGTCAGTCGTACATCAAATATGGCTGCTATGATGGCCATGATGACTTCCCTGAATGGATGACATAAAGTAACAATATCTGCTTTGTCTAAAATTAAAATGGGGCTAATCTGACATCCATTATGTCCAACACAGCAGCTAATTTTAAAATTATTGCCAAAGAATATGATATGTGGTTTAAACAATCAGCTGTTAAACCTTCACCTCATAGAGTTACTTGTTTCCTGTTTTACTTCATATGCATCGGCCTGCCCGATGAATTATAGCAGTGTAGTATATGTTATGTTTTTAACCATTTTACTTTAATGGAACATCCATTATATATGGAAAGATCTATGAGTAAAATTTGATCTTTATTTTTTGCATAATAATTTATCATGGAAGGTTTTTTTGTCTTGTAGAATCTCTACAGAACTCATTCACCATCAAGCCAGTGAAGCTGTATGACCAATCATAGCTGACATTTCTCAAACTCAGAATCTACTGGTTCTTTGTTGGTGTCTACATCACTAAATCATATGTAATTGATAAATTATTGAACATTAGTGTTGCATCATAACCTCTGTCTGATTTAATGAAGCTTTTATGGTTATAATAATGATCATCCAAGCTGAAAAAAGTACTGAATGAGAAGAAATCCACAACCTCAGTTTTGGAGAGTGGAGAATCCAACACAGTTTTTTTAAATAGCAGATTATGACTAGATGTTAAAAAACAACCATGTGATTGACAGTCGTTTACATCAGTGGCCCTCTAATAAGATCTTTTCCCAGAAGGTGGCAGAATGAAAACATGCTCAATATGGCTGATTATTATTAGCGGCATCCAAACATGCCTCCATGTGAATCAAGTACAGGCCTCCAAACATCCCTCCATATAAATCAAGTAGAGGTATCCACTTGTACTTCCATGAGAATTAGGTACAGGCCTCCAAAAGGGGCTTGCATAAAGTAAAGGTTTAAGAGGTGAAATGTTGGTATCTATAATGCCTGGAAATTCTTTTCACTCTGTAGAGCATCATGCCCTTCAAGGGAGTCTTGTTTTAAAAAGGATGGATATTTTCTACAATTTCATGATGATTTTATTCATCTAATACAGAAAATATAATATCCTGCAAAAAAAGTTTTATATTTTAGAAAATTTACCTTTATTTCCCAAAGTTTGAATGCTTTCTGCTTTAATTGTTATTCTATACCATTGAAGTGAATTTTGACAATATTCTACATTGTTGGTAGGCATAGTGGACAGATGAGGAGTCTTAAACTTGCACTAATTCAGCCATGTGTTATTTTCTCTTTGTTTTGCATTGAAAAAATAATTTGGTATCCATTAATTATCTTATACTGTTTGAAAATGTCATAATTGTCCTATATTTCAGTTTTTAAAATTTCCTTTATTTTTTGGCTGTGATATTTGTTACATAATTGAGTATAATTACATTTATGATGTAATAAAGATTTTGTCTGCAAAGTAACATTTTATTCCTAAGGATTTAAATGGATATTTCACATTTTGAACTATAAATGAAAACTTGCAAAGATTTCTTTCCTTCACTGAGAAGAGCAGAAAATGCCAGGAGTAAATCACTAAAAGCTTTCAGGGGGCCCCGAGTGGCCGAGTGGTCTAAACCGCTGTCCGTTACAGATCACTGCCATCTCACCTCTGTCTGTGTGAGTTCGAGTCCAGACTCGGCTAACATGGGTAAGTGAGAAAGCCTGCCAGTAGCTTCTCATGGGTCGGTGGTTCTTCCCGGAGTTTTCCAGGGTTCTTCCTCCACCATTAATACTGGCCGCCATGTATAGCCTATCTTGTGCTGAAAAATGGCGTTAAACCCTACAACAACAACAACAACAACAACTAAAAGCTTTCTTTGGTATGTTCAGTATTCTAGTCTTTGATTGTGTGCTTTTTAGTTTTGAGTTGGGCATTTGATGAGATTAGACTTTGACCAGATTTATTTGTGCCTAAGATATTTTAGTCGGCTACATTAATTTTCATGCCCAAAATATGGGTAGGAGTCGATTCTCCATGTTGTTATCTTTTTCTGTTATGTATTCTTGTATGCATTAGGTTTTTATTTCATGTAAACTTTTGCAATAAAATGTACCAATCCAATATTTTGTTATTCACTGTAGCTTTTTGTTGGCAAGTTTAAATGTTAGAATAATTGAAACAGCTAGTTAGTGACATTGAGATTGGCTAAACATTTCTTTTGCACTACTATTTCAGACAGACTTCACAGGGACATAACCAACTTGGATTGGCATCCAGTAAACTACATAAGGACATTACCAACTCTGATCAGTATCCAGTAAGCTTCACAAAGACTTCCAACTTCTATCAGTATCCTGTAAGCTTCCAACTCTGATCAGTATCCTGCAAACTTCATAAAGACTTCCAACTCTGATTAGTATCTTGTAAACTTCATAAAGACTTCCAACTCAGATTAGTATCCTGTAAACTTCATAAAGACTTCCAACTCTGATTAGTATCCTGTAAACTTCATAAAGACTTCCAACTCTGATCCGTATCCTGTAAGGTAAATAAAGACTTCCAACTCTGATCAGTATCCTGTAAGCTTAATAAAGACTTCCAACTCTGACCAGTGTCCTGTAAGCTTAATAAAGACTTCCAACTCTGATCAGTGTCCTGTAAGCTAAATAAAGACTTCCAACTCTGATCAGTGTCCTGTAAGCTTCATAAAGACTTCCAAATCTGATCAATATCCTGTAAGCTAAATAAAGACTTCCAACTCTGATCAGTATCCTGTACGCTTCATAAAGACTTCCAACTCTGATCAGTATCCTGTACGCTTCATAAAGACTTCCAACTCTGATCAGTATCCTGTATGCTTCATAAAGACTTCCAACTCTGATCAGTGTCCTGTAAGCTAAATAAAGACTTCCAACTCTGATCAGTATCCTGTACGCTTCATAAAGACTTCCAACTCTGATCAATATCCTGTAAGCTTCATAAAGACTTCCAACTCTGATCAGTATCCTGTACGCTTCATAAAGACTTCCAACTCTGATCAGTATCCTGTAAGCTTCATAAAGACTTCCAATTCTGATCAGTATCCTGTATGCTTCATAAAGACTTCCAACTCTGATCAGTATCCTGTATGCTTCATGAAGACTTCCAACTCTGATCAATATCCTGTAAGCTTAATAAAGACTTCCAACTCTGATCAGTATCCTGTACGCTTAATAAAGACTTCCAACTCTGATCAGTATCCTGTAAGCTTCTTAGGGACATTACCAATTCTGATCGGGGCCCCGAGTGGTCTAAAGCGCTGTCCATTATAGATCACTGCCATCTCACCTCTGCGTGTGTTCGAGTCTATGATTTGGCGAATGTGGATATGTGAGAAAGCTTGCCTGTAGCTTCTAGTGGGTCGGTGGTTTTTCCGGTGATTTCCCGGTTTCTTCCTCCACCATTAATACTGGCCGCCATGAATAGCCTATTGTGTGCTGAAAAATGGCGTTAAGCCCAACAACAACAACCAATTCTGATCAGTATCCAGTAAGCTTAATCAAGACTTCCAACTCTGAACAGTATCCTGTAAGCTTTATAAAGACTTCCAACTCTGATTAGTATCCAGTAAGCTTTATAAAAACTTCCAACTCTGATCCGTATCCAGTAAGCTTAATAAAGACTTCCAATTCATATTACTTGTAGTACCATGTAAGCTCATGACCAACTCTGATTAGTCTCCGGTAAACTTCATTGGGACATATCCAAACTCCTATCAGTATTGTGTGAACTTTAAAGGGACATAACCTACTCAGATCAAGAGCCTGTAAACTACATTGGGACATAACCAACTCTCAAAAGAAACATAACCAACTATCAGGGACACAACCCTGCTAACTTCAGATTTAATCAGCTTTGCTAAGAATCCTGTAGAAAGATTGTTTAGCTCAATGCATGTTCATTCATACACTGGTTTTGTTACCAAGACCTGTTTTGTTACCAAGACCTGGTTTTTAGCTTCAGCTTTTCCTTTTGAACATTTTTATAGTATTAAGATTATCATTTTATGATGAAAAATGCATTTTGGTAACAAATTGTAATTTAATAATCTTATAAAATTGTAATATGCCAGTAATTTTCCAATCTCATATCAAATTGTAATTGACTAATCTATACCAAATTGTAATTTACCAATCTCATATCAAATTGTAATTTACCAATCTCATATCAAATTGTAATTTACCAATCTATACCAAATTGTAATTTACCAATCTCATATCAAATTGTAATTTACCAATTTATACCAAATTGTAATTTACCAATCTATACCAAATTGTAATTTACCAATCTCCTCAAGTAGTGATAATTCATTTGGCATTTACTGAAAGAATTGCAGTAATGGCAAACAGCTAGTGTGTTTTTCAGTTACATTTCTCTGATGTTTTCTATGACAGTCCAATAAAGGCATCAGATTCACTATTATTGTGAGTTAGGATTGAAACAATCATGGATATATCAATGCATCAATACTTCTATGAAACGATGCACGTATCGAAACAAGAGATGGAAAATTGATACAAAACTATACTTACCATATGCATGTTTTTTTAGTCTTCAGCAGTCATTCATAATTTCTGTTAGTTGCCTTGTTCTGTACAATTATAATCCATCCGAAACAGCATTTACAGTCACAGATACTCATGTTTATTAGTAAAAGCAAAAAAAATTATTTGAGAATATCTGCTCACAGTCTACAAGTTAACACAAAGTGATATGATTCATAATCTTTCCCTCCCTCTCCCCCATTCCATGCTAATTATCTTAACCAAGAAGTATATTCAATATATACAATACTTTACAAACTTGTTCCACGTGTTTAATGAAGTACTTTACTCATTGTTTAATCACTTTCATGCGAAGTTTGTACTTTGATCTGTACCTTGACTGCTTTGGTCAATTTGAAAGCTTTGCTTCCAGAGTGTTCCATGTTGAAATATGTTACATTGAATTCTCATTTGTGGTTATGCTTGATCCACTCTTGGTTAAACAATAACCACCAATCAGAAATTGATGTAGCTTATTCTCTACATAACAAACAGGAATTACTGGCAGAGCAAGAGAGAGACTTCACGAGAGAATCATTAGATATATCGGGTACTTAAGCGGAGATACTGTCTTGGTGTGCCATTGTGCGACTAGTGCAATATTTGTATGAATTTGCACGCTTGGAGAACAATAAAACACAAGAACTCCCACAATTTCCTTGAAAGTCCCATATATGAAAATGTGCTCAGAAAAGTAAACAATTTTATTTATCTGTTCCTTTTGAAAAATCGTTTTTTTTGGGAAGCAATTACTGTTCAACATATGGGTTCTAAGAGCACAAAATGAATGGCTATGAAACTAAATTTGATTAGAACAACGTGTCCAGGAATAAAAATTATGGTTAATTTGAACCATTCATGAAGAAAGGTTTACAAATGCATGTTTAAAATGTGGACTACCAAAAACACCCAAACTGTCAGAGTCTCGGCAAGGTTCGTTATGATTTCGTTCAGCAGATACTTGCCGATGATGACAATACCTTTTGTATATATATTTATGCTGGCTGAGAAAGTGTTAATGGAGACACCCGTGTTAACTATAGGTTAGATGTACATGCTGGCTGGACAAAATATAGATGGCATGACATTGTCAATGGTATTTCAAAATTGTACAAAAGGCAGAATACTGAGCCAAATTAAAATACAGAAAATTTTAAAGTATAATGCAATTTTAATTTTTTTTAATTAATCAAGCTCGCACTGCAGATCATATGCTACAAAACCATATACATGTCTCCATATCAGGGTTAAGATAAATTCAATAAAATATTGGTTAAAAATGCAATTAAGAAGTCAATATACATATTTTAATACCTCTGTCTGCACAAGCATTGACAGAGTAAATACCCTTGTACAACATTATGGAACAGACTGGCATTCACAGACTAAATACCCTTGTACAACATTATGGAACAGACTGGCATTGATGGAGTAAATACATTAATACCCTTGTACAACATTATGGAACAGACTGGCATTGACAAAGTAATTACCCTTGTACAACATTATGGAACAGACTGGCATTGACAGAGTAAATACCCTTGTACAACATTAAAGAACAGACTGGCATTGAGACAGTAAATACCCTTGTACAACATTACATTATGGAACAGACTGGCATTGACAGCAGAGTAAATACCCTTGTACAACATTATGGAACAGACTGGCATTGACAGAGTAAATACCCTTGTACAACATTATGGAACAGACTGGCATTGACAGAGTAAATACCCTTGTACAACATTATAGAACATGCTGGAATTGACAGACTAAATACCCTTGTACAACATTATGGAACAGACTGGCATTGACAGACTAAATACCCTTGTACAACATTATGGAACAGACCGGAATTTACAGACTATATAGCCTTGTACAACATTATGGAACAGACTGGCATTGACAGACTAAATACCTTTGTACAACATTATAGAACATACTGGCATTGACAGACTAAATACCCATGTACAATATTATGGTACAGACTGGCATTGACAGACTAAATACCCTTGTACAACATTATGGAACAGACTGGCATTGACAGAGTAAATACCCTTGTACAACATTATGGAACAGACTGGCATTGAAAGAGTAAATACCCTTGTACAACATTAAAGAACAGACTGGCATTGAGATAGTAAATACCCTTGTACAACATTACATTATGGAACAGACTGGCATTGACAGCAGAGTAAATACCCTTGTACAACATTATAGAACATACTGGAATTGACAGACTAAATACCCTTGTACAACATTATGGAACAGACTGGCATTGACAGACTAAATACCCTTGTACAACATTATGGAACAGACCGGAATTTACAGACTATATAGCCTTGTACAACATTATGGAACAGACTGGCATTGACAGACTAAATACCCTTGTACAACATTATGGAAGAGACTGGCATTGACAGAGTAAATACCTTTGTACAACATTATAGAACATACTGGCATTGACAGACTAAATACCCATGTACAATATTATGGTACAGACTGGCATTGACAGACTAAATACCCTTGTACAACATTATGGAACAGACTGGCATTGACAGAGTAAATACCCTTGTACAACATTATGGAACAGACTGGCATTGACAGACTAAATACTCTTGTACAACATTATAGAACATACCGGAATTTACAGACTATATAGCCTTGTACAACATTATGGAAGCGACTGGCATTGACAGATTATATACTCTTGTACAACATTATGGAACAGTCTGGCATTGACAGAGTAAATACCCTTGTACAACATTATAGAAAATACCGGAATAGACAGACTAAACACCCTTTTACAACATTATGGAAGAGACTGGCATTGACAGAGTAATTACCCTTGTACAACATTATAGAACATACCGGAATAGACAGACTAAATACCCTTTTACAACATTATGGAACAGACTGGCATTGACAGACTAAATACTCTTGTACAACATTATAGAACATACCGGAATTTACAGACTAAATACCCTTGTACAACATTATGGAAAAGACTGACATTGACAGATTATATACTCTTGTACAACATTATGGAACAGTCTGGCATTGACAGAGTAAATACCCTTGTACAACATTATAGAAAATACCGGAATAGACAGACTAAATACCCTTTTACAACATTATGGAAGAGACTGGCATTGACAGAGTAATTACCCTTGTACAACATTATAGAACAGACTGGCATTGACAGACTAAATACCCTTGTACAACATTATGGAACAGACTGGCATTGACAGACTAAATACCCTTGTATAACATAATGGAACAGACTGGAATTGACAGTAAATACCCTTGTACAACAAAATAGATCATACCAGAATTTACAGCTTAAATACCCTTCCTTGTACAACATTATGGAACAGACGCATTGACAGACTAAATACCCTTGTACAACATTATGGAAGAGACTGGCATTGACAGATTAAATACCCTTGTACAACATTATGGAACAGACTGGCATTGACAGACTAAATACCCCTGTACAACATTATGGAACAGACTGGCATTGACAGACTAAATACCCTTGTACAACATTATAGAACAGGCTGGCATTGACAGACTAAATACCCTTGTACAACATTATGGAACAGACTGGCATTGACAGACTAAATACCCTTGTACAACATAATGGAACAGACTGGAATTGACAGTAAATACCCTTGTACAACAAAATAGATCATACCAGAATTTACAGCTTAAATACCCTTCCTTGTACAACATTATGGAACAGACTGGCATTGGCAGACTAAATACCCTTGTACAACATTATGGGAGAGACTGGCATTGACAGATTAAATACCCTTGTACAACATTATGGAACAGACTGGCATTGACAGACTAAATACCCTTGTACATCATTATGGAACAGACTGGCATTGACAGAGTAAATGACTAAATAATCTTGTACAACATTATGGAACAGACTGACATTGACAGACTAAATACTCTTGTACAACATTATGGAACAGACTGGCATTGATGGAGTAAATACCCTTGTACAACATTATAGAAAATACCGGAATTGACAGACTAAATACCCTTGTACAACATTATGGAACAGACTGGCATTGACAGACTAAATACCCTTTTACAACATTATGGAAGAGACTGGCATTGACAGAGTAATTACCCTTGTACAACATTATAGAACAGACTGGCATTGACAGAGTAAATACCCTGGTACAACATTATGGAACAGACTGGCATTGACAGTAAATACCCTTGTAGAACAAAATAGATCATACCGGAATTTACAGACTAAATACCCTTCCTTGTACAACATTATGGAAAAGACTGGCATTGACAGAGTAAATACCTTTGTACAACATTATGGAACAGACAGGCATTGACAGACTAAATACCCTTTTACAACATTATGGAACAGACTGGCATTGACAGAGTAAATACCCTTGTACAAGAATATGGAACAGACTGGCATTGACAGACTAAATACCCTTGTACAACATTATGTAATAGCAGCAATTTGGCATAGTAGTCAGTAAACTACTAATTAGACAAAGGAAGTTTATGTTAGAAAAAAATCCTATTTTGGAGCAGATGTATCCAAAAGATAATATGTGATCTCTGGAAAATTCTGCATAACAGTCACAAAAATCAGCTTCCCAATATATTCAAGCTGACAAAGCTACCTATGTATATACCCCATCAGAAAGAAGTAAAAAACAATATTGATACAATGAAAAAGAGCAAAGTTTGCTCAGAATTAATTAACTAATGCTTATACAACTAGAGGTGGCATTAGTCAAAGATCAGAAAGTTGTTGTTATAGGGTTTAACGCCATTTTTCAGTACAAGATAGGCTATACATAGCCGCCAGTATTATTGGTGGAGGAAGAACCCTGGAAAACAGGCAGAACCACTGACCCACGAGAAGCTACTGGCAGGCTTTCTCAGCCAGATTAGCTGAGTCTGGAATCGAACTCAGGCAGACAGAGGTGAGATGGCAGTGATCCGTAGCGGTCAGCACTTTAGACTCCTTTAGGCCAGTTCAGATAAATATTGACATGACCATTTCTTCCTGTTTTCTTTGATAAAGGAAGAGGTCTCCTTGAGAGAAAATTCTGTCATCATCTCTCCTTAAAATGTACATGGAAAACAAATCTTATGCAGATATATTTATCCATTGAATGAAGGTGCTGATGGAATAAATAAAAATAGAATGAGTGATGGGGTAGATTTTCTTTGTATGAAGAAATTGCATCATTTCTTCTGTTTTAAAGATAACATCATAATGTCTTCAAAGTGTAACTGAGACATAAAACTGATAATATTTATTCAAAGCAGTCATTTTGTAAAACCAAAGATAGTTAAATGGAGCCACCATTAAATGGCCTAAAACATTGGATAAACTTCAATGTAACCAACAGGTAGTCTGTTGGAAAGAATTGCTATCTGCACATTAATAAGAATTGAATATAAATATAAATACCATATGTCTCTCTGTAGTCTTTAAACTGGACGTAGGAATAGAATGTCAACATACATGAAGGGGCACTACATCCCTTCCAAAGATGGAAACGCCGTCAAGTTAATATGTGTATCAATATATATCCTATCGCATGATGCATGTCGTGAATCGCATTGATATGCGGCACAAGTGTATCATTTCACCCCTATATTGAATGGACCATATTTATTTCACTGGCAGTAACTCATAACACACACTAAAGTCATTTTGCGTCCTAAAACAAAATATTAAAGTTGTAAAGGGTGAACGCAAGTGGTAATCATTTTCTAAACCTGATTAATCCAATCCTTTCATTTGCAGAGGTATTTTTATCTCACCCATACATAAAGCCAAATGAGCTTTTAATATGACCCAGCAAAAGGTCTTGGACATTTTTGGATGGAATACAGTTTATTTACTTCACTATGTATCCAATTGTCCATCATCTATCATCAGTTAGCAGTTTGTTATCACTTCTTCTAAACTACTGAGTGCTTTGCAACTAAAAATACTCATCCCAGTGTCTGAGGTTGGTCAGAAATAAAACTGTTCATCCATCATCTTGAAAATTTGAGGATTGCTATTTTTCCTGAACCAATGGTCATATTAATAAGGGTTTCTTGTAAATCCAGTGATTATTTAGTCTCCTGAACCGAACATCATGTACTCTTCACAAAAAGTCTAGATGGTACCAAAAAATAATGTCTTATATTTTTAACATAGCTTTAAAAAGATATCAGTTATATCTGTATGATGTGTGACAGATTTTAGTCTGGGGCATAATGCTGCATTATGTCCCACCTGGTCAGAATATCCTGACACCAAACCGACCAATCCTAACAATAACCTTTTAATGCTGTGCACCATTTTTTTAAAAGTCTTTGTTATGACTTGGCCAGGATTTGAATTGGTGACCTTGTATCTGAGGCAGGCACTCTAACCTCTAAGCCACCTGTGTGATCCAAAATTATAATGGTTCCGGTATGAAATTGAAATCCATCATGCTTGACATAGTGGCCAACCTGAAAATAATATCACCTTGGATGTTTATATTGACATAGAATATTAACTAAAGTATAGATTCTTGAGATTTCTAGTTGATTCCAAATTACAAGAGTCTCTTGAAGGCAAAAGCGCTTTATGAAAAGAATTTCCAGGAATTCAAGATGAGACTATTTCTTCTTTTATAACTGCTGAGTGTTTAAAGCTGATATTTTTAACAATGTTGAGTTTCAAATTGGGCACCGTGGTGGCCATATTAGATGTAACATCACTGACATTTTCATTTTGGACCAATCAAACATCATTATAAATCTTTGGTTGAAAATTTGAAAATCTGACCATCCATTTTCCAGATGGACACCAGGGTGGCATCATTTTTATTCAGGCATTCTAAGAAGTCTCCAGGTGAAAACTTCCATGTTGACAATATCTTCCATGTTGGACTAGTGGCAGTAACAAGAGTTTCAAAATGGCTGCAAAGACCAACAAAACATCGTACAAAGATTTCTCATGGAAACCCAAATGTCAGTATGACTTTCTGTTGTTAGTAAGGGTAGCAATTATAAGATTTTCAAGATGGCAGCCATGATCGCCGTGTTGTACCATCTACATTTAGGACCAGCTAGACATTGCAGGTGTGGCCAAGTGGTCTAAAGCCCTATTCATTACGGATAACTGCCATCTCATCTCAGTCTGCAAGAGTTCGAGTCCAGACTCTGCTAACGTGGGAAAGTGAGAAAGCCTGCCAGTAGCTTCTTGTGGGTCAGTGGTTCTTCCCAGGGTTTTCCAGGGTTCTTCCTCCACCATTAATACTGGCCACCATGTGTAGCCTATCTTGTGCTGAAAAATGGCATTAAACCCAACAACAACAACATTGCAACATGTCTTTTGGTGAAACTTTTGACTGAATGCCTTAAATTTAATGGGTTTTTTTGTGTGTGCAATTCTAACATTTATTTTTGTAGGTTTAGTTGATTTGACCAAGGTGACAAGTCAAATATGTTGTTATCATGAGCTCTGCATTTCAACAGAAATGAGAACCATTATATGAAATGAATACACTGTATCAACAGTTAGAAACATTGTATCAACTCTGAAAAATATACTGTTATCAGCTGTATAATATGCTGTATCAACTGTTATAAACACTGTATCAACTGTTATAAACACTGTATCAACTGTTATAAACACTGTATCAACTGTTATAAACACTGTATCAACTGTTATAAACACTATATCAAGTAAACACAATATAGGAACTGCTATAAAATATTTTATCAAGTGGCACAGTATATATCAACTGTTATGAATACATTGTATCAACTGTATTGTATCATGTGATGAATACATTGTTTCAACTGTATTGTATCATGTTATGAATACATTATACCAACTGTATTGTATTGTGTGATGAATAACATTGTATCAACTGTATTGTATCATGCTATGAATATATTGTATCAACTGTAATGTATCATGTGATGAATACATTGTATCAACTGTAATGTATCATGTTATGAATACATTGTATTAACTGTAATGTATATGTTATAAATACATTGTATTAAATGTTATAAACACTATATCATGTGCTATAACCACACTGTATCAAGCTATTAATACAATGCATAAAATGCTATGAATATACTGTATCAGCTATTTTAAACACTGTACTGTGTTTTAAACATACTGTATTAAGTGTTATAAACACACTGTATTGAGTGTTATAAACACACTGTATTGAGTGTTATAAACACACTGTATTGAGTGTTATAAACACTGTATTGAGTGTTATAAACACACTGTATTGAGTGTTATAAACACACTGTATTGAGTGTTATAAACAGTGCATCAAATACTATTAATACATTGTATCAACTGTTAATGAAAATTGATAATCTAATTAGTTTTGTTTCACAACAGAATTTTGCTTTCAAGGAGAAAAAAATGACAGAGTCAGCATGACTTATTATATTTTATTTTGTACAATTCTAATTTTAAATGCTACAGACTGAGATTCCTTCGTACAACACAATATGATATGAATCTGATTTGTATATACAATGCTAAAACAGTGGATATGTGCAACTAGCTTGGCTAGACCTCAGTGAGAAAATTTTTTATCTACATATTATGAACAGCAAAAAGATTTTCAATGAGAATTTGAAATTGCTTTAATAATTAAAACATTTCCAAGATTTCTCACTCTCACAAATGACAACCTTATTACATGTACCTAACATCTAGATGGTAATTCAGTATAAATGAAGAGGAATATATTTTGCCAGCCACTAGAAAGACTTCTTGAGGTTTTCCCACATGTTTAGGTATCAAAAAGTACTTTCTGCTTGACTTCATTCACTTAGAATGAATAACACACATATTCTATTACTTATACTGTACTGTGCATTCAGCATTTGTATTCTGTATTATTTTATGCTAAGAAATTTTGGAAATTGTCTTGAAAAATAATCTTGTCCATATTTGTGGACAAAATAGTAAAATCTAGAATTAGGTCACAGGGACATGTTTATTTAGTGTGACCTACTTTTCAAAGCCATGATCATTCATTGCTTGAATTTAATTGTACTTCAAGATATTATTGGCTATATGACAAGGAAAATTGAAATTAACTAAGGCACCTGACTTGGAGTGTGAACCACATAGATCAAAATTGCTACCCTCAGGTTACACATCCAATACGATATTAACTATTTATGTTTTAAAGACTTTTCAACAAATTCCTTGTTTTTTAGCTGTTAATAATTCCCTGACAAAAGCTGAATATATAATAAAATAAAACTTGGGTACAAAGTAATCATGAAGTAAAGTTTTGATTGAATAAAAAACCTGACATCGAGGTTAGGTAACCAGAGACTCAAATGAAACACCATAATGTCATTTGATCATACAAGCATAAATATAATATTTTAGTTGCTAGAAATATGTAGATTGTCTAGAAAATTTGCAAAATGTCATCACTTACAAGTTTACTTTTCAAGATATCTGATACAGAGTAAATAGCAATTTTTTGTTTGTCTTCGACCTTGACACTAATAGCTAACAGCTAGAATAAAGTAAAAGTTCATAACATTTGACTGACGACTGTATGCACTATGCTATATTTGACCCACAACAAATACCAACATTAGTAGAATTTGATGAACCAGATATGCTCGCTTATAAGATGGGTTGACCTGCAAACTGTAACAGGCTCAGATCTGGGTCTGCGCAGTATGTTAGGAGTAAGATAGACCCTGATCTACAGCTACATTATGCTATGGCAGATCAGGGTCTTTATTGTCTGCAGTTTGACTGGTCTTGCAAGTGAATATATATGGTAGTTTTTATTGTCAGTGCCAATGCATAAAACTGATAATGGATATTCATCCCATATTGAAAAAAGAAACAAAATTGAGGATCAACTTGTAAGGTCAATTTTTGTGATGAAATGCATCTTAATTAAGGACCATCTTGTAAGGTCGATTTCTGTTATAAAAGGCATCTTAATTGAGGACCATCTTGTAAGGTCGATTTCTGTTATAAAAGGCATCTTAATTGAGGACCATCTTGTAAGGTCGATTTCTGTTATAAAAGGCATCTTAATTGAGGACCATCTTGTAAGGTCGATTTCTGTTATAAAAGGCATCTTAATTGAGGACCATCTTGTAAGGTTGATTTCTGTGATGAAATGCATCTTAATTAAGGACCATCTTGTAAGGTCGATTTCTGTTATAAAAGGCATCTTAATTGAGGACCATCTTGTAAGGTCGATTTCTGTTATAAAAGGCATCTTAATTGAGGACCATCTTGTAAAGTCGATTTCTGTGATGAAATGCATCTTAATTGAGGACCATCTTGTAAGGTCGATTTCTGTTATAAAAGGCATCTTAATTGAGGACCATCTTGTAAGGTCGATTTCTGTTATGAAATGCATCTTAATTAAGGACCAACTTGTAAGGTCGATTTCTGTTATGAAACGCATCTTAATTGAGGACCAACTTGTAAGGTCGATTTCTGTTATGAAATGCATTTTAATTAAGGACCATCTTGTAAGGTCGATTTCTTTTATAAAAGGCATCTTAATTGAGGACCATCTTGTAAGGTCGATTTCTGTTATGAAATGCATCTTAATTAAGGACCATCTTGTAAGGTCGATTTCTGTTATGAAACGCATCTTAATTGAGGACCATTTTGTAAGGTCGATTTTTGTGATGAAATGCATTTTAATTAAGGACCATCTTGTAAGGTCGATTTCTGTTATGAAATGCATCTTAATTGAGGACCATCTTGTAAGGTCGATTTCTGTGATGAAATGCATCTTAATTGAGGACCATCTTGTAAGGTCGATTTCTGTTATAAAATGCATCTTAATTAAGGACCAACTTGTAAGGTCGATTTCTGTGATGAAATGCATCTTAATTGAGGACCAACTTGTAAGGTCGATTTCTGTTATAAAATGCATCTTAATTAAGGACCAACTTGTAAGGTCGATTTCTGTTTTAAAATGTATCTTGTTTCGACAATTTCCACTATGCCACATTTAACCAACGTCAGATCAGTACATATCATTATTACTAGACTGTGACATAGCTGCTGTTGTCAAATGCTAAAATTACACCCCATATTGAATAATGAAGCAAAGGACATATTCTGTGATGGAATATATCATAAAGAAGAAATGCACTTACAGTATTAAGGTAGATATAAAAATGGCACAACTCTCATATAAACTTTGCACCGATAATCTATTTCATACAAAACAAACACAAGGCACTTAATTCAGTATTCGTAAATATAAAATTATAACATAAGCTACACTGCCTACACTTTGCACAAACTTGAGAAAACTTTCAAACTAAAACAAGAACACTTCATTACTATACATCTCTCATACTTATGATGTCTGTTTAAATATATTCAGTGTGTTTTTAAATGTTGCTGATGACACAGTAACTGAGAGTACATCAGTGTTCCGCAAAAGAAAGCATGTGTGGCCCATTTGGACAGGTCATATATGACTAACAAGACTTAAGCTTGTATACTTTTAGCTGATGCTGCATGTTGCCTATGATGACGCTGTTATATGGCTGAGCTAATAATAATAATAATAATAATAATAATAATAATAATAATAATAATAATAATAATAATAATAATAATAATAATAATAATAATTGACTATAATTTTCTTTCACAGTACTGTTATTGAAGATATTAAAATTGTAAAAATTCTTTTCATGTTCATTGTTGAAAGAGACAGAAGACCCAATCTTGCACAGTGTTCATAGTGCAATATTATTTGTAGGCAAAAAGTGACATCATATTATTAAAATAAGGATATAATCCATATATTATTTTGGGCTGTACATACTAGCACTTATTCTTTCAAAAGTGGACCACCTTAAATTCTTGTTCCAACCTGTTGAACATTTTTGCTAATGTGATTGTGCTTTCTCCAGTTAGTTTCTCTGAGATTACTGAGTTACACCTGTGATGAAAAGTAACATGGCTTGATAATCATGTCAAGTCAGCATTAGCTTCAATTGTAAGTTTGATCATGTAGAGTCAATATTATGATGATTCTAAGTCTGACACTTATAACTCTTAAGTGTGACACTGATTATATAGAGTCCATATTATGTTAATCATAAGTTTGACATTTTAATTACCAATTTGACTCTGACTATATTCTGTCAGTTTTATGTTAAAGTTTGATGCTTATAATTATAAGTTGAGTCAGTGTTATTTTAGTTATAGGTTTCACATGTATAAGTTTGATACCAATTAAGTAGGGTTAATATTAATTATAAGTTTGAATAACTAAAGAGTCAGGATTGAACACTACTAAGAGATACTAATAAATCAGTCAAGCAATAGTTTTGAAGCAAAAGTTTGTCTTTATATTATTGGAAATGAAATTTAACACATAAAGTAGATCTAGTTTTCCATATGGATATTCAATCAGTATCTCCAAAGCAGACACCTGGACTGGAAACTCTTTTAGTGTTTTTATCAACACCCATGTGTGGATTGTTTTCTGTAAGTCAAATCAGACTGTTTAGCTTAGAATTAAATTAATACAGTAAAGACAAATAACATTTAGAAAGTATAATGGAGGAAATATGTAATAAATACATCTATTTTGTATTCTGAGATTATGGAAAGAACTTTTTGATACTGTGTATGAACACGTCTCATCAACCTGATGAATTTCAATGTATATTTATACCACATCAAATGTTTTTTTTCACTGATTCAGAACAGATATAGTTTTGTCTACATACATAACACACATAGCCTAGCAAAAATAGTATAAAACCAGATCTGGCAGGATATTGTGACATCAGATTTAACTTTAATTGCTAACCAAAAAATATAGGTCGTAGTGATCTAGTTTGTACTGTTGTTTCAAGAATTCATGGAACATATTTTCCATACTAATTCATGAAACTTAGAAAATGACACAAATCCTGACACTGGTACTTATGGAGAGACAGAAAATATATAAGCTGAAATTGCATTGCCAAAAAAATGAATGCAAAAAATAATTACTATCAGGTCTTAAACTGAATATGGAGTACCATTCTTCCTCAAGTTTTTGAAACAAATCTGAGTCAAAATATAAACTGTGAAAATATTACTTGTATGTACATCTCTCACTTTTCACTAGACACTTTCATACATCTATTTTACAGTTGTCTGAGCAATGATTTAAAATAAATTTCTGCATTTCATGCTAAAAGAATATTTCTTTAATGAGCATGAATGCTTCCTTCTGTTCAATGTATTACTAATTCTTCTTCAAATTTAGTTATAAAAATCTCTTTTGACTTAAAACTGTACAAAATCTGTAACACTAACATTCTAATAGTATAAAATCTATGCAAATATCAAATACAAATTAAAGAAAAACAAACCATGCTGCAATAATGTAAATGGTGTTCTTAACAGTTACCAATAAAATATTTAAAAAATGCATAACTTGCTAAAAACCTATTGAGATTCTTAAGGTAAAAATGTAATTTAGAACATCTCTTCACAACAGAGTATTATCGTGGTATTGCATGAATATCACTGAGGAAACAGAATTGATAAATCTGAGAAATTTAAAAAGAAACAATAATCTCTTTAAGAGACTTTTGCTGTACTGTCTGAGAATAATTTCCAGACCACCACAAAAAAGTCCTTATGTCCTTTAATCTTTACCCTTTGCCCTCAAGTCTAATACCATGGATACCATTTTTGTCTCAGACACAATCAAGATACACCCACATGTCAAGTTTAAATTTTTGTGGAATTGCCTATTTAACTGGTATTTTTGAAAGCACTCTTCAGTAATATCTAAAACTCATAAATAAAAATCCATTCATTTTGCATCTGTTTTCATGCTCACAAGCCAGACCAGTTAAAAATCGAGACAAGACCTTTGACTTTAAAATTGGCCATGTTCAAGGTCTCATCAGCACTGTTTCTTTTTTGGAGGATCAAAGCATCAAAAGTATACTTTTAGTGAAAATTCTACATAAATCCATTCATGATGAATTGGAATCAGATTTTTAAGGTGGCTGCCATAGCAGATATACTGCTGTCTACAGTTTGGAACTAAATAGACCCTGTGTTAATTATAAATGTAAAGTTTTAAGGCACCCCACTCCAACAGTAGTTTAGGAGTAATGAAAACAAACCTATGTTAATGAACTAAGTGATGGATGATATGGCCTTACACAAGTTGTTCTGGTCTTGAGATAAAAAGAAAATAAAATCATTATTTACTGATTCATGCTTTATGTCATTAGGAAGTCAGCTATGTGAGAAATGGTCTGAAGCGAGTTTGACTAAAATATTGTGAATTCATTTACATTTTAAGGTACAATTAGTGGTTTTGCAAAAAAAATATTTTGCAGGGTACAAAAATTCTTTCCAAAAATGTACTTTTGATGATTATGTGTTTGCTTGGTCTTCCATTTGTGGTTTGCAGGTACCAAAAAATCTATGAATATTTTTTTTTGCCCTGAATAAAAGTAAATTCACAACGTACACCTATCCCTCAATAATCTTAATATACTGGGGTTCAAAAGCATAAACCATAAGCAAGAGTGAAAGTTACCAAAAACCATCCTAGATATAAGTGATGCCATCCCAACCAGACATTTAGAAAAAAAAAAGGGGGGGGGCAATTAGATGTTTAATGGTCGAATACTAGTTTTAAGATCACAATGAGAATAATTGTCAATAAAGCACTTTTTTAACAAAGTTGTTTGTTTTTCTGTACAAAGTACAGTCATTAAAAATAATTGCAATAGGAATAAATGAGACAGTAATTTTCATGGTTAGTAAACTTTAATGGTTGCATCAAGAGTGCACATATTTAAAAAATTCTGGTATATGTGTCTTATAAGCAGCTCTAGGTATAATTTTAAACTTAGACAATTAGATTTATGCAAAAGTGAATCCAAAACTGAACAATGAGTACCAGTACTTTAATGTTCTTTGATTTATGGTCAAGCACTTGAGACAGAGCAAAGGACATTTTCACTTCTGGTTTATAATTCTTCTACACAGAATGGGATTCATAATGACATCCATAGATAATTTAGCTAAGAACCAGTCTGTCAAGCACAGAGCTGGAAAACCCCTTTGTTGAAAAAGCCTGAAGTAAGGTAATAATTGTGCTGGGAAAGAAAAAAAATGATTCATACATAGAAATTTATATACATGTATGAAGATATAATTTGGATTTTATGCAAGTCTGTGAAAACTGTATTCCAGGCAATTATAACTGTTTTAAATACATTTTCCAGCCCTTGACTTCCAATATACAGGTTTTACAGAAAATACCATGATTTATAATGAGATTCACAAAATGAGATTCACTTCCTCCAATTAGCATCATATTGAGGGTAATATTCATGAATAAAGTTATAATTTTTATCACAATGCAATATGTACCAAGTCACCACTATATATTCATTTACAAAAAAAAATGTACATTGTCTGTTTAGAAAGGATGAATATAGTTATGTTTTTAGTATCCACACACTTCAACAAAGTCCATGATTCCCATGGACTGTTTGTGTTGTCATTGCCTGTCTTTCCATCTAAAACTTTCATCATTTCATCTTGTTATAGGTTGTTTAAATGATTTTACTTAAGTTTTCTAAGCTAAATAGGTCATCAGTGTAATGTGCAAAAAGATTTTCTAATGGAATTTCAAAAAAAATGACTATTTGGGAAGTCAAGTGGTTTTCATGTTTAAATACTGTGGCAGACTTGTACTAAATATTTTATATCCAATACATTAGTTGTGACAATAAGCATAAGATTTTGTTTTCCTGTGGCTCTTTTATTTTATAGATTTATGTAAAAAAAATTTCCAACACAATATCAACTATGCTTTAAAAATAAGCAGATATACAGCAGAGCTTAATTTACATGCCCTTAAGTCCTGGGATATGTAGCTGAATCTGCTTCAGGTTTATTAAGCTGACAACCTGTATCTTTTTTCCTTTTTCTGTTTTACAGAAAATGAGAGATAAAAGTACTATACAATAACAAGCCAAAATGACAATACTTTTGAAAAATAACCATGTATAAAGTCAAGAAATAAAACAAGTGTAACAAATATTTACACTGCAAGGACTGCATTATATGAAACTCATTAAATGTGACATAAGCTTCATGGATAGAATTACCCTATGATGACTGTACAAAGTTTAAATTCACATTTTCAACATAAAACCTTAACATTGTATATATTATGTAACAATGGCACCCAACAAGAATCTCAGACACTAAAAATTTTACACACTGGATGACTTAACAGCACAAAAGCATGCACCAATATAGAATCCAAAGCCTTTTGTTCATTATAAATTCTTCAGCACCAAGAGTTAAGGCCCTTTATTAAACAAGAGTTAAGGGACCTGTCCTAAAACTTTAAAAGCTAGTAGTAAATGTGATTTTAAAGCACTATCGGACTAATGAAAAATTAAACTTCCTAAAAGTTTCATTAAGATAAATATATGAATTTGATAATTTTATATTTAATGAAAAAATAGTATGCAAGTTATATGAGCATATTTCAAATGTAAGTAGAAATGTACAATGTTACAACAATAATTATTTTTAAAAATTAAGACTTAAACAAATTATACATACATGAATAGTCAAAATGTGTGACTTTAGTTTTCAGTATTACTTTTTTCTCCAATGTTATGATGCCCATGTACAATTATCATGTCATGTGATTATGAAATGAAACATAAACAAAATGCACCAATTAGCTCTTTGATAGGGTAATGATAAATGCTTTTAACTTGTATAAAACAAACACAATTCCACACAAATTGATTTCAGATATCAAGCATCTATTAAAATATATCGGATCTTGAGCATATAAATTTTAAAAATAACAGCTGCAAGAGCATTCTTCTTGAAAATTAATCATATATTTACTAACATATCATGGAGACACTGTAATCATAGATGAATATAAATGCTACAAATTGACCCGTCGGAGCTTTCGTTGCACATGACAGAGAGATCAAACTTATTTAAAATATTAGAATTCAGCATTGTAACTTAAATCTCCAAAAAGAACAGCACTGCAGACTTCAAACAAAGTTCAGTTGCTGGTAATATCAACACTAGTAGAATAGAATTTATTGTATTGCAAAAGACAGCATTCAAGTAAAACTTAATCTCAAGTAACGGACTATGCTATTCCATGTAGAACTAAATCCCTGGTAATTTATACTGCATATCCCTTTTGACATTGAATCTCTGGCAATATAGGATACATCATTCCTAAAAGAGTTGAATCTCATGGAATAATAATAATCCCATGTGGTATCGAATTTTAGGCAATTTAATAGGTCACATTCCAAAGAGTTGATTTTAATCATTAGTGGTAAAGAATCTCTGGTAATATGGACTACATCATCCCTAACAGAGCTGAATCGCTGGTAATGTAGACTACATCATCCCTAACAGAGCTGAATCGCTGGTAATGTAGACTACATCATCCCTAACAGAGCTGAATCGCTGGTAATGTAGACTACATCATCCCTAACAGAGCTGAATCGCTGGTAATATAGACTACATCATCCCTAACAGAGCTGAATCGCTGGTAATGTAGACTACATCATCCCTAACAGAGCTGAATCGCTGGTAATGTAGACTACATCATCCCTAACAGAGCTGAATCGCTGGTAATATAGACTACATCATCCCTAACAGAGCTGAATCGCTGGTAATGTAGACTATATAATCCTTTAATGAATCTTTTGGAATATAGATACCATTCCAATTTTTACTGAATCACTTTAAATACAGACTACATCATCCCTTGTAAAGTTGAATCTCTGGTAATGTAGACTGTATAATCTGTACAATATTGAATCTTTAATAATGTTGATGATATCTTTCTATGCCGACATAGATCTCTGGTAATGTCGACTATATCTTTCTATGCCAACATAGATCTCTGGTAATGTCGACTATATCTTTCTATGCCGACATAGATCTCTGGTAATGTCGACTATATCCTTCCATGTGGGCATGAACCTTGACTATAAATTTCTATACTGAAATGAATCTCTTGTATTTTGACTATATCTTTCTATTCTGAAATGAATCTCTGGTAATGTTGACAATATCTTTCTATTCTGACATAAATCTCTGATAATGTTGACTATATCCTTCCATGTGGGCATGAACCTTGACTATAAATTTCTATACTGAAATGAATCTCTTGTATTTTGACTATATCTTTCTATTCTGAAATGAATCTCTGGTAATGTTGACAATATCTTTCTATTCTGACATAAATCTCTGGTAATGTTGACTATATCCTTCCATGTGGACATGAACCTTGACTATATCTTTCTATTATGAAATGAATCTCTTGTATTTTGACTATATCTCTCTATGCTGACATAAATCTCTGGTAACATAAATGTAGTTAATAATATCCCAACTCTGCCTGCTATCCTTTTACTTATTTATTTAAAACTCTATTTTCCTTCCTGCACAAAGTTTGCCTGAATTCACTGCCTTGGAAATCACAGACAGATTATCCTATTCACCCAAGAACTAAACTGAAAAATAGAAGCAGTCTTTCACACTTTGATTTCCTTGAAAGAGAATATACTTTCCCCTCCATCTAATTAGATTCATGTTGTGATGACTTTGCTTGGCGTTGTTACAGTTACTGTACTTAAAAGAATTGGTATAATAAATGACAAAACTTCACTGCTTCATCTGTAGGTACCTGTTCTCCTCAGCAAGATGTGCTAGCACTGAACTTGTATCATGTTACAGTTACTGTACTTAATAGAATTGGTATAATAAATGACAAAACTTCATCGCTTCATCTGTAGGTACCTGTTCTCTTCAGCAAGTTGTGTTAGCACTGAACTCATATCATTAATGACCATATTATTTGTACTCATCAATGCAGTATTGTATCGTGAGGACACCTGTGTTCCAGATCGCTGACTCGCTGCAGTTGGACTATACACTGCTGGATTCAGATTTTCTTGAGAAATTGAAGTTATATTATCCATAAAATTTTCTGTTGATATAGAATTCAAGTTATCCATGAAATCTTCAATGGGTGGTGCTTGAGTTTCATTCGTCTCAGTGCAGTCAGTTGAGCTTGATACCTGATTACAACCAGGGGAGCGATCTGGATATCTGCTATACGGTGACCTTTGCTCAGACATTTGACAAGGTGGGTAGGGGGCTAAATTACTATTGGGACTTCGATCTGACATCATTTGCTGTTGCATAGTCATCAACTGATGCTGATACATTTGCTGTTGTTGCATCATGTATGCTTGATTATAGCGATGCATTTTTTGAGCATAACTTAAATTTCCTTGCACATTTGCAGGTATCTGCATGCCATGCATTGCTGCCTGGCCATCCATTATTTGCTGCTGACGTTGCATTATGGCTTGATTTCTATTGGCTGCTTTAGCACCTGGTGGGATTTCTGATTGGCTAATATGTGGTACTTGCACTTGTGGACTCTCTCGCTTTCTTGGTGGTGCTTGTGGTGGTGGCATTGAGTTTAACATGGCTGGGCTTGTGCATTTTTCATCAGGTGGTGTCATCGGAACTGGTCGTGAGTTTCTTGAATTAATTTTTGATATATCAGGTGGGTGGGGTATATTGGGTGGGTGGGGTATACCATATGCTGGGTGGGACATGTGTTGCATACTGTTTTGGTGAGGTAAACTATTGGGTGAGTGAGCCATACTGGTGGGTGGATGGGGCATAGTAGTTGGAGGATGAGACATGTTAGTTGGCATGTGGGACACTGTGGTTGTTGGATGAGACATACTAGTTGGTGGGTGTTGCATACTGGTTGTGGGGTGTGGGTGTGTCATACTTGTTGGTGGGTGTGTCATATTAGTTGGTGGGTGTGGCATATTATTTTGCACAGTTTTTGGTAACATCGGAGGGTGAGGTACATGCATATTATTGTAACGGTTTCCATTTTGCCCATCTACATTTTGCTGCATATTTGCTGGCATCGCACAGTTTTGCTGGTAGTTTTGCATCATTTGCCACTGTCCAATGCTAGGGTCCACATGGTTGCCCATTTGAGGAGTCATATTGTTCCCAGCATGGGTCAATGGCATTATATTTGAGCCACTGGGCCCTGGAGGTAGGTTCTGAGGTTGTGGGAAGCTGTTAATGTTTGATCCATGACCCCACGTTTGCATGTTTTGTCTGCCTTGTGCCTGCATACTTTGCATGTCTTGGTTATTTTGACTGGGCGTCCCTGAATTCATTTGATCTTGTCCAAATATCTGACTGTTTTCCATATACATGGAATCAGAATTTGCATTTTGATTACCATAGAAACCAGAGTGCATTTGCATATTCTGAATGTTGACATTTGGTGGCAGGCAGTTCTGTTGATTTAAATACTGGTTACCATTTCCTGAATGGTTTTCAACAAAGTTTGGATTCATGCCATGAGATGGGTCACCATCGCCCATTTCAGCCCCTGAGATGTAAAATGGATTTCCATATTGCTCATTTAGGAAGCGTCTCATGTCATCTGGAATAATCATATCCTCATTATCTTCCAACATTTTCTCATCCAAGGCAGCCTCATTATCTGTATCCATTGTCAAACTTTCATTAACTCTTCCAGGGGAACCATATTCCTGGTCTTCTGCAAGGCTATAGTCCGTAGCAATGCTACTCCTTGATGAATTAAATGTATTATTAGATCCAGCCTTGTTTAGCAAGCTCTTCATATTTGATGGCACAGGGAGAACTTTCATCATATTTAAGCTATGAAATCGTTGAAGCCTTCGTAAGGCACTAAAATTAGGATCAAGAGTCCGTATTGGGTCACTAGCTCTCCTAACCTCCCTGTTTGGAATTTCATGTGGCAATGGGGTCCTAGAAGGAGTACAAGTTCGTGCACCATCAAGTTCTTGCCTTGCTGCTAAAAATCGAGCAATTCTCTCATTTTGGTATTTACTGGACGGACTACGCATTGGCATATTTTGGGACTGGACGTCTAAATTTGTCTGGCTGCCAAGGTGTGCTTTTTGTAGCTGGTCAGCAATATTACTCATATTGCTATTTGATTCACTTGACTGCCGTGTATGAAGCATGTTCGGTCGATTTCCCATGATGTCATACTCGTAAGGAGAATTTGTAATACTGAATCTATTGGACATCTGCGATGCCTCACTGGAACGTCGGCTTGATGCACTTCCAAATGGATAAGGACTGTTTTCTGACCGCATGCTACTGAGGTAGGAGCTAAGTGTACTTGTGGTACTATCTCTACGACTGCCAGGAAACAACATTCCCTGAGAATCTCGACCTGTAATTGAAGGAAAAATGTGTATTAATATAAGAAAGGAAAAAAAGAAGGAAAGAAAAGTTAAAACTGATTATCATGAAAATGTTAACAACCATCACTGATGACAATGACAGCTGCAACATTAAAATACAAACAAAGTTAATCTTTGCTGATTATAAAACTATTGTTATAGAAACAAAAATTACCAATATTTAGCAAAATAGCAATTGATAATTTGGTTGGTTGGTTGTTGTGGGGCTTAATGCCATTTTTCAGCACATGATAGACTATACATGGCGGCCAGTATTAATGATGGAGGAATAAACTGGGAAATCCGCAGAAAGAAATCGCTGCCCACAAGAAGCTACTGTCAAGCTTTCACATATCCACATTTTCTGAATCTTAGACTCGAACCCACACAGACAGAGGTGAGATGGCAGTGATCCACAATGGAGAGTGCTTTAGACCACTCAGCCACTCAGGGCCCCAAATAATTTGGCAACTTCTATTGTTACAGAAACAAAAGATACAGAAATTTTGCGAAAGAGCAATTGATAATTTGGCAACTTTCTATTGTTATACAAACAAAAAAGAACATTTAGCAATATAGTAATTGATAGTTTGACAACTTTCTATTATTATAGAAATAAAAGATACATATATTTAGTAATATAGTAACTAATAATTTGGCAACTTTCTATTGTTATAAAAACAAATGATACATATATTTAGCAATATTGTAATGAATAAAGGGGACAATTTTAATGTAAATTAGTGTCATGTCTATTCTAAGTTTATTTGTGATGAAATTTCTTTTTTAAAATAAATTTACTATGACAAAATCTCTATAACAATGATGGAATAAACAGACACTTAACAATCTTAGCTCATGAGATAAATCACTTAAAAGATGGAAAAGGCATATTGTTAAAGACAAGAGTTTGTCAACCAGCTGGTTTGGCTCAAATGCTACACAGTAAGTATTAAACAAGAGCTATGATTGGTAAAATATGCAGAAACAAGAACTATGATTGGTCAAGTATGCAGAATTCAGTTATCTACTTGTATAAATAAAATGTACCAGTTGATTTCATGTTGTGCTAATAACATTAATAGTACCCTATGATTGAAGTCAGATGACATTTATAGGTAGTCGAGGATCTATATAAATTTTTACCTGTCAATCGGTATGCAGTAAAGTATTTGCACACTCTGACATTTGTGTGCCCCCACCCCATTCAAAAATGGAAAGCATCAACAAATTTTAAAAAAATGAACAAAACGTAGTCTTTTCATTCATTAATTTTAATTTGTAACCTGATTATCACTAGGAACCGCTCCAGTGGCCTAGTGGTTAGATCGTCTGCCTCAGATGCAGGAGGTCGTGGGTTCAATCCCCGATGAAGTCATACCAAAAGACTTACAAAAATGGTACTAACAGCAGCCTCGCTTGACGCTCAGCATTAAGAGGCTAGTGTTAAGACTGGTCAGCCTGGTGTCAGGATGTGACTGGGTGGGACATCATGCTACATGTCTACAGCATAATGCCCCAATGCTAGACATCCCTATAAACTGCCACACTGCACACATCATAGCGATATGACTGAAAAATTCTTAAAGTTACATTAAAAATCATAATCACATCACATCACATTATCACTAGGAGGTCCCTAACACTGTCAAATTATTGGCATCTCAAACCAAAATAGAACTTCTCAATCTAAGCAAGCAGACAGACAGCTCACTGTTCTGTTTTGCTTTCAAGAACAGTCCATTTCAGTAAAAACTGTTTTCTGCATCCAATATTATCAATATCTAGTTTTATATTTTCAAAGCAAACAATTTCAAAGTAGGGTCTCTTGTATATATGTATTCAAAGAGTTTCAAGTCCAAAATTTATGGAATTACTGAGACTACAAACTACCTCACATCTGTTGATTGAAAACACAGACCTGCCATGCAAATATAGTGACTGTGTTAGCAAGAAAACCATATTTATTTTGTGGTTAGAAATTATAAATTGATGAATAAAATGACTAAGTTTTGTGTACTTTTTATATTCTATATTCCATTTTCTTTCTAAAATCCATTGGAGGGTATAAAGAAATGGGAGAGTGTGTGAATACTATAATTATTAAGGCCAACCAGGTCATGGATATAAGCTAATTCTACGGATAAGGCTAACACTAGTTAAAATCTGCTTTCTTTCAAAAGTGAAGTTATTAAGAACACCTGGCTTACCTAAATCTGAATATCGTTTATGATGAGGAACTGGTGGCTTGATGGAATTCATCTTATTATTCAGTTCTGTCATGTTAGTCGGAACTCCAGCCTTTCTATTATCTGAAATCAAAGTAAGGAAGAAAGAAATAGAAGAGAATTTTAGATAGCATGGTAATGTTGCAAAATCCCATGTCAATAAGGCTACCTGTTCAAGTAGAGATGTGATAATAAGATTTTTAAGATAACTGCCATGGTGACTATATTAAATGTCAGACTGGTATCATTTTCATTTACCATCCAAACTCTATTCTGGCACTAAGAGGGTGTAAATGTACAAAATTTCCTGTGGTTTACCTTAATTATGCTTTAAATTGCATGATTCTCTTATTATTTCTATTTTCTGTCATATATCTGCTATTTGACAAGTTTTCCATTGAAAAATATATATTCTTTAAAATTTCATAAAATCTTAAATAAATTTACACCCATGGAATAAATGTCCAACCATGAAATAATGTTTAACAGCTGCAGCACTGAATTAAACACACTGAAAACATCATAACATCCAAAACTGTAAATTATTGGCACTGTAATAAAAAAAACTATCCAAAAAACTCTAAACATTTGGGATTATGGAAAAACTATCAAAAACTGTAAAATACTGTCACTGTGAAAATATACTGTGGAGTTGAAAAACAGAACAAGCTGAATATAAAAAGTATGCTTACTGTTTGGTTGTATCGGAGGAAGAATAGACAATGGGTCTGTATCCACTTTGATCCTTCCTTTTAATCTGGTACGGTTTAAAGCAGACCTACTTTGGCAGGTAACAACACCATCATCGGGTCCAGGTATCTGACAATAAAAACATCAGTATTAGTGGTACTTTAATCAGTTCAAAATTTCATAACAGTTTATCAATTTCTACTGAAAGAGTAACAATTAGCAACTGGTTAGTATTAAGTGTTACCGAAACTATTGTGAGTTGTTTTGAGAGTTAAACAAGATCAAAAATAGTCTTATTTCCGAAATATTTTTTAAAATCATTATTGAGCAATTTTAATAATAGAACAAATAGAATTAGCCATTACATCACAGACTTCACAGCATTGAAATGTTTTAATTAATTGTTTCTAAGAGTACTAACACAACTGTCTTTTATGTCTCATGTTGTTCCACCATACTGATTGCTAGTATCACCGAACATGGCCTAGTCATTCATTTAAAGTGTGCATATCACTTGAATCAATGAAATTTATTTTATTCTCACCTCAGCCTCATCTGGTTCAGGTATATCTACTTCTTCTTCTAATGCATTCTGTGATAAGGGAGTGATGATTTGTGACCCTGTCGTCAAATGTTCCTCCACCAAGTCTGGTTGTTGATTGCACATAACATTCACTTCAGGACTGCTCTGGGGTGAAGGATGCTGTATTACAGACCCTACATTGTCCTGAAAATATAATGGAGTTATTATTATTATTATTATTATTATTATTATTATTATTATTATTATTATTATTATTATTATTATTATTATTATTATTATTATTAAACCCAGAACTTTTGTCATTGTTAGCATAGTGATGCAGAAAGCTATGGGATTTTCAATTTTTGTCCTGGTCTTTTCCTGGTCCAGTCTATCACTTCACAAAAAAATTGCTGGAAACATTCAGGATGAATTCTATACAGCTAGATTCCCATTCAACATTGGTAATTACTTTATATTGATAGCAAATCTTTTTTAATTTCACACATTCCTAGCAGTTGTAACATCTAAATCTCTTTCCCTTTTGAGTTTCTCAACTCTTTCCTATATGAGTTTCCCCATCTCTGTCCCATTTGAATTTCCCCATCTCTTTCCCATATGCGTTTCCCATCTCTTCCCCATATGAGTTTCCCATCTCTTTCCCATATGAGTTTCCCATCTCTTTCCCATTTCCCATAAGAGTTTCCCATCTCTTCACCATATGATTTTCCCATCTCTTCCCCATATCAGTTTCCTATCTCTTTTCCATAGTTTTTCCCATCTCTTTCCCATAGGAGTTTCCCATCTCTTTTCCATATGAGTTTCCCATCTCTTTCCCCATATGAGTTTCTCATCTCTTTCCCATAGGAGATTCCCATCTCTTTTCCATACGAGTTTCCCATCTCTTCCCCATATGAGTTTCCCATCTCTTTCCCATATGAGTTTCTCATCTCTTTTCCATAGTTTTTCCCATCTCTTTCCCATAGGAGTTTCCCATCTCTTTCCCATAGGAGTTTCCCATCTCTTTCCCATATGAGCTTCCCATCTCTTTTCCATATGACTCTGGTAATCACAGGGTAAGAAGATGACTGTTAAATATCTAACCAGATTCTCATAATGAAATAAAGGCACTGAAAACAACATTCATTTGGTATTTTAACAATCAATGAAAGCGAATTTTGAATTTTCATTTTTGCAACTTTTATGTGCAAAGTTGAAGACATCATTCAGCTTCTATTGCTCAAACAATTTCTTATACAGCATTAACGATACAAAATGACATCAAATCATTGCGATGCCAGTAAGGTCAATGTGCTCTAATGAAACTTATGGCTTGATGGCAGTTCACAATAAACACTATTTACATTTGAGGTCCTTATCTAGCATACAGTTCAAATTGCAGATTGTGGCCACTATTTACATCTATGGTCTTCATCTAAATGCAAAGAAAATGCAGAGGATGTTCTGGTTGTTGTTTCTAGGAGGCAATCCCACATCATTCTCATGAACATCATGACACAAGAAAATTTCAATACAATACAAGAACCCTAAGATGACCCCTGCTAATAGGCCACAAATTTTGGTCTCACTTCGGTCATTCTAATGTTAATCACACCTTTGTAGGTCACCGCCATGTTATCAGCTATAATTTGTTTATTCCAATCATATCCAGTTTATTGAAGATTCAGTGTATGCGTGTCCAGTGAAAACAATAAGCATAAATGAAAATAGGTTACAAACCAATTGGCAGCAATGTACCTGTGAGCGTCTTCTTTCTCCTGAATTTGCCTGGAGAGGTGTTACTGTTGGACACTCCTCCAATTTCATGTTTGCATCATCATCCATCTTATCCTTGTCCTAGAAAAATACAATTTCACATACAGTTTATATACAGTTTCCAGTCAAGATTATATATATTAATAAATATTGGCTTTTTCTCATATTTCACTTCTTCATCTAGACACAAGCAGCAATAATTATTAGCCCATATAATTTCTAATGCCACCCTAAAATTTGGCATTTTTTTATTAAATTTTGGAAATAAAATTTGGACTGGGTTGTTTTCTTATGAAGTTAATCCAAAAAACAATTGGAGATCAGCCTGACATTTTCTTTATTGCTCTGACGATGATGGAAAAGCTAAGGAATGTTCGATTTTTGTCTTTAGGCTGACATGAATTCACTGAAACTGTTGGGAAGACTCCTTTTTTGAGGAAATATTTATTACTGCATGTTTCTACCACTGTAAGAATTTTGGGTCCACATCTTGTTTATTTTATGATAGAGCTTGCAACATTACTAAACAATAATACACTGTATTTTTCATTTTATCTTTTCATTTTATCTTCAATACAGAATGTCATCCTGTGACCTTGAGAACTGGGTATAAGGTTACCAAAATATGTAATGAGGTCTAGCATGAGATCTCTTGATCAAAAGCTGTGTGACAGACTAACAACTAACCAACTGCATGAAACCAGTCTGTATTTGGGAGGGAGGAGAGGAGATAGTAGATAATAAGCCTGACATCACCATGTTTAAATTTCCAATACCTCATCCTGATCATCATGTTTTTCTTGCTTGCAGCTGTGATTATCTCCCTTGTGTTTCTTGTTGGCGTAAAAATCAGGACCATGTACTGTCTTGACATGCTTCCTCAGTGAACTAGGATCTGTGTACCGCTTTGTGCAGCCAGGAGCTTTACAGACATATGGTTTCTGAAAAATGTATGTTGTTCATGAATACACTGATATTGAATCATTTAGTAGCAAAATAATTAAACTATAGCACCGTGAAAGGGGAGACCACCCTTTCTACCAACAAAAAGTGGTCTCCTCAAGATTGGTTGTCTCCCATAAGAAGTCTGTGCCAGAGAGCCAGTTTTCAAGGTTGAATTAAAATGACTTTAAGCAGATAATATGCCCATAATTACCATACATGCTTTTTTTTATACACCTTTTCAAAATATTATATGTAAAGATGTAAAAAAAAAATGTTACACAACAATACATATCTACTGATCATAAACATTATCATTTTATTTGAATGTTCAGATGAAGTCTATTGGTTTTATGCAGTCTATTAGCACTATTTAGTCTATTGGCATTAGGCAGGATTAACAATATGAAAATATTTACTTCTCCTGTAAAATTATCTTTGACAAAATATACTAAATACAATTATTCACAGCTAAAGCCAAACTATTAAGTCTATAACAATATAAATAATTAATAGATCATCTACATGTAACAGATATGCCAAGGTGATGAGATACTGAGATCTCTAACAGTGGCATGTTACACTTAGGCTGTAATAAACAGTAACACTAATAAAGCAACAAAGAATAAGAACTTATGTAACATAATAACTCTTCACAAAAAGTCAAATCACTCACAAAGAGGAAATGACATGGCCACATTCACATGTCAATAAGATATTGTAACTCCACATTCAAATGCAACATTACATTGAAAGCAGGGTGACATGATATTTCACTATGATATTAGCATTGCATAATTTTCACAACAGAAAACAAACAATAGAAGTGTCTTAAGGGACTTTGTGTGACTGTCATTCCTAATCCTTTAAAGATGGTATGTTTAATGGAATAGAGATTTAGTTAACTATGGCACTTCAATGGTGATTTGTGACATGTAATTCTTTCATGGTAATAGAGATTTAGTTAACTCATTCTTTTGTGCACTAAGGATTAAATAAAGATCTCTATTAGAATGGGTCAAATAAAGATCTCTATTACAATGAGTAAAATAAAGATCTCTATTACAATGGGTTAAATAAAGATCTCTATTACAATGGGTAAAATAAAGATCTCTATTACAATGGGTTCAATAAAGATCTCTATTACAATGGGTAAAATAAAGATCTCTATTACAATGGGTTAAATAAAGATCTCTATTACAATGGGTCAAATAAAGATCTCTATTACAATGAGTAAAATAAAGATCTCTATTACAATGGGTTAAATAAAGATCTCTATTACAATGGGTAAAATAAAGATCTCTATTACAATGGGTTCAATAAAGATCTCTATTACAATGGGTAAAATAAAGATCTCTATTACAATGGGTTAAATAAAGATCTCTATTACAATGGGTAAAATAAAGATCTCTATTACAATGGGTTAAATAAAGATCTCTATTACAATGGGTAAAATAAAGATCTCTATTACAATGGGTTAAATAAAGATCTCTATTACAATGGGTAAAATAAAGATCTCTATTACAATGGGTAAAATAAAGATCTCTATTACAATGAGAAAAATAAAGATATCAATTACAATGAGTAAAATAAAGGTCTCTATTACAATGAGTAAAATAAAAATCTCTGTTACAATGGGTTAAATAAAGATCTCTATTACAATGGGTTAAATAAAGATATCAATTACAATGAGTAAAATAAAGATATCTATTACAATGGGTAAAATAAAGATCTCTATTACAATGGGTAAAATAAAGATATCAATTACAATGAGTAAAATAAAGATATCAATTACAATGAGTAAAATAAAGATATCTATTACAATGAGTAAAATAAAAATCTCTGTTACAATGGGTTAAATAAAGATCTCTATTACAATGGGTTAAATAAAGATATCAATTACAATGAGTAAAATAAAAATCTGTTACAATGGGTTAAAAAAAGATCTCTATTACAATGGGTTAAATAAAGATCTCTGTTACAATGGGTTAAATAAAGATATCAATTACAATGTGTTAAATAAAGATCTCTGTTACAATGGGTTAAATAAAAATCTCTTTTACAAAGGATTACACAAAGGTATCAAATGTTTATATTTGGTTTGTTCATTGTTCTATTGAAACATATTTTGCCAAAACTTCAAAGACTTTAATCAGATATAAAAAGTGGTAGCTGTCACCAGTGCATTTGTAAAGTAAAATTGATGTATGCATATTCTGTTTGAGTGTAAATAATAGTTTTTTTTCTGGATAAAATGTTTTACATTCCGATGACATGCAACAAAAACTTATCTTTAGGTCATTAAGGTAAAATGTTTTTGTTTTATTATTAACTGACAGACCTTGGGCTTAATATTGGATTAACAATTTACAGCCATCATCTCTGACACAGCTGGCAAGAAGCCTTTATATTTCTAAAACATTTTCTTCTCCTTATGATAAAATTATACAACTAAAGAATTTGCATTCAGCTTGCAGCAGAATTTTCAACAATAATAATATTTACAAAATTACTTATTAACCTTTAAGTTGCTGACAGAAAGCAACTACAAAGAGAAATGAATTAAATTAAAGCTTCAAAATAAAAATGTGAGCAGCAAGTGAACAAATATTTTTTGAGAAAGGTTAAGCTTATGCACAGAGTTATAAACAAAATGGCCCAATTATATGTCAAGGAACTATTACATGCTAGAAAACAAGGAAACACTGATTTAAGATCAGTTTCAGCTAACCTTTTTTAAAATCCACAAGCCAGAAAAAAGAACTGTTTAAGAATATTTTTACATAATCACAAAAGAAATAAGAAAAACTGCAAAGATAAACACATGTCATCAAAATCTAATTCACTGGATAAAAAGTAGAACCTGCTTGATGTGACAGATACAAGTAAAAATATCATTTCTCATACCTTCAATTTCTTTACTCAGTCCTTTTGTATTGTGTATAATGTTCTTATGATATTTTCTGCTTATTAAGTACATATCTAAATTTAGCTATTATTACTAATGTTTTGTTGGCATATATTCCCTCATAGCAAAATAAGTGTGTGTGTGTGTGTGTGTATTGAAATAAAAGAGGGTTACAAATAGAATTAATTTTGAGCCTCTAACTATTCTCTCTCTTTAAACAAGTCATTTTTTATAATCATTATTGTTATCATTATCATTATTGTTATCATTATTATTATTGTTGATGGCTTGTAAGATTGAGGTGATCCTAATTTCCATAAAATCAGGTGGGAAAAGATATTGTGCTACTTAATTTTACTATCATAACTTTGTTACTAAGAAATTATTTATGCTAATAAAAATTTTAATTTTGATATGTCTTTTTTATATTACACTTGAAATGCTAATTGAGAAGTTATGGTTGTGATTTCCTTTTAAAAGCATTTTTGCACCTGTTTTAAATATTGCTATTAGTCCAACAGGATCCATGAGAGATAACTACCATAAGGTCTCTTTACATAACTAAATCTGAATTGCCTTCCTTGACATAAAATAGCCTGAAAAGGCCAAGTGGATCTATAATTCATTACCATCTCTACTACAACCATAATGTGTTACTATTAATAGTAATACTAAACTAAATTTGGTAAAAGAGAATGGATATTATGCCACAGGCCAAGAAAGACTGAACACTAAAAAAAAAAATATGTTGCCCGTAAAAATGGGACCAGCAATCAATACCATGACAAACTGTAAATTGATCCCAACAGAGCACAAGATTAGGACCAATGTTTTGACACATCTTTTCATAATCAGATTTAGTCAAGTTGTACATTTGTTTATGGAAGTAATTGATTTTGAAAATGAAATGATTTATCTGGTCATATCAACCATGAAAAATTGAGAAACTATCCATAATCTCATGGTACATGAATTACTACTTTGAATACACTTATATTTATACTCTGTAGAGAAAATGTAGATGAATTACTACTTTGAATACACTTTTATTTATACTCTGTAGAGAAAATGTAGATGAATTACTACTTTGAATACACTTTTATTTATACTCTGTAGAGAAAATGTAGATGAATTACTACTTTGAATACACTTTTATTTATACTCTGTAGAGAAAATGTACATGAATTACTACTTTGAATACACTTTTATTTATACTCTGTAGAGAAAATGTACATGAATTACTACTTTGAATACACTTTTATTTATACTCTGTAGAGAAAATGTACATGAATTACTACTTTGAATACACTTTTATTTATACTCTCTAGAGAAAATATAGATGAATTACTACTTTGAATACACTTTTATTTATACTCTGTAGAGAAAATGTACATGAATTACTACTTTGAATACACTTTTATTTATACTCTGTAGAGAAAATGTACATGAATTACTACTTTGAATACACTTTTATTTATACTCTGTAGAGAAAATATAGATGAATTACTACTTTGAATACACTTTTATTTATACTCTGTAGAGAAAATGTACATGAATTACTACTTTGAATACACTTTTATTTATACTCTGTAGAGAAAATGTAGATGAATTACTACTTTGAATACACTTTTATTTATACTCTGTAGAGAAAATGTACATGAATTACTATTTTGAATACACTTTTATTTATACTCTGTAGAGAAAATGTACATGAATTACTACTTTGAATACACTTTTATTTATACTCTGTAGAGAAAATATAGATGAATTACTACTTTGAATACACTTTTATTTATACTCTGTAGAGAAAATGTACATGAATTACTACTTTGAATACACTTTTATTTATACTCTGTAGAGAAAATGTAGATGAATTACTACTTTGAATACACTTTTATTTATACTCTGTAGAGAAAATGTACATGAATTACTACTTTGAATACACTTTTATTTATACTCTGTAGAGAAAATGTACATGAATTACTACTTTGAATACACTTTTATTTATACTCTGTAGAGAAAATGTAGATGAATTACCACTTTGAATATACTTTTATTTATACTCTGTAGAGAAAATGTAGATGAATTACTACTTTGAATACACTTTTATTTATACTCTGTAGAGCAAATGTAGATGAATTACTACTTTGAATACACTTTTATTTATACTCTGTAGAGAAAATGTACATGAATTACTACTTTGAATACACTTTTATTTATACTCTGTAGAGAAAATGTAGATGAATTACTACTTTGAATACACTTTTATTTATACTCTGTAGAGAAAATGTAGATGAATTACTACTTTGAATACACTTTTATTTATACTCTGTAGAGAAAATATACATGAATTAGTACTTTGAATACTTTTATTTCTACTCTGTAGAGAAAATGTAGATGAGTTACTACTTTGAATACACTTTTATTTATACTCTGTAGAGAAAATGTACATGAATTAGTACTTTGAATACTTTTATTTCTACTCTGTAGAGAAAATGTAGATGAGTTACTACTTTGAATACACTTTTATTTATACTCTGTAGAGAAAATGTAGATGAATTACTACTTTGAATACACTTTTATTTATACATGTACTCTGTAGAGAAAATGTAGATGTAGATTTATTACTAGCTGTTAGATAATGAATTATATCTCCCTTTAAAAAGCTGATACTGTTTTAGTAACTTTACAAAGTTTCTGAAATATCTGTATACAAGAAATGTACAAAATTGAGCCACATCTTACCCTGGGCAATACTATTGAATTTTATGCAAACCCCATTGAATCCCATGTAAAACCAACTGTATCCAAACCACAATAAACAACATGTAAAATCCTACTAAATCCTACACAAAATCCCAATGGCTCCTATCAAAAATCCATTTGAATCCATAGTAAAAATGAAAATGAATGAAATTCAAGTTAAATCCTATGATAAAACTCAATGAATTCAAACTCTATTGAATCCAGTATAAAATCCACAGAATCCTATGTAAATTATCCTATGTAAAATACAATTGAACCCTATCTAGCCACCCCTATGTAATATCCTACATAATTCTGTGTAAATGTCCCTTTGTAAAGTAAAAATAAACCCTGTGCAAATGACCATATGATTCAATTTATTTGAATATGAAATCTTTCTGGAACTAAAGAGTTTGAGTAGTTTTCAACACTAAGACAAATTGTTATAACTCTACCAGTCCATCACCCTTTTCAAGATTCTATATTGAAGAATTTGCAATCTTTTACACACCAAGGTTTACTTAGGCTCAACCAGATCTGTTACCAACTGTCCCAAGGGGAATAATGCATAATTAACGAAAAAGTCCAACCCACTATTTTAACTATTTTCATGACATGAAAAATGCATGACCAAACTAAAGCCCAACCAATTACCTTAACTGTTACCAATTATCACTAGATGAACAATGCATGGTTAATCCAAAAGTCCAACCAATAAATTTGCTGTTATCACTTTTCATAGAGAAACAATACATGATTAAAACAAAAATGCTTCAAATCCAACTATTTTAGACTACCAACCAATCCAGTTCAAGAAGCACTGATAAAATGACTCAGGCTGTTAATTAATGATTAAGGTAAGATTAATTATTAGTAAAGGAGAATACTACTTAAAGTAGTTTTACCAGTACTGTAATAATATCGTACTCTATCAATATTCAAATTTTCACTTTCAAAGATGTCTCATAAATTTCTGATGAAAGATTGCTTACAGCATTGGAGTGTGTCCGGTTCTGGTGTTTGGCACGATCCGAAGCATTACTGAAAGCCTTTGTGCATCCTGGGAATTCGCACATGTATGGTTTTTCTCCAGTGTGTGACCGCAAGTGTGTCTTCAAATTCTCCAAACGTGAGTAGGCTTTATTACAGCCCTCAAACTGTTAAAGAGATTGCGAAAAATATTAACCTTTTTTGATAGACATTATTAAAGCTATTCATTAGCCTTGTACAAGCTACTCATTAGCCTTGTATAAGCAATTAATTAGCCTTGTATAAGCTATTCATTAGCCTTGTATAAGCTACCCATTAGCCTTGTATAAGCTACTCATTAGCCTTGTATAAGCTATTCATTAGCCTTGTATAAGCTACTCATTAGCCTTGTATAAGCTATTCATTAGCCTTGTATAAGCTACCCATTAGCCTTATATAAGCTACTCATTAGCCTTGTATAAGCTATTCATTAGCCTTGTATAAGCTACTCATTAGTCTTGTATAAGCTATTCATTAGACTTATATAAGCTACTCATTAGCCTTGTATAAGCTATTCATTAGCCTTGTATAAGCTACCCATTAGCCTTGTATAAGCTACTCATTAGCCTTGTATAAGCTATTCATTAGACTTGTATAAGCTATTCATTAGCCTTGTATAAGCTACTCATTAGCCTTGTATAAGCTACTCATTAGCCTTGTATAAGCTATTCATTAGCCTTTTATAAGCTACTTATTAGCCTTGTATAAGCTATTCATTAGCCTTGTATAAGCAACTCATTAGCCTTGTATAAGCTATTCGTTAGACTTGTATAAGCTACTCATTAGCCTTGTATAAGCTATTCATTAGCCTTGTATAAGCTACCCATTAGCCTTGTATAAGCTACTCATTAGCCTTGTATAAGCTATTCATTAGCCTTGTATAAGCTACTCATTAGCCTTGTATAAGCTACTCATTAGCCTTGTATAAGCTACTCATTAGCCTTGTATAAGCTACTCATTAGCCTTGTATAAGCTATTCATTAGCCTTGTATAAGCTACCCATTAGCCTTGTATAAGCTACTCATTAGCCTTGTATAAGCTATTCATTAGCCTTGTATAAGCTATTCATTAGCCTTGTATAAGCTACTCATTAGCCTTGTATAAGCTACTCATTAGCCTTGTATAAGCTACTCATTAGCCTTGTATAAGCTACTCATTAGCCTTGTATAAGCTACTCATTAGCCTTGTATAAGCTACTCATTAGCCTTGTATAAGCTATTCATTAGCCTTGTATAAGCTACTCATTAGCCTTGTATAAGCTACTCATTAGCCTTGTATAAGCTACTCATTAGCCTTGTATAAGCTACTCATTAGCCTTGTATAAGCTACTCATTAGCCTTGTATAAGCTACTCATTAGCCTTGTATAAGCTACTCATTAGTCTTGTATAAGCTACTCATTAGCCTTGTATAAGCTATTCATTAGACTTGTATAAGCTATTCATTAGACTTGTATAAGCTATTCATTAGCCTTATGTGACAATTATTATTGAAGTGATCCATTCATTGACTTAATGTGATTATCACAACTGCAGTGTATTCAAAATCAGACCATTTCTTCATCTTAATTGTCCAGTGTTAAACCATCTCTCATACTCTATAGCAAGATTATGATACAATTATTGGATGTCATCTTTGCACCATTTTTCATACTGAATTTCATATTTTACAAGATTCATAAAGACACAAAGCTTGAAAACTGAGACCATAAATGGTAGTATCAAAGAAATGGTTATTTATGCATAGTGTGAATTTTACTTTTAATTTTATGACTTCAAGAATCCTGTAAAATATGAAATTCAATTCTTCCAATTATGAATAATTAAAAAAAAATAAGCACAAATTGCAAGAAATTTAAAACTATATTTATACATCATTTCTATCAATCATCAAAGCAAACAAAAATGTTAGTTCTTTCCTGGTGGTATAAACTAATGATTTCTAGCTTTCTCCATCACATAATACAATTAAACCGTTTATAAGTATCAATTTATATCAGTTGACTTCAAAGTTGCTTTTCATATTCTGCCTCATCATTGTATTTGTCTCCCTTTATTTATAATACAATGCCCATACACATCAACATACAAACCACTTACATAAATTAGGAATTAATAATCAGTCCTGTTTTTCATCTATGGTGGTCCCCTTCATGAATGGCCCCCTTGACCAGCGCTCACCCACTTTTTATGGCTAGAGTCCCTTGGCATTGACAAGTTTGCGTTCAAAAGCAACCCTCAAAAAGTGCCCTCCCCCTTCTAATGTGGCCAGCAGCCAACATATTATTGCACAAATGTAAAATTTACCTCTCACAGTGGCCACATTTAATTATTAATATGTGTCAGAATTAATATTTAAGGCAAATAAACAGACTATCTTTCACGATGTCAGGTTTTCATAACTGAAAGAAGCCATGGCTATAGTACATGTAAGGTTATTATTATATCATTAACACATGGACATTTGCAGGAAATGTGTTCAACAGTATTTTGATAGATCTTTGAACTTTGATACAAAGAGGATCTTTTTTTAAAATTGAGGATTACAACTACACACAACTGTCAATATCAAAACATGGTCAGATAGAAATGGGGTCAGCAATGTTTAGGTAGTGCTTTGGACATCCCACAGTGGATTTTATTTTTTTTAATTGACGATTATGACAGACATAATTGCCAAGATCATAACATGGTCAGATAATGCTAAAAATAGAATTTGTTGATTAATACACACACACACACACACACACATACACACACACTGAAACAATTGACCTTGAACAAACAGGGTAGCAGACAAACACCAAAAAAAATCACATAACAAAAGTTTTGTCTGCAAATTAAATAACAGAACTGTGCAATTAACAACACAGGAATAAAACTTTAACATCTCATTACCAAAATGAAGAAATAATACTTTAGAAGAAAAGGTAAAAGTTATTTGACTTGACAACAATGGGAATAGTTTACTTGCTGAAAGATTTTATTTTGGAAAGATTCAAATGAACAAGAACATCAAAGATAGAAGAATATTCTGTAGAAGTGGGAAACTGAAGTAAATGGAAAGAGAATTATTTTAAATATGAAATAATGTATGTACCATGAATTAAATAATATTTTTAAATAATTTTGCAATGTGCAGGATGACAATACCCCACTAATATTTCACTCCTAAGAATAAGAACTATTAATTTATATTACTTGAAATAACTCTGATTTTAAGACTAGAAGAACTATTTAGTAATTAATGCTACTTTGAAATGAAAATATTAACTGCTATAGGTTACATGTAGCTTTCCTATGACATACACATCTCTTAAACACTGTAAGAGGTATAACATACACATACATACACATCTCTCAAACACTGTAAGAGCTATGACATACACATACATACACATCTCTTAAACACTGTAAGAGGTATGACATACACATACATACACATCTCTCAAACACTGTAAGAGCAACGACATAAACATCTCTCAAACACTGTAAGAGCTATGACATACACATCTCTCAAACACTGTAAGTGCTATGACATACACATACATACACATCTCTCAAACACTGTAAGAGCTATGACATACACATACATACACATCTCTCAAACACTGTAAGAGCTACGACATACACATACATACACATCTCTCAAACACTGTAAGAGCTACGACATACACATACATACACATCTCTTAAACACTGTAAGAGGTATGACATACACATACATACACATCTCTCAAACACTGTAAGAGCTACGACATACACATCTCTCAAAGACTGTAAGAGCTACGACATACACATCTCTCAAACACTGTAAGTGCTATGACATACACATACATACACATCTCTCAAACACTGAAAAAGCTATGACATACACATACATTCACATCTCTTAAACACTGTAAGAGCTATGACATACACATACATACACATCTCTTAAACACTGTAAGAGGTATGACATACACATACATACACATCTCTCAAACACTGTAAGAGCTACGACATACACATCTCTCAAACACTGTAAGAGCTACGACATACACATCTCTCAAACACTGTAAGTGCTATGACATACACATACATACACATCTCTCAAACACTGAAAGAGCTATGACATACACATACATTCACATCTCTTAAACACTGTAAGAGCTATGACATACACATACATACACATCTCTTAAACACTGTAAGAGCTATGACATACACATACATACACATCTCTCAAACACTGTAAGAGCTATGACATACACATACATACACATCTCTCAAATACTGTAAGAGCTATGACATACACATACATACACATCTCTCAAACACTGTAAGAGCTATGACATACACATACATACACATCTCTTAAACACTGTAAGAGGTATGACATACATATACATACACATCTCTCATACACTGTAAGAGCTACGACATACACATCTATCAAACACTGTAAGAGCTATGACATACACATATATTCATATCTCTCAAACACTGTAAGTGCTATGACATACACATCTCTCAAACACTGTAAGAGCTATGACATACACATACATACACATCTCTCAAACACTGTAAGAGCTATGACATACACATACATACACATCTCTCAAACACTGTAAGTGCTATGACATACACATCTCTCAAACACTGTAAGTGCTATGACATACACATACATACACATCTCTCAAACACTGTAAGAGCTATGACATACACATACATACACATCTCTCAAACACTGTAAGAGCTATGACATACACATACATACACATCTCTCAAACACTGTAAGTGCTATGACATACACATCTCTCAAACACTGTAAGAGCTATGACATACACATACATTCACATCTCTCAAACACTGTAAGTGCTATGACATACACATACATACACATCTCTCAAACACTGTAAGAGCTATGACATACACATACATACACATCTCTCAAACACTGTAAGAGCTATGACATACACATACATACACATCTCTCAAACACTGTAAGTGCTATGACATACACATACATACACATCTCTCAAACACTGTGAGTGCTATGACATACACATCTCTCAAACACTGTAAGTGCTATGACATACACATACATACACATCTCTCAAACACTGTAAGTGCTATGATATACACATACATACACATCTCTCAAACACTGTAAGTGCTATGACATACACATACATACACATCTCTCAAACACTGTAAGAGCTATGACATACACATACATACACATCTCTCAAACACTGTAAGTAATATGACATACACATACATACACATCTCACAAATACTGTAAGAGCTAAAACATACACATACATACACATCTCTCAAACACTGCAAGTGCTATGACATACACATACATACACATCTCACAAACACTGTAAGAGCTAAAACATACACATACATACACATCTCTCAAACACTGTAAGTGCTATGACATACACATCTCTCAAACACTGTAAGAGCTATGACATACAGATACATACCCATCTCTCAAACACTGTAAGAGCTATGACATACATATACATGCACATCTCTCAAACACTGTAAGAGCTATGACATACACATACATACACATCTCTTAAACACTGTAAGTGCTATGACATACACATGCATACACATCTCACAAACACTGAATGAGCTATGACATACACATACATACACATCTCTCAAACACTGTAAGTGCTATGACATACACATACATACACTTCTCTCAAACACTGTAAGAGCTATGACATACACATACATACATATCTCTCAAACACTGTAAGAGCTATGACATACACATACATACACATCTCTCAAACACTGTAAGTGCTATGACATACACATACATACACATCTCTCAAACACTGTAAGTGTTATGTCATACACATCTCTCAAACACTGCAAGTGCTATGACATACACATACATACACATCTCTCAAACACTGTAAGAGCTATGACATACACATACATACACATCTCTCAAACACTGTAAGAGCTATGACATACACATACATACACATCTCTCAAACACTGTAAGTGCTATGACATACACATCTCTCAAACACTGTAAGTGCTATGACATACACATCTCTCAAACACTGTAAGTGCTGTGACATACACATACATACACATCTCTCAAATCCTGTAAGAGCTATGACATACACATACATACACATCTCTCAAACACTGTAAGAGCTATGACATACACATACATACACATCTCTCAAACACTGTAAGAGCTATGACATACACATACATACACATCTCTCAAACACTGTAAGAGCTATGACATACACATACATACACATCTCTCAAACACTGTAAGTGCTATAACATACACATACATACACATCTCTCAAACACTGTAAGAGCTATGACATACACATCTCTCAAACACTGTAAGAGCTATGACATATACATCTCTCAAACACTGTAAGAGCTATGACATACACATCTCTCAAACACTGTAAGAGCTATGACATACACATACATACACATCTCTCAAACACTGTAAGTGCTATGACATACACATACATACACATCTCTCAAACACTATAAGAGCTATGACATACACATCTCTCAAACACTGTAAGAGCTATGACATACACATGCATACACATATCTCAAACACTGTAAGAGCTATGACATACACATACATACACATCTCTCAAACACTGTAAGAGCTATGACATACACATCTCTCAAACACTGTAAGAACTATGACATACAGATACATACACATCTCTCAAACACTGTAAGTGCTATGACATACACATAATGCACATCTCTCAAACACTAAGTGCTATGACATACACATACATACACATCTCTCAAACACTATAAGGGCTATGACATACACATACATACACATTTCTCAAACACTGTATGAGCTATGACATACACATACATACACATCTCTCAAACACTGTAAGTGCTATGACATACACATCTCTCAAACACTGTAAGAGCTATGACATACACATACATAAACATTTCTCAAACACTGTATGAGCTATGACATACACATACATACACATCTCTCAAATACTGTAAGAGGTATGACATACACATACATACACATCTCTCAAACACTCTAAGTGCTATGACATACACATCTCTCAAACACTGTAAGAGCTATGACATACACATACATACACATCTCTCAAACACTCTAAGAGCTATGACATACACATACATACACATCTCTCAAACACTCTAAGTGCTATGACATACACATACATTCACATCTCTCAAACACTGTAAGTGATATGACATACACATACATACACATCTCTCAAACACTGTAAGAGCTATGACATACACATACATACACATCTCTCAAACACTGTAAGAGCTATGACATACACATACATACACATCTCTCAAACACTCTAAGTGCTATGACATACACATACATACACATCTCTCAAACAATATAAGAGCTATGACATACACATACACATCTCTCAAACACTGTAATTGCTATGACATACACATACATATACATCTCTCAAACAATATAAGAGCTATGACATACACATACATACACATCTCTCAAACACTGTAAGAGCTATGACATACACATACATATACATCTCTCAAACACTGTAAGTGCTATGACATATACATACATACACATCTCTCAAACACTCTAAGTGCAATGTCATACACATACATACACATCTCTCAAACAATATAAGAGCTATGACATATACATACATACACATCTCTCAAACACTGTAAGAGCTATGACATACACATATATACACATCTCTCAAACACTGTAAGTGCTATGACATACACATACATACACATCTCTCAAACACTGTAAGTGCTATGAAATACACATACATACACATCTCTCAAACACTGTAAGTGCTATGACATACACATACATACACATCTCTCAAATACTGTAAGAGCTAGACGACCAATATATATTTCTCTAAAGTAGAAACAATTCAGATGAAATTTTGTTTAAAAAAATCATATCAGTCCAGTAAATCCTCATTAATAACTTTCTACCTACAGTGCATTTATGTGGCTTTTCTCCTGTGTGCCTGCGCATATGGACAACCAACATGTACTGTGCCTTAAAGGGTTTCTCCTCACGGCTGCATTCTTTCCATCGACATACGAAAGATTTCTTGTTGGCTGCTATGTGATCCTGGTTGATATGCTGTAATGAAAATTCACATTGAAAACACAATTTCAGATTATGACACCACACGTTTTGACAATGAAAACACACAATCAGTTTATGCAAACACACAGACTATGAAAACACACAATCAGTTTATGCAAACACACAGACTATGAAAACACACAATCAGTTTATGCAAACACACAGACTATGAAAACACACAATCAGTTTATGCAAACACACAGACTATGAAAACACACAATCAGTTTATGCAAACACACAGACTATGAAAACACACAATCAGTTTATGCAAACACACAGACTATGAAAACACACAATCAGTTTATGCAAACACACAGACTATGAAAACACACAATCAGTTTATGCAAACACACAGACTATGAAAACACACAATCAGTTTATGCAAACACACAGACTATGAAAACACACAAGACTATGAAAATACACAACTAGACTATGAAAAACATACAACCAGACTATAAGAAAGACAACCAGACTATGAAAATACATTCAGACTATGAAAAAAGTTCAGACTATGACAACACACAAGACTATCAAAATACACAACCAGACTATGAAAATAAATTCATACTGAAAATACACAACCAGACTATGAAAACATACAACCAGACTATGAAAATAAATTCAGACTATGAAAACACACAACCAGACTATGAAAATAAATTCAGACTATGAAAACACACAACTGGACTATGAAAATACATAACCAGACTATGAAAATAAATTCAGAATATGAAAATACACAACCAGACTATGAAAACACACAACTAGACTATGAAAATAAATTCAGACTTTGAAAATACACAACGAGACTCTGAAAATACCCAACCAGACTATGAAAATACACAACCAGACTATGAAAATAAATTCAGACTATGAAAATACACAACCAGACTATGAAAATACACAACCAGACTATGAAAATAAATTCAGACTATGAAAATAAATTCAGACTATGAAAATACACATACATTTAGGCTATAATCATTTGCCATATTAGAAATTCCTTAATGGTTATTCCAACAAGATTTTACATCACTGAAAAAGTTTCAGTCAAAGGGTAGTAGCACTCCTTTTGAAAACATACCATTACAATATTTGTCATTTTATTGGTATAAAGAACCAGAGCTTTTCTAAGAGACTAATGCCCTGCTGATCAAAAAGATCAATTAATCCATTTAAGTCCATTTTTTTTTGTTCTTTTAATATTTTCAGCAGTTTAGTATTCCAACTGTCTCACATATTCTTGAAAAACTGCAACATGATAAATTTGGTAACAAATCTATTTTTTGTATTTGTGTGTGAGTTGACATGTTCAGAAGAAGATTACAAAACAAAATTCCTTGTCACATTTCAGTTAATTCAATAGTCAGTGTTCTTTCCTGAAAAACCCAAGTTATAGAATGAGCAGTGTTCATGGTATTTTTCAGATATACACACAAACAGGGTCTAATAAAAATCCATTCACCCTTTTTTGTGTTAACATGCTGACAAAGAATCAAAGATAACAACAATCACTGATAGCAACAATCACCAAAAACAACAATCACCGATAACAACAATCACTGATAGCAACAATCACCAATAACAACAATCACCGATAGCAACAATCACTGATAGCAACAATCACCAATAACAACAATCACTGATAACAACAATCACCGATAACAACAATCACCGATAACAACAATCACCGATAACAACAATCACTGATAACAACAATCACCGATAACAACAATCACTGATAACAACAATCACCAATAACAACAATCACTGATAACAATCACCGATAACAACAATCACCAATAACAACAATCACAGATAACAACAATCACTGATAGCAACAATCACCAATAACAACAATCACTGATAACAACAATCATTGATAACAACAATCACCGATAACAACAATCACTGATAACAACAATCACAGATAACAGACTCAGGACCTCTTGCTATGAAATAATTGTCCAAGTGTTTTCAATTTGTCTATTAAAAGAAAAAAATCATACAAAGTCAATTTAAAATTAATTTGTATATGTTCAAGTAAATATGTTCATAAGCTCAGTGAAGTGCAAAAATTAATGTTGTTTGACCTGACTTCAAGTTCAGGTAGACTTAATTTTCTAACTTGTTCACAATAAAATAGACATGCCCAGATTTAGAGAAAGCCATTACCATACTGCATAAGGTATGCCATTACCATACTTCATAAGGTATGCCATTACCATACTTCATAAGGTATGCCATTACCATACTGCATAAGGTATGCCATTACCATATTGCATAAGGTATTTTTGAGAAAATGTCAAGCCATTGCTAAAATTCTTTCAAGACCAATCTGAGTACCAAACACACACATCATGATAGCCAACCATAGTTGATTTGATGACAGGATTCAAACCTGTACCTGTTGTTGTGGGATTGGTACTCATGCCTCCCTGTCATTAAGTTAAATGCCCTTTGTTTTAGTTACACTTACAACAAAATCAGTAATCAACTTTCGTTTTTACCTTCTATTTAAAGGGTTTGTGAATAACTTAAATCAATAAATTGATCAATATCAATGACTTTTCATCCAGTACACAATTTTTATTATTCTTTCATGATCCCAACCCAACTGCACTAATATAATGATCAAACTTGTTCCAAATGGCATCACCCGGCTGTACTTTTTCCAGAGTATATGCTGGAAAAGGATGGAATACCATGGAAAAGGATGGAATGCCATGGAAAACTATGGAAAATTTAAATATTCTGCAGAATTTAGCATGGAAACCCTGGACATTGTGCCTGGAAAATGCTGGACATTTTGGACATTGATTTTTTTCAGCATAGAAAACCCTGGAAAATGCTGAACAGCTTGGATTTAGAATTTTTTGGATAAATTTCAGCATGGGAAACCCTGGAAAAGAACTTAGTCAATTTTCAAGACTGGTACTTAAAATTAGTTTTAATTCTTTCTGGTCAACTGATTAGAGTTTGTTCTCTCCTTCAACTATCAAGATCCAAGTACCTAAAGAATGAGCAATCATAACTAGACTTAGCTATAACACAGATTTTTCAACTTAAAACTATACAGTTATTTCAAACCTATGATACATATACATATACTGTACATATATACTCTGAAAGTGGACACATTTTAAACAAGTAAATGAAATCACATGCTCACACACATTTGACCCTGGCTTTAACAAGACAAACCACAAGTGTTGAAGTAACAAACCATTTGTTGAATACACAAACATATGTAATTAAATGTTCATGATCAAAAAACATCATAACACATAAATGTTGGTGTAATACAAACTTTATATGTATGAAAAAATATCCTGAAAAATATAGTTAAATCCTGACCATAACATATCCCAAACCAAAATGCATGCTTACAACAAGCTGTGCGAGCTTATGCAAGCAAGTAAGGGTGCAAAATGAATTTTCAAAGTCTGCAAGCTTGCAAAATCTAATGTACTAGATGTAGCTTGCCCAAGCTTGCAATAATCAGTTGTGAAAGGGCAGTTCTGCATGAGATCAGTACTTCTTATAATATTGAATATATGTTGCGACTAAATCATGTACTCATTATTATAAACTACACTATCAAATTAAAAGATGTTACTTGTAATCTAGATTTTACTTATAGCATCTGATAATGCACTTGAGTTAAATAATATACATTTTCAGTGTTTTAAAATGCTAAGAACTTGAATTACTAGTACTTTAAGCTGGTACATAAATAAAATATATCGTTCCAACATTTCTCTATGTTTAAATTAACTATGAACATTATGTCAAAATAAACTGAATTATTGCTTGAGCAAGGCAAAATATGAAATATTACTTTTTCTACAAATGTCTTTTTTATCATTTTCAATTTTTACAAATATTATATGTTAGAGAAAATTTGAGCTTTTTTGCATAAAGGAAATTCTTTAAGTGATTGAACACTCAATTAGCTATGTAGTCAGTTTGTCAGGTAATGGAAGAGTGGGTAAAGATTCCATTTAGAAAAATCCTATTAAAAAGTATTTGCTGATTGCAAAGTTAATTACAGACTAACTTAATACAGCAAGATATTTGATGGCAAGTATTTTTAAATCTATTTTACCAATAATGTATGCACCATCAAACATAGTCTCTGTAAATTTTGTAATATTAACTTCTGCCATTAGGTTAATGAAAAAACTGTCAAATATTTGTTTCAATGACAATCTGCTGCCAGGAGAAAAAAAATAATTGTCAGTTATTTAATTACTAAATAAATTTTCAAATATATAGTTTTTGTTTTACTTTGAGATAGAGAAGCTTCCCATTCTGTCAGCATGCTATAAATAATTGAGCTTTGTGAATTTTGCTTCTTTAAAAAGAAATTAAATAAAAGCATGCAAGGTGTAGTGTGTATATGTATATGCGACTGATACTTAATTCAGTATCAAGTCATTAAAAGCAGTTACATCCCCTGTTTACTGGTTAGCAGACTGGTTTATGAAATGTAAATGTACATGCAATAAATTTGAGTAGAAAGAACACAATACAACCATTGTAGCATCGCGTTAAGGCGCAATTTTCAAGGTAGAATTATCACAATTTACATGGTTAATTTGATAAATTTCAATGCTCTCTGAACCAGTATATGTGCAGTAACCCAATCCTATAATCAGAGAGATAATCTGCAATCAAGGAGTTATAATACCGGTGAGTAAACTCTAGATTGTGTTGTATTTTGCCAATTTTCGTGACTTTAGTTTTGCGCTTGTGTTGTTTCACTCTTACAATTTAAATATGTCAAAATATGAATTTGTAATGTTGCTTCATGTAATAATTGAGATGGCAATGCTGCAGATCATTATTATTTATTGTTACACTTGCCAAATCATGCATGTGCTAGCACGCTGGGGAATCCCATTTCCGTTATTCTTAGGGTATTTTTCCTCTCACATATCAAATCAACAGTTGTTACATTTAATTCTTTACATCCTCATAGAAGATGACCATTATTTTATTTCAAAATGTCTTAAGGTACATAATCAGTTTTATCGGATTTTTGTTGTTCAAAACTCTCGGGTGTCATTCATTTGACATCCGTCATAGACCTTTCAAAATGAATAATAAAACTGAAATTTAGTGCTCATTAAAGGATGATCTTGAATAACACTTATAATTCCTGGATAAGTGATTTTGGAATAATAAACTGAAAATGAAATGCTTTTGACAATGAGGTAAATACTCGTTTTATTTTTCCTGATTACATAGTACATGTACATGTTGCTGAAATCCATTTCAGTGGATGATACCTGGATCACACCAGAAGCAGAGGAGGATGCAGAATTTTATTCTGAGGATTTTGTTTAGCAGAAGTGATTCAGAGTAATTCTAATGTTTTCACCAAATTGTTTATCATTGTGAAAGATGAGAGGGAACCTAACTATTTGACACCATCCTCACCCAAACGGATTTCTACAAGTAAATTAGTGTAACATTTCCAAGGCAATAAAAAGCAAAAGTATAGTTTACTCACACAGATCCCATTCATAGGCTCTTATTTTTATCTGATTAAATATTATTAAATGATTTGATGACTTCATTCTTTTTTTATTGTGACAGTAAGATGTCATTCTAATTGATGTTTACCGTATATTAATATTTTCATTTTAATATTTGATATTACATACTTTTCGCACATCAAAAGCTAGAAAAATGGAGGTATGTAACTTTGCATAGAATTACAAAACAAGCTTGCCGCAACTTTGCAGTACTGTTAAAATCTCTTGTTGTCATGAATTCATTTCTGGATTTTTCAGCTAAATTTTAGTGTTGTTCAGGGTTTTCCAGCGTACCCTGGACAAAGCCTAGAATATTAATCCAAATACTCTATTGTTTTCCATATTAGAATTTTCCAGCATTTTCCTTGCTAGAATTTGTCCAGGGTTTTCCAGCCTACCCTGGACAGGGGCTGGAATATTAGTCCAAATACTCCAGTGTTTTCCATGCTAGAATTTTCCAGCGTTTTTCATTGTTTTTCATGGAATATGATGGAAAATCTACAGCTGGGCAATCCCAAGGGAAGTATGTGTTTGTGTTGTTTAGATTTTTAACATAGCTTTTAATAATTTTTCAGTCATAATACTATAATGTCTGCAGTGTGACACTTAATAGTGGTCTAGCACCATGGCATCATGCCATAGACATGTGGCATGATATCCCACCCAGTCACATTATCCTGACACCAGTCCTAGCAATAACCTCCCCAAGGAAAGTAACAGAGTTTAAGCCTAAACAGCAACACATTCAAAGAAAGTGATAAAGTTTAAGCATGGAAACAGTTTCAAAACATTCAAGGGAAATGACAGACCTTAAGCCTAAAGTGCCAGTTTCAACATATTCAAGGGAAGTAATCAAGCTTAAATTAAGTTACAAATGGCTGAACTCCCATTTAGGCCAAGATGTCGAGCCCTACTGCGAAAAAAACTTTAAAAGCGAAAAAAACTTTAAAAGCGAAAAAAACTTTAAAAGAAAAGAAGATCAATCTCATCACATGTTGAAATGTCTAAGGTAACATCCGAAAAAACTGGATTCAGCATGGCCCATCAATACTGACAGAAGCAAATACGCCTGCATCGGAACAATATGTTACCAAGGAACCTCTGACAGAATAAACAGATTGGACAAATGAACAAACCAATTTACTGATTACAGGACCAACAAATCCAATGGAGCTTGAAAATAATTTTTTAATTGGGTGTTAACTGAAGACATCTTAACTCCAACTATCATCTGAAGCACACATTAATATACAGAAAAAGAAGAAAGCCTTGTGGAACTGTGCTGGAAGTGGAAGAAATCATACACCAAGTGTATGTAAACGATACTGACAATCTCAAGATTCAGAAAGGACAGCAACTATATGACAGGCAATATGTGCAACTATGCAAATTTTCAATCATATTTTGACTGATATGCAAGTGAGAATACACATTGCATAATGCAATATTTTGATCATTTTCTAGAGACATGATGCAGTGGGACAAGAGAGCATGTCTTATTTCTCTCTTCTGTGTCATCAAGAACCTAGCTGATTGCACATTTTCCATCAATACACAGTTTTTATGTAACAATGTGAGTTACTATGAATTTGCTTTTATGCATGGGGTATGAATTTTTGTTGAATTCACAGCAGCTATAAACTACAGATTTAAAGAATCAACCCATAAATAGCATGCCTAACTTGCATATCTATGATTAAATAATTCCCTAAAAGAAACCATCAACACTCACTTTGAAGTCCAACAGCAAACTGTGCCAACTCAGATTTACCTTTGCATAGTTCCAATTGCAGTTCTGCATCTATCCAGTTTGTTACTAATCAGAAAAACAAACAACACATACCCTGATCTTTTGGCACATTTTGTGATGGCACATCAAGGTCTCTGAAATTTGTAGCTGAATTTTACTTGTGAACGAGTGTATATAGTAGGAAAAATGACACTATAAAAATTAATTCACAGAATCTCCTGTATTTAAGTTGTCAGAATTTATGTCTTTCACATTTTAATATCAGCTTTTATAACAAATTGGGACAAATTACAATGTGCATAAGAATACTTCACATTTTAAATGCTATATTTAAGAAAATGAATGGTGTTTAAACAACATCTCCTGCTCTGTTCTTTAATTTTATTAAGGAAAGATGGGTAAAACATGTGTAATATCAATGGTTACCATTAACAAGTCACAAAAATGCTAAATGTTGGTAAAAGAAGTATTTCAAACAAACAAAACAGCACTGATGATGATTCCAGGGTAGATAATATTTGACAGGTAGAAAATTCTTGCATAGGGTTATCTCCCTTATATCCCTGCTATCTTTTCCATGAAAACCAAAGAAGATGGTAAAACTTGCCAGCAAATATTTTGTATAGGTACAAGATGACCATTAGTGAATGATGTTGATGACAAACCTAGTGACTGATGTAGGTCACAGTTGTTCTTTTTTTTTATTTGGTAATGACTTACTTTTAAGGATGTACACCCAAAGTGACCTAATCATTAAAAATGTGTTGCAAACAGTGGCATATAAAAGGTGATCATGGCAATTGACTTTGGAATCATGGCAAAGTACTTCTCTGGATATAAAGTTTGGTGATGATGCAAGCAACAATGTCTTTAAATTGACCTGAGTGGAGTATAGGTGGACATTATAAATGAGTAGTTGATATTAGACTGATGGAGTAATATTTTGGAAGGTGAATGTGCAAATCAGCTTTCATGACTGGAGAGGCAATATATAATTAAGATATTGACTTGACATAGAAGGTATACATTTGATAAGAGCAAAACTACCAACAAGGCTATAATATAAACTTTCCAACACTTAGTTCAGTTGAGCTATAGATATATTACACATGGCTACAAAAAAAAAAATTTTTTTTTGTGAAAACTTAACATCACCTTAACCAACTCTTCTTGTGTTTCAAATTCCCTGGTGCACTCATCCCAGTGGCAGTTAGTTTCGATGAAGTCAGGTTCTCCCTCTTGGGGGGCATGACCTGACCTTAGACCATCCCCACCATGCTTATCCTCCTCTCCCTCTTCATCATCTACATACTGACCACCTGAAATTAAAAAGTGGACACTAGTCAGTCTATTTGATTGCTAAAATTGTTCAAAGTTGAAATATTTAGTATATGAATTGGAACAAAATCAAACTTTTAATCAAAAATATAGAAACCTTTTCTTTAAATGCATTGTTTCTTTGCTGTTCAGTACAAAATGGCAATACTTTGAGTATCAATGAACACTGTATGTATTTCCATACAGGGCAAAAGATTATTGATCTATTGGTTGTTGTTTTGGGTTTAATGCCATTTTGCAGTGTATGATACATGACAGCCAGTATAACTAGTCAAGGAAGAACTCAGGAAAACCCCCATCATAACCAACAACCCACAGCAAGCTACTGGAAAGTTTTTTCACATGCACATATTGGCCGACCCCAAGAATCAAATTCACACAGATCGGCATGTACTGGTTGTTTATGTATGGCCTATTGTATGCACATGTTCTGGTCCTGTGTGGCAGTTCTTTTGGTATTTGTAACATAGTATAAATTAAAATTGGTATATTTTTTGTAATTCACTTTCTGAAAAAAACTGATGAAAATTTTTGATAAAATATATCGCAATCAATAATATATACGAGTACAAAGGAAGATAATATCTTCATAATTATATGTCTCTTACAAAGTGTACAAAAAACAGCAGCTGAAGGAACTTGCAAACTGTACAAAGAATATAATCAAAGCCACTTACAAACTGTAAAATAATCATCAGTCAAAGGCACCTACAAACTGTACAATGAATATAATCAAATGCAATTACAAACTGTACAATGAATATAATTAAATGTACTAACAAACTGTACAATGGATATAGTCAAAGGTACTTACAAACTGCAACAAACATCAGACAAAGATATTTACAAACTGTACAATGAACATAATCAACAGTACCAACAAACTGTACAATGAACATTAGTCAGAGGTAGTTACAAACTGTACAATAAAAATCTGTCAAGCAAGGCAGCTGCTAGTACCATTTTTATAAGTCTTTGGCATGACTCAGCCAAGGTTCAAACCCACAACCTCCAACATCCAAGGCTGATGCTCTAACCACTATGCCACCAGAGTGGTCAGACTGTACAATGAACGTCATACACACTTTTATTAATTGGTATTGGTGTGCATGAATCATTAATTATGGATAAAAACTGCAAATTATATATTTAACTCATACCATAGTACCTAATATTTACAAATGTTTGACACAAAACAAATGACACTAATATAAAAGGCTTAACAGTTATTCAAAGGTATCTAGTGATAGAAAAAGCTACTTAACAAATTTTCTACATTAATGGCATACCAAACAAGATTTTTATACATTTATGGTGTATCATATATGGTTTCTATTCTATTCATTAACAGTGTATCAGGCATAATTTTTATTCATCAATGATTGTATTCATTCATGGTATATCAACCATGATTGTATTTATTAATGATAAATTAACCATGATTGTATTCATTAATGATAAATCAACCATGATTGTATTCATTAATGGTATATCAACTATGATTGTATTCATTAATGGTATATCAACCATGATTGTATTCATTAATGATAAATCAACCATGATTGTATTCATTAATGATAAATCAACCATGATTGTATTCATTAATGGTATATCAACTATGATTGTATTCATTAATGGTATATCAAACATGATTGTATTCATTAATGGTATATCAATCATGATTGTACTCATTAATGGTATATCAACCATGATTGTATTCATTAATGGTGTATCAACCATGATTATATTCATTAATGGTATATCAACCATGATTGTATTCATTAATGGGAAATTAACCATGATTGTATTCATTAATGGTATATCAATCATGATTGTATTCATTAATGACATATCAACCATGATTGTATTCATTAATGACATATCAACCATGATTGTATTCATTAATGACATATCAGCCATGATTTTATTCATTAATGGTATATCAACCATGATTATATTCATTAATGGTATATCAACCATAATTGTATTCATTAATGGTATATCAAACATGATTGTATTCATTAATGGTATATCAAACATGATTGTATTAATTAATGGTGTATCAATCATGATTGTATTCATTGATGGTATATCAACCATGATTGTATTCATTAATGACATATCAACCATGATTGTATTCATTAATTGGTTTATCAACCTTGATTGTATTCATTAATGGTGTATCAACCATGATTGTATTCATTAACGACATATCAATCATGATTGTACTCATTAATGATATATCAAGCATTGATTGTATTTATTAATGGTATAATAAACATGATTTTATTCATTAATGGTGCAGTGAACATTGTAAGATATGAAGCATTACAAAGGGTATAGTTCTTGTGATTACACATAAGTTCAATAACTTTTAAGACACCTTTCTGTCAGCTACTTAAATTACATCTTTAATACCTTGATGGTGCTATGTCATTGGTGTCATGTCATTGGTGCCATGTATGGTGCCATGTATGGTGTCATGTCATTGGCATCACATTTATGAAGTGACTCACAAGCTTTTAGTCAACACCATACAAAAGTAAATATAATCCAGGCAATAAAGTCATTTTCAAGTCTTGTCAAAAGTTCCACTCATATCATATAAAATCTGACAAATGTAGGACACTGCCTGAGGGTATCTTGTATCTGATGTGACCGGGGCAGGCACCTACAGTGAAATGGTAATGACATTGATTATTGCCAAGGGCAATAACTCACACACACATCAAGGTAGCTGATTCTTGAGAGTCAAGCAACTAAGGATACACAGTCAAGCAGAAAGCTTATGACAGTGGTTGATACCTATCTTGTGTGTGTCATATTTGTACTGCTTTTATGACAGGGACAAGTTATTTACATAGAAAGAAAAAGAAAGACTAAAAGATGGACACAAACAGAAAGACATATACCAAGTCAAACACTTAACTAATGTGCAAGTTAAATGTCTCAGTTTGTCTCTCTAAATAACTTATGCATCTTAAACCATTAAATTCTTGGTTTGTCAATTTCAATGTCTGGACATATTAATGACAAAGGTTGGCAATAATTATTACTGTTTTTAATACAATTATGAATTGCAAAGTTATGTTAAGAAATTCAAAAGAAAAATGAAATACACTGTAGAAACTTCTTGTCCTACAGAAAGGCAGACAAGGTTAATTAAGAGAAAAAGTGACAAGAAACTAACCCAAGCAAACAAACACACATAAAAGATGGAAACAAACACACATAACAGACAACAGACAAATGTATAAACAAAAAACAGAGCAAGATACCTAATATACAGATGAAAACACACAAAACAGACAGCTGACAAATACACACAGGTAGTAGACAAATATACATAAAAGACAGCACACAAGCATAAATAATATACAGACAACACCCATAATATACAGACAACACACATAATATACAGACAACACACATAACAGAAGACAACACACATAATATACAGACAACACACATAACAGAAGACAACACACATAATATACAGACAACACACATAATATACAAACAACACACATAATATACAAACAACACACATAATATACAGACAACACACATAACAGAAGACAAAAGGCATATAAAACAGCAAACACACACAATACAGCAGAAAAACCAATACAAAACACAACCAGATTATGAAAATAAATTCAGAATATGAAAACACAAGATGGTTTTAAGTAGATTGTTAAAAGTAGACAAGATGGTTACAGACAGCAGACAAATACATTACAGACATCAAACAAGCACAACATAGAGAAGGCAAACATACACAGCATACAACCAGCAAGCACACACAACATACAGCAGGCAAAAACACATAACATAAAGCAAACACATTACAGCAGACAAATACACACAACAGACAGCAGACACACACAATATACACAAGATAAACACATAACACACACCTGACAAATACAAACAGACAGCTGACAAAGATAATATACAGCAGATAAATGCATAACACACAGCAAACGCACACAACATACAGCAGACAAACATACACAACAGACAGCAAACATACTTAACAGACAGAAGCAAGAGTGTCATTATTTTATGTTTGAAGCATCTCGAATGCACCTGAATTTGACACATTTACACAAAATGATTGAGCTGCCTGTAATCACAAAATATTAATGATTCTAATTATTTCCTAAATCCAATGACAACTAAATATTAAAATTTAGTAAAGCAGAAAACAAGATAAAAGATAGAACACACCTATATTACATGTACATCAGTATAGATTTTCTTTACATCTAAGTCTATAAGAAGTTCAAAACAAATACAATAAAATAAAACAAAATAAAATTCATGCAATTTTTGTTTGATATTTAAAAATGCAAATATTTGAAAACTTTTCCCCTTCGAAATTCTGCATTTTAATGCCAGATTTTTAGGCACAACATTGATCTTATCATAATTATGTACAATCTATAATTAGCCGTTTTAGGTCTACTTCAGTACAATCTATAATTAGCCATTTTAGGTCTACTTCAGTACAATCTATAAATAGCAATTTTGGGCCTATATCTGTAGAAATTATATTTAGCAACTTTGGGCCTGTTTCTGGTCAATCTATAATTGGTAACTCTAGGTCTACTTCTGTGCAATCTGTAATTTGTATTTTCGAGTTTACTTCTGTACATTTTACAATCTACTTCTGCTCAACATGTAACTGGTAATATTTGGCTTACTTCTGTCCAATCTTTAAATGATAACTTTGGGTCATTATTAATATCAGAAAACACACAGATCTATGATTTTTTTTAAATAGAGGTTCCAATTTTCAGAGGAAATTGTTAGTTCTGCCTCAAGCAATATTTTAACTGAAAAAAGGGCTAGTGGATTTACCTCTCCCAGTCCTCTAAATTCACTACCATTGTTAGTAGATAGAAAAACAAGTTTTACCCTGACTATTGCTTTCTCTCTCACTTTTGAATTTACTTCTTTTGGTCTCATGTTCAGCAACAGGGTCAACTGTGCTGCTAACAACACTGCTTCCTGCTGCCTCTTTGGTAGTAGTGGTTATCTGTGACTGAAGAAAAAAAAAATCAATCTGCATTCATTGTAAGCAAGAGTTATTGCTAATTAATATCCTTAATTCTTTTAATCCTAAACTTTGACCTCTGCCTTATAAAGGTCAAGTTTTGTTATGATGTAAAGAATCTGTTCTTAACACCTGTGTAAACTGATTTGGCATTTTCTTTATTATGAATAAGAGAAAAATCTGACATCTAAAGAGCCGACCTTGATGCAGTGACCTTGTTCTTCGACCTTGAACGCTGACCCAAATTCTACCTTGAAACTAAATATATCTGCCTCTTTGGAATTCAAAACATATCTGACTAAAAGTTTCATTAAAAATTTTCTCAAGCAATTTACCATCATGGACATTAAAAAATAATTACATTATTCCATCTTTAATTTATGAGCTAATGAAGATTATAATTATTACTAAATATCATCCTGGGAAGATTAATGTCAATATTGTGTGTTGACATTGTGTTAAATGCTGGTCTGAAGTGAGCCATGTAAACCAGGTTCCATTATATCCTTAGTTGTTGAATAAAAAGCACTTACATGAAATTGCTGTGGTTCTTTCCTCTACAAATAAAGAATCTAGTGTCAGTTGTAGTATATATTTTTTGTCATATTCACAACAACTGGCCCTAAATTGCATTCTAACTCCGATAATTTAAACTCTGATCAAGATCTCAAACTATAACAAATACAATGCTGAAAGGACATCAAGTATTCAAATGATCGACTGGTCAATGGCTTGAATGGACATAAAGTATTCAAATTATCAATTGGTCAATGGCCTGAATGGACATCAAATATTAAAATGATTAATTGGTCAATGGCATTGATTCTTAATTATTGCTAGAAATTACACTGATTGCTAAACCAAGACTGTAATCCTTACTATGCAGAAAGAGGAGATGAAAGAAAACTTTTTTTTAAAAAACACAAAGGAAATAAATAAATTTACCTGAGTGTCTATTTTTGACATAGGTGGGATCTGAGGCTGCATAATGTGTGAGGTAGATGGTATCATTTGTCCCACAGTAGGCATCCTTCCCACCATGGGGGGTATGATGGGATGGAAGAATGGTGAGGAAGGCAGATTCCCCACATTTGCCCCTGGACGGAGGTAGGGATTCTGAGGGAGTGGCTGATGGGCTGGGCTGGCAGTCCCTAAGGAAGCTGAAATTAAAATTGATAGCTGTTCTTAGAATTAATTTTTTTTAAAAAAGAACAATTAACTTATTTGTAATTAAAGCCATTCTCAAAAAACAATCAAGTAGACAGGTACTGAAAATTAACAGAAAAATAAAAATTATCACTACATGTCTTTACCCAATTTGAGTGAGTACAAATAGATAATTTCTTCAAATGAGCTGAAAATTAACAAAGAAATAAAAATTATCAGTACATGCCTTTACCCAAACTGAGCAAGTACATGAACTTCAGTTTTGGTTAGAAACATGGCCTAGAGCAGGCAATAGCAAAAAAGCATTTATGTATGTATACACATCATCTAAACAGAGTTATTATGGGTAATATTTGGCAATGCATTATGGGTATGATTGATGGGCATTAGAATGCAGTTTTAAATACCTTTTTACTCTGTGCTGCAGAAAATTATGCAATACTAACCAAATTTTTGTACAGGAATTTCCAAAATTGCCATTTTCTGCTACAGATCATACTTCTAACAAAAATTTAAAATTATATACTTGTTCAAATATCATGTTACTATCTTATCATCAAATGGAAAGGATGCACCAACTGAGTCCTTTTCAGATGAACTTAAAGATTAAATAAGCACAGTCTAACCTGATAATGACACTGATATTTGTCACATGAAGCAAATTATAACCTGATGTCCATGCTCAGATGTTTGTTACATGAAGCACAGTCTAACCTGATGACCATGCTCAGATGTTTGTTACATGAAGCACAGTCTAACCTGATGTCCATGCTCAGATGTTTGTTACATGAAGCACAGTCTAACCTGATGTCCATGCTCAGATGTTTGTTACATGAAGCACAGTATAATCTGATGGCCATGCTCAGATGTTTGTTACTTGAAGCACAGTATAATCTGATGGCCATGCTCAGATGTTTGTTACATGAAGCACAGTCTAATCTGATAATGACACTGATGTTTGTTACATGAAGCACAGAATAACCTGATAGCCATGCTCAGATGTTTGTTACATGAAGCACAGTATAACCTGATGGCAATGCTCAGATGTTTGTTACATGAAGCACAGTTTAACCTGATGGCCATGCTCAGATGTTTGTTACATGAAGCACAGTATAACCTGATGGCAATGCTCAGATGTTTGTTACATGAAGCGCAGTTTAACCTGATGGCCATGCTCAGATGTTTGTTACATGAGCACAGTTTAACCTGTTGGCCACACAAGGATGTTCATTAAAAACTTCACCAAAACATTTTGAAGTGAAATCTATGATTTTGTTGATCCTGATAAAATCATAATCTGAAAGAGGCATAAATATTAGATAACTCCTACTTCCTAAAACAAAAAAGATCAAGCAGCTGGATTTATGTTGCTATTTGCTGCAGTAAACCTGTACAGGTATACAACAATTCCAAGGGTGTATATGATATATTCTGATGAAGTTACATATCAATTCAGTTTGCTACACACAACACAAACAAATTTCGAGACAACTCAGAAAGTAACTGTTTGACAAAGTCCACATGTTATAGCTGAGACACAAACTCAAATGATGTAAGATAAATTAATTTCAAAAGGATGGAGTAAATAATGTTTGTATTAAAAGATAACTTTAAAGTTTTTATCTGGAAAAAAAAACAATTCTGTATGTAACACTTTCTCTGGTAATGATACACATGCATTGAAAGTTAACATGGAAACGTGTTAACTGAATCAGGAGATTTTGTACAGCACAAAAGAGCAAGATGGTTATGAGTATACAAGATGGTTATAAGTATACAAGATGGTTATAAGTATACAAGATGGTTATAAGTATACAAGATGGTTATGAGTATACAAGATGGTTGAGTATACAAGATGGTTATAAGTATACAAGATGGTTATAAGTATACAAGATGGTTATGAGTATACAAGATTTTTATAAGTATACAGTTATGAGTATACAAGATGGTTATAAGTATACAAGATGGTTATAAGTATACAAGATGGTTATAAGTATACAAGATGGTTATGAGTATACAAGATGGTTATAAGTATACAAGATGGTTATAAGTATGCAAGATGGTTATAAGTATACAAGATGGTTATGAGTATACAAGATGGTTATAAGTATACAAGATGGTTATGAGTATACAAGATGGTTATAAGTATACAAGATGGTTATGAGTATACAAGATGGTTATGAGTATACAAGATGGTTGAGTATACAAGATGGTTATAAGTATACAAGATGGTTATAAGTATACAAGATGGTTATGAGTATACAAGATGGTTATAAGTATACAAGATGGTTATAAGTATACAAGATGGTTATGAGTATACAAGATGGTTATAAGTATACACAATGGTTATGAGTATACAAGATGGTTATAAGTATACAAGATGGTTATGAGTATACAAGATGGTTATGAGTATACAAGATGGTTGAGTATACAAGATGGTTATAAGTATACAAGATGGTTATAAGTATACAAGATGGTTATGAGTATACAAGATGGTTGAGTATACAAGATGGTTATAAGTATACAAGATGGTTATAAGTATACAAGATGGTTATGAGTATACAAGATGGTTATAAGTGTACAAGATGGTTATAAGTATACAAGATGGTTATAAGTATGCAAGATGGTTATAAGTATACAAGATGGTTATGAGTATACAAGATGGTTATAAGTATACAAGATGGTTATGAGTATACAAGATGGTTATAAGTATACAAGATGGTTATGAGTATACAAGATGGTTATGAGTATACAAGATGGTTGAGTATACAAGATGGTTATAAGTATACAAGATGGTTATAAGTATACAAGACTTTGGGAAACTGCTACATTATTAATTTAGTTGGCAAATAAATCAAAAAAGTCCTTAAATTACAAAGTCCATTTTATATGCTGCACATTGTAAATCAAACAATCTTAAAATTACATAGGTCACCACATGCTTTATGTTTTACTTGGGTATATATGACTTATGATGCCATATGTTTTATCTCTTACTGTGACATAAGACTTAAGATGTCACATGTTTTATGTCTTACATTGACATAAGATTTAAGGTACCACATGTTTTATGTCTTACATTGACATAAGACACAAGTTTTGTTTTACTGTGACTTAAGGCTTAAGATGCCACACATTTTGTGTCTTACTGTGACATAAGACTTAAGATGTCACATGTTTTATGTCTTACTTTGACATAAGACTTAAGGTACCACATGTTTTATGTCTTACATTGACATAAGACACAAGTTTTGTTTTACTGTGACTTAAGGCTTAAGATGCCACACATTTTGTGTCTTACTGTGACATAAGACTTAAAATGTCACATGTTTTATGTCTTACTTTGACATAAGACTTAAGGTGCCACATGTTTAATGTCTTACATTGACATAAGACACAAGTTTTGTTTTACTGTGACTTAAGGCTTAAGATGCCACACATTTTGTGTCTTACTGTGACATAAGACTTAGATGTCACATGTTTTATGTCTTACTTTGACATAAGACTTAAGGTGCCATATACTTTATGTCTTACATTGACATAAGACACAAGTTTTGTTTTACTGAGACTTAAGGCTTAAGATGCCACAGTTTTATGTCTTACTGTGACATAAGACTTAAGATATCACATCTTTTATGTCTTACTTTGACATAAGACATAAGGTGCCACATGTTTTATGTCTTACATTCACATAAGACACACATTTTATGTCTTACTTTGACATAAGACTTAAGATACTAATCTTGAATGTCTTACTACAACATAAGACTTACAGGTAACACATATTACAGAGTAATTTTAATTCTTGACAGTTTTGATAAATAAATCTAAAAAATGTTTAAGACATTCTAGATTATTACAATATGCCACTTACTCCAAGCAGCCTAAGGCATAAAATATGACACTGAAATAATTTCACATTTTTATTATCTATTGAACATTTGTGCAAAATTTTTCATTCAAATGTCCAACTACTGCTAAAATGCTGACACAGCATTTTGAAGTTTCACTTCATGTCCCATCCCTCTCCTGCCTTTATATTTAAATCCTGTCACTAGGTAAAGCTTTAATGAACATACTTATGTTACAGTACACATAAAAAAATCAAGTTTGCAGTGATGGGAAAACATGCCATTGAATTTTATTACAAATAACAAATGAAGTTTAAAAGCTGATAAAATATTTGAAGTCCCACCCCATCCTTCTTACAGACCCTCAACTCTCGCTTACTTTGCACTATTTCACAATTAAATATATGGCTCAAGTTTCCAGCTCTGTGAACTTGTGAAACTGCAGTAAAATTACAAGTGAAGTTGATACAACATTTTTAGTTCCCTTAACCACACCTCCTCTAGACCCCCATCTCTCACACCTTGTACCACCATGTGTTAATGACTTGGCACCTTGCCATTAACTAACTGAGGTGGGCTACTGAATAGAATTCCAATTTTATACCTGAAATTTAAACACCATATAACACTTAATTTATTCAACCCTCTGAATGTATTTTATCATGTCCACTACTACTTGGCAAACTTTGGTCAAAAGAAATTATTCATATTATTTTGCATAAGGTTTGTCCTAAAAGCATATATTAAGAAAAAAGTCAAAGTTATTAATTGTTCATTAAATACAAAGGAAAATTAAGATTGCAAACATAAACCACTGTATGGTAGAATATCAAGCAGTGGCAGCCAGATGAAGCATACAATTTCTGACATATTGAATCTGTAAATTATTACCAAAATATTAACAAATATAACTGCAATTTGAAGCAATTTAATTTTTTCAGCATTAAATAGGAAAATCAACCCCATTAAATGAATATTTTGACTAACCTAGGTCAATATTTAAGATTTGTAATACTGTTCTCACTGTTCTCTCTCTCTCTCTCTCTCTCTCTCTCTCTCTCTCTCTCTCTCTCTCTCTCTCTCTCTCTCTCTCTCTCTCTCTCTCTCCAAATATATATATATATATATATATATATATATATATATATATTCTTTATTCTATCTTTCTCCTTTCATCTTTATTTTAGCCTTGCAAACATTATTCAAGATGGAAAAAGTAAGGTTTTCAAAATACTTCCAATTCAATTTTTAAAAGTGCAATGTAGTCATTAGTGAATGGCACACACACACACACACACATTAATCTGTACAAATAAAGGATCAGGCTTCTTTTCAATCTATGAAATGAGCTGACAATTGTATCAGTGATTGTGTTTCTCAAATTATATATGCAATAATAATAAATGATAATGCAGGTGAGTATTTTTTATTTGGGAGCATCTGGGATGGCCCTGGTAGGTAGTGAGGCAACTACCAAGTCAAAATATATAACAGGATAATGTTTCATTAAAATGCTTGAATAGATGTCACTTGCTGTGATCTTCATCTTGAAGACAAGGTACATGACACACTATATGGTACATGGTACATGACACACTATACATGACATGACACACTATAGGTACATGACACACTATATGGTACATGGTACATGACACACTATACATGACATGACACACTATAGGTACATGACACACTATATGGTACATGGTACATGACACACTATATGGTACATGGTACATGACACACCATACATGACATGACACACTATAGGTACATGACACACTATATGGTACATGGTACATGACACACTATATAGTACATGACACTATATGGTACATGACACAGTATAGGTACATGACACACTATATGGGACATATAACTGTCTACAGCTTTAATTCAACATTTTTAATGGTTCTAAAGTTATAATCTAGCCAAGGATACACTTTATAGAATTATATTTTCTCTACCTTTACCTTGAAAGTGTGGCATGGTAGCATAACAATAGTATGCAACAGACGTTTCATCAAGTCATACAACTTTCTCAAAGATTCATTAAAATATCTCAAGCATTTCAAAAGTTAAACTCTTGACAAGGAAATAAGTCCCACTTTGCATTTTTTTCCCTGAGGTGACCTTGACCTTAAGGCTTGGCTTGGTATATGACATAATGTCCAGTCATGAAATATACTTGACAAAAATCAGTACAGCTCAAATCCATATACAGCTAAAATTCAAGCTAAATTTCACTAAATTTCTAAAAATTTGTTTTAAAAATTTAGATTTATTTTGAATCTTTTTTAGACTGGATGGTAAGAATTACATTTTTTTCCACAGAGTATTTAGCAGATATCAGAAATTACATTACATTCATAAAATCTTGAATTATTTCTTTTTAAAGGAGTCTCACCGACATCCTAGGAAAGCTTAAGGATTTCATAAAATTTATGGAATTCTTCAACTCTTCCCAAGAACAGAAAGACTGCAATGTGTTTCCACATTCTCTTTCACAGACACAAATATTGATATTTTCTGAAGTATCATAAGCACAATAATGTAAAATCACAATCCAAGAATCAACTATAGATCTGCTAAGACAGGAGACAAGGATTAACCCTGGGACTTGTATAATTCTTGTGAAGAAAAAAAATATAAAATATAAATAATGACAAAAAAATTAATCATATTCATAACATTTTATTCTTGGATAAAAATTATTTTCTTCCTCATTAATTTTTGGTCAGTTTTCTGTCAGGATTGGATAACTTTTAAGTATGACATTGTTTTCAATGTGTGTGTGTGAGAGAGAGAATTGTATTAAATGTATTAAATGTTTTGAAAAAAAAAATTTTTATTTTATACCACCACCCCACCCCATCCAAATCGAGACACTTTTGGAGTTTTAGAAAAACAAAGAATGTCTTGAAGGTTGGCAGGTATGCTACATGAATTTCCATCTTTTAAATGCCCCAAAATATGAATCTATCTAGTTTTCCATCTTGATGGTAAATAAAACAAAAGCCACTGGAAATCATAATTAATTTTGTGTGCATTTGTTACTTAAAGCACAGTCTAACCTGATGGCCATGCTCAGATATTTGTTACTTGAAGTACAGTCTAACCTGATGGCCATGCTAAAATGTTTGTTACTTGAAGCACAGTCTAACCTGATGGCCATGCTAAGATGTTTGTTACTTGAAGCACAGTCGTCTAACCTGATGACCATGCTAAGATGTTGTTACATGAAGCACAGTCTAACCTGATGGCCATGCTAAGATGTTTGTTACTTGAAGCACAGTCTAACCTGATGACCATGCTAAGATGTTTGTTACATGAAGCACAGTCTAACCTGATGGCCATGCTAAGATGTTTGTTACTTGAAGCACAGTCTAACCTGATGGCCATGCTAAGATGTTTGTTACTTGAAGCACAGTCTAATCTGATGGCCATGCTCATATATATTCAATTTTGTATACCTTGAACATTATGCTCTCTCTCTCTCTCTCTCTCTCTCTCTCTCTCTCTCTCTCTCTCTCTCTCTCTCTCTCTCTCTCTCTCTCTCTCTCTCTCTCTCTCTCTCTCTTTCTCTCTCTCTCTCTCTCTCTCTCTCTCTCTCTCTCTCTCTCTCTCTCTCTCTCTCTCTCTCTCTATATATATATATATATATATATATATATATATATATATATATATATATATATATATATATATATATATATATTTACACACTGTGAGAAAGGTGACACTGTTGTCTGGTTGTGATGAAATTGACTCTTTGTTAAAGATTTCATACAAATAAATAAATATGAAATTTGTGACATTGTTGTCTGGAGGTGGTACAATTGAATCAAATGTTAAAGTCTATAGCCAAGCTTGTAGCTGGAAACAAGGTATTCTTTTGAACCATTGACAGCAACTTTTTTTTCAAAAAAAACTTCTATTTTTTTTAAAGTCAAAATCTATGTTTGATTTCTACCACTGTTTTCAAGTCTGGTTTATTTTAGGGGTTGAATTTATTTGGGAAACTTTCAAGTCTGGTTTACTTTAGGGGCTGGATTTATTTGGCAAACTTTCATGTCTGGTTTACTTTAGGAGCTGGATTTATTTGGCAAACTTTCAAGTCTGGTTTACTTTAGGGGCTGAATTTTTTTGGGGAATTTATGAAATATTTTCATCTTAAAAATAAATTTAACTCCTCAAGAACCCCTCATTTTTCCAGTCCCACCTAGGAATAATTGCTTGGCATATTGATCAACATATCTATGGTGGCCTGTACAAAATTTGACAAAAAAGCATTTAATACCAGTCAGATCTTCATTTAAATAAAGTCCCTTTTGTATAAACAGCTAAAACGTTTTGTATGTCTTGTGGATTTTCACTGAGGGAATTGTATACAAAGTTCTGTCTAATTACACAATATGTCTGACTGAAGACGTAGGCAGTTGTTGACACGTTTTGTACAAAATAATATCATTTCAGTGCATTTTCATTTTGCAAACAAATCATGATCAATTCAGTCAGGGACTCACAGGTGGTTTGAAAAGAGGTGAATTTAAATGGTGCTAATTTTCAAATCTCCCCAAGTTCAAGTGTTTAATGAAAAGAAGTACATATTGTATGTTGAATAACATAATTGGTAAAAAAAACTGTTCTAAAAGCAAACAATTCTCATTTTTAATGACTTCTGAAACTACAGGTAAACTGTATTTACAGACCACACTTTATTTTTCCTACCAAAAACATGAACTAGTTTGCTTTTTGACTTGGCATTTTACAGGAACATATATAAGATATTAAGGGCTATGGTAATTGGAGTAAAGTCTCTTGTTTAAGTATACCATGGCAACCATCCTAGGTTAGTATGATTATGGGATTCAAACCTGCACTCTTTAAAATCCTATCCAGCGCATCACATTACCACTGCTCCTGTCTCCATTAATTACCTCTTGCAATATGTCTCTCTTACTTCTGAATAATCAAATCTACATCTCGTTCTCTTTCTCTCTCTGAAAGACACACACACACACACACACACACACACACACACACACACACACACACACACGCACACACAAACACACAACTACTGATTGAAAGTAACATTCCACCAAATTTCCCAATTGGAAATTGGAAGGTGCAATGGTCCTGGCATCTAAGATTAGAGTCCTTATTTGAAGTCCATTTGAAAAAAATTTTGACAAGATATTCAGAATAGTGAACTAATCTGTGCACACACAATATATACTCACTTATAAATAAAGTCCAACTGCAAAATGCATTGACCCAGACCTTCCGCTGCAATGATGAATCTGTGTTAATGCAGTTTGTTAGATGTAATGAGCAGAACAAACAATGTACACCCTGATCTACTGGCACATTATGCAATAACTGTTTAGTTTGCATTTGGACTGGATATACAAGTGTATATATATGGTACCATATATATCCATTGCTAGCCATATGTTTGATGATAAATCCATCAAAACATTTACAAAATCTTTACTAAAAACACCTTTTTTGATAATACATCCACCCCCATGCCTTTTGATAAACCTATTAGGCTGACCAGTTAGATGTATCATGGAAGAAATACCCTGTGTCACATGGGGTGAAAAGGAGATCTGCTTGTTGTTTAGTATGGTAAAGTTATTACAGCAAAAACCGCCATACTGTCATCACACAGTGAACTACAGTGTGGGCCAAAATTTTGATGTGGCTGAATTGCTGAATGATACTATAATGAAAGTGTCTGAAAAAAATACACTTTGAGAAAATTAAATACTTTGTATGAATTGTTTCAATACTGAGAACAAATACATTGCACCAAATGAACTTCGAAAATATGAATAACACATGATATTACAATGAATAAAATATTAATCTGTCTTGTACAGAAAATGTGTACACAAGCCCCTCCAAAACTTCAAGTAATTCCCTGATAATTTTGTAGCTGGAATGACAGCCATCATTTTACGAATAATTCATCTCTAAACTCTTTCAGTAATTCAACAAATTATAAGAAATAAACCTGACAAATATTCTAGTAAATTTGTCCTGCATATTTAATAACAAGAGTCCCTTGACAGGGCTAATGCTCTACTGGCTGAAAATAATTTCCAGGAAACAATGACAAGACTATTTCTTATTTTAAACTGTGGAACTTTGGATATCAACTTGACATCATTTTCATTTAGGACCAACAAGGCATTTTATAATAAATCTTCTGGTGGAAACTCAATGATCATATGACTTTCCATTTGGAGTCGCAATTGAAACAAGATTTTCAAGGTGAATATCATATAAGAATGGCACCTTTTCTATTTGGTACCAACCAGACATCATCAGAAGTCTTTTAGTGAAAGCACAATGTCAATATGACTATCTCAAAGAATTAGTACTAATAAGATTTTCAAGATGGCATTTGTTACTTAAATTATTTCTTTGCTTGACATTATCAATTGTTATCAAAATTGTGGCTCAGAGAGAGTGGATAATGTGCAAAAAAATTGGTTTTCAATAAAAATGCTATGCTAAAACTGGTTCATACAAAGGAAAACAGAATTAAATTTTATGATAGCAATTATATATTCTTGTTTTGATGTTGATATTAATTTACAGTGACACTTGCCCCCAAATTCTGAAAACCTCCCACACATGGAGTTACTGTATATACTCACTTTTGATTATAACTGCATACAACATAGAATATAATCAGAGGTCACATAATACATTGTCATACCAGGTTCTGTGTTCTTTATTTTGCTGACAAACTGTATAGACTCAGATCTTCCAACACATTATGTGATGGAATATCTGGGTGCGACCTGTTTGCAGATGGAATCAACTTATAAGCAAAGTATATATGTTGATCATTATTGTAAATTGTCAAATAAATGAAACTCTAATCAACTGTTTGCAATATGTTGGGTATTCATGGTGACAAGATAAATTACTTCAAGCAGTTGTGATAAATAATTTATGTAAAAATATATCTATGTTCAACTTTCATTTTTCTTTTCTTTCTCTCTATTATCACATGCTGTAAACAATATATAAAAAATAACTCTAGTCTAAAATATGCCTAAATCTAAACATTGGCAAACTTTATTTGGAACATGTGGATCACTGATAATGAAAGATTTTGCATTGCTTGATAATGATGCCATATGTTTGACTGTTGTTATAACAGAATGTGATAAGACACCTCTCTCATTAAGATTTCCTGTGGGATTTTGCCAATTATGCCATCAGAGAGTGGCTTTCATCAGCCAACAGGCATTCAGGTAGTTGACTTGCCTGTGAAGTAGCCTTTATGTCCAAAGTTCAATTAAACTGCTCCAGTGGTCAAGTGGTTAGAGTGTTCGCTTTGGATGCAGAAGGTTGTGGGTTCAAACCCTGGCTGATTCATACCAAAGATTTTAAAATAAGGTACTACAAGCTGCTTCGTTTGGTGCTCAGCAATAAGAGGTTACTGTTAGGACTGGTTGGACTGGTGTCAGGATAATGTGACAAGGTTTGACATCATGCCACATGTCTGCAGCATGATGACCCAGTGCTAGACATCACTATAAACTGTCTCACAGCAGACATTATAGCGATAGGACTGAAAAATTGTTAAATCTATGTTAAAAATCTAAATCACACACACAAAGTTCAATTAGATATTGTATGAAGTCTTTTTGTTAAAACACCATGCTTATGTTGCCATCCATGTAGAAAGAATAATAGTAATATGAATTTCAAGATGGCTGCTATGGTGGCCATATTGGATTTCAGATCAGAATGATTTTCATTCAGTACCAAGGAAACATTGCAAGATGCCTATTACTGAAAACCTGATATTGATGTGACCATACATGCAGGATGATAACAAGATTTTCAAGATGGTAATTGTAGGGGCCATATTAGACATCATATTGGCTTCATTTTCAATTGGGATCAACTAGACACCACCATGAGTATTTTGGTGAAAAAACCATTCACAGTCTTGGAAATTTTAAAAATTTTGTTCTCTTAACATTTGGATTTTCTTATTGTGGACAAGTATTGGACTTCTGCATTCTTGGATATTTCCTCTATAAGTGCTAGTTTTGTATGCTACGGCTCTCGTAAGCTTCCAATCATGCTAAAATAAAAATCCCACAATAATGTAGAGTTCTCTACCCTTGGAAAGTTAGTAGGATAATCTCCATTTGTGAAGCTGTAAACATCATACAGTTTTGTCTAACTAATATTTGTATGCAAAAGTTAAAAATATTAGGTTAAATCTATTAATCCTAGAACAATTGTCCTTTGACAAAATAGTATTCATTCCTGTACATGAAAGTATAAAGTACAATGATAATGTAGCATTGTGGGCTAGAAAGGATATTTTTATCCAACAATATGCCTACTCCCACCTCTAAGATAAATTTATAAGACTTTGCTCTAGGTCTCATTATGGGAGAAATGAGATACCATATGAAACATACCAAACAGCATTTTCACTAGACAAGAGTCATAAACCAACTTCATTCAATACTGACTCTTGGCATATGTCATAAACGGAGACGTTGTTCTGAACAAGTGACCTCATGCAGACTCAACAGTTATTGCCTACAGCAAATTAAATCAACTGATGACAGCTCATTAAATATCCATGATATCCACTTTCCTTAACTCAAAAGAATAACGCACATGTAACTATTCTGGATTGTGAAAACTTACAATGTTTAGCTGTCTACAGTGACATTCATAATTATTCTACACAATCTTCCATTGTGAATATGGGTTAAGCAATCTGATTGAATCAGTTTCAAAACTTATAGTGGAACAGTTGATACTTCTGTGACTAGCTACAAATGTCAAGGGTTGCTGTAGAACAAAGAGGATTGAAGACCTTGGCTACTGAAGATGCTATAAATGCAATCTGATTGAATATAACCTAGATGCATATGGTGAAGAGTCTGATCTCTAGTGAACATGACCTAAATGCTGATGGCAAAAAACTTGATCTCTACTGAAAATAACCTAAATGCTGATGGTAACGAGTCTCATTTCTACTGAGGAAGGCCTAATTGCTAATGGAGAAGAGCCTGATTTCTACTGATGAAGGCCTAAATGCTGAAAGCGAAGAGCCTGATCTCTACAGAAGGCCTAAATGCTGAAAGCGAAGAGCCTGGTCTCTACTGAACATTACCTAAATGCTTATGATGATGAGCTTGATCTCTAGTGAAAAATGACCTAAATGCTAATGGTGAAGAGCCTGATCTCTACTGAAGAAGGCCTAAATGCTTATGGCAAAAAGCCTGATCTCTACTGAAGAAGGCCTAAATGCTTATGGCAAAAAGCCTGATCTCTACTGAAGAAGGCCTAAATGCTGATCATGAAGAACCTGATCTCTACTGAACATTACCTAAATGCTTATATGGAAAAACCTGATCTCTAAAGAAAAATGCTATTGGTGAAGGGCCTAATCTCTACAGAAGGCCTAAATGCTGATGGCAAAAAGCCTGATCTCTACTGAAGAAGGCCTAAATGCTGATCATGAAGAACCTGATCTCTACTGAACATTACCTAAATGCTTATATGGAAAAACCTGATCTCTAAAGAAAAATGCTATTGGTGAAGGACCTAATCTCTACAGAAGGCATCAATGCTGATGGTGAAAAGCCTGATCTCTACTGAAAAATGACATAAATGCTGATGGTATAGAGTGTAATCTCTACTGAAAATAACCTAATTGCTAATGGAGAAGAGCCTGATCTCTACAGAAGGCCTAAATGCTGATGGTGAAGAGCCTGATCTCTACAGAAGGCCTAAATGCTGATGGTGAAGAGCCTGATCTCTACAGAAGGCCTAAATGCTGATGGTGAAGAGCCTGATCTCTACAGAAGGCCTAAATGCTGATGGTGAAGAGCCTGATCTCAACTGAACATGACCTAAATGCTGATGGTGCAGAGCCTGATCTCTACTGAAGACTGAAGGCCTAGATCTAATGGTGAAGAGCCTGATCTCTACCGTAGACTTAAATGCTGATGGTGAAGAGTCTGATCTCTACTGAACATGACCTAAATGCTAAAGTTGAGGAGTCTGATCTCTAATGAAAATGACCTAAATGATAATAGTGAAGACTGTGATATCCCATTGCATAATGTTATGACAGTCCTAAATTAATGATCCTCCCAAATGAGTACACTTATTACAGGAGCAAAGATAGCAATCAGGGTTCAGTTCATCAGGCTCATACTTTACCTGCCGACAGATGGCCATACGATCCGCTCGCCGTGCTGGAACTTCGTGAATTAGTATGGAGGAAAGGAGTAAGTTGTAAGGAGCCCTCTGAACTCCGTGTCAGACTCTGAATATCCAAGTAATCTGATATCGGAGAGTGAGACAATGCCCTCTTCCGACTTTTTCCAATAATACTAGGCCGGGGGCTTGTTAGTCTAGAACCTACAACATAAACAATATCATATAAAGAGGGCATTGTACAAGAGATTACTTAGATGAAATGTGTGAAACAAGCTCAATAATTCCTATTTTTGAAAATTGGACAAGTGTAAGATTAGACATACTGTATAAATTTCTTAAAATGGATCTCAACAGAGCACAAATATAAGCTTTATCATGTGTTTCTAATTAGACTCAAAATGACTATGACCTTTTACCATTACATCCCAAAACTGAATGGTTTTTCCATTACCCTAAGTGCACAGTAACCTTGAATTTTGACTTTCCGACCCAAAGTCAATTAACTCTTTTTTCTTACCCGAAGTGTAAAACAGATACAATATTGATGACATGTATGGTCAACAACTAAATTTATTAGTCAATAACTCAAATTTATGTGCAGTGAGCAACAACCATATTCATTTTTCAGCCAGTGACCCTGACCTTTAACCCAATATCAATAGTCTTCTACCACACAAAATTTGATCTTGGTCTGTGACACATAACTAAATTTGTCTTGTATTTAAATCATGTCCTCACTGAAAGCCAGTGGAATTTTCTTTTTATGACATTTTTTGTTGTTTTTTCTCACAATCTTATATTTCATACATGAAAATGATGTTTACATTGCCATCTATTCTTAATGTTTTTCAGCTTTTAAATATCTTAGCGTAACAACTAACTTACTCTCCAAAGATCCAGGTAATGTAATACTGCCACTGCCAGGAGTCGGAGGGATGTCTGAAAATATACTTCGTCCACTGTGAACATAGCTGGGATAATCAGTGAAAAAATGTGGAGGAGTTCCCAATGGTAAACCTGTAAATTCAAATTACAGACAACAGAATGTTAATTCTGAGACAAAATGTCAAGCAAAGTATACTCAGAAACAACCTGCAAAGAATATTATCTGGTCAATCACAGGTGTTTATTGATGAAAGGTATCATGCTGATCAAAGGTGTTTATTGATCAAGATTTCTTACTGATGAAAGGTGTCTTACTGATGAAAGATGTCTTATTGATAGGTGTCTACTGATAATGGTAAATGAAATTTGATTTACTGTGAAAGGTGTCTTTAAATGAAAGGTGACTTACTCTTACTGAAGAAATGTATGTATTGATGAAAGGTGTCTTTTGATGAAAGGTATCTTATTGATGTAAGGTGTCTATTGATGAAAGGTGTCTTACTGATGTAAGGTGTCTTTTGATGAAAGGTGTCTTGCTGATGAAAGGTGTCTTTTGATGAAAGGTGTCTTACTAATGACAGATGTCTATCGATAAGGGTATTTTATTGATGAAAGGTGTCTTACTGATGTAAGGTGTCTTTTGATGTAAGGTGTCTTACTGATGAAAGGTGTCTTAATAATTAAAGGGTGTCTCAATGATTAAAGGTGTTCTATTGATGAAAGGTGTCTTTTATAATAGTTGTCTTACTATTACTGGAGAAAGGTGTGTATTGATGAAAGGTGTCTTTTGATGAAAGGTATCTTATTGATGTAAGGTGTCTATTGATGAAAGGTGTCTTACTGATGTAAGGTGTCTTTTGATGAAAGGTGTCTTACTGATGAAAGGTGTCTTTTGATGAAAGGTGTCTTACTAATGACAGATGTCTATCGATAAGGGTATTTTATTGATGAAAGGTGTCTTACTGATGTAAGGTGTCTTTTGATGAAAGGTGTCTTAATGATGAAAGGTGTCTTAATAATTAAAGGGTGTCTCAATGATTAAAGGTGTTCTATTGATGAAAGGTGTCTTTTATAATAGTTGTCTTACTATTACTGGAGAAAGGTGTGTATTGATGAAAGGTGTCTTTTGATGAAAGGTATCTTATTGATGTAAGGTGTCTATTGATGAAAGGTGTCTTACTGATGTAAGGTGTCTTTTGATGAAAGGTGTCTTACTGATGAAAGGTGTCTTTTGATGAAAGGTGTCTTACTAATGACAGATGTCTATCGATAAGGGTATTTTATTGATGAAAGGTGTCTTACTGATGTAAGGTGTCTTTTGATGAAAGGTGTCTTAATGATGAAAGGTGTCTTAATAATTAAAGGGTGTCTCAATGATTAAAGGTGTTCTATTGATGAAAAGTGTCTTTTATAATAGTTGTCTTACTATTACTGGAGAAAGGTGTGTATTGATGAAAGGTATCTTATTGATGAAAGGTGTGTTATTGATAAAGGTGTCTAATAGATGAAAGGTGTCTTACTGATGAACAATGTCTTATTGATAAAAGGTGTTGCACTCTTGCTGAAGAAAGTTGTGTATGGATGAAAAGTGATGAAAAGTTTATTTTAATTTTTGACTTTTTAAAAGCAATATAAAAAGCAACTGGAATTAAAGCAACATTATGTTTGCATTTGCTCACTGATTCATGCAATCCCAAATATGGCTTAGAAATTCCAAGTGTACACACAAGTGTAAATACTGTTTTTCTCCAATGATTAGTCCAAGGGGACTGCCATTGAAATTATTTACAAGACGGATAAAATGGTTATTGCTGGCATTAGCTTAAAATTCTTAGACCAAATTTACCAATATTTCTGTATGCAGAAAGGTGATCGAGATGTGCTTGATAAAGGAGAAATATTGTATTGTATTATCATAAGAAATGAGTCTTGCCACTAAATCGCTGGAATGACTCTCAGAGGATGAAACAGCATCAACCCTTCTGCACAGGTTCAAACTTTGTACACAGATCATAAGATCATACCAAAAAGAATAAAGTTTTTCTAAGTTTATAAGCATCGACGGAGGTACACTACTTAAACATGAAACATCTAAAAATAGATGACAAGACAATATCTATTGCCCATCTGATAAGAGTTGTCCAGATTTATAATGTGATTAACTAATCTTGTCTTAATTTACTTTAAGATTATATAAGGTCTGATAAGAGTTGTCCAGATTTATAATGTGATTAACTAATCTCGTGTTAATTTACTTTAAGATTATATAAGGTCCAATGTAAAATAATGTCATTCTTGACTAATATTAAGGTTATTCCTTTTGTAATTAAGCTCATGTGCTAATCAATGTCAATTCCAGATTATTCCTTCTGTAATTTAAGTTCATGTGCTAATCAATGTCAGTTTCAGATTATTCCTTCTGTAATTTAAGTTCATGTGCTAATCAATGTCAGTTTCAGATTATTCCTTCTGTAATTTAAGTTCATGTGCTAATCAATGTCAATTTCCGATTATTCCTTCTGTAATTAAGCTCATGTGCTAATCAATGTCAACTTCAGATTATTCCTTCTGTAATTTAACTTCACACTAACAGACACATCTTTGTGTAATACCACATAGTTTTTAAAGGCAATGAATTTAACTACTCCAACTCAGACCTTTTGACTGATATCTTGGATTTAATGCATATCCTGTCAAATAGAATACATTTTATTCTGTCAATTAAGATTGTCCAATCCTACACAGGAAAAATGAGTAGAATCTACAAGTCTTTGAAGCAAATGAGAACAAATGATTTACATGTGCCATAAACATCAGTCATTTACCTTGATAGGGCATGCCAGATAGGGACCCAGGACTAAGTCGACGCCCTGAGATGGGACTGTAATAATTCTGGCGTAACTGTTCCCAATGTATTCGTGATGCAAGATGTGTTACCGGTTCACCAGGAGCCATTGGGCTCCGTAGACTGTACAAAGATGATACATCAGAATGGGAAGGGCTTGCTGCCAGTCTGAAATAGATTTAAGAAGACTTAAAGAAAAAAAACCATAAAATTCATAAGACTGCAATAATGATAAATTCATGTTTACCAGCTAAACACAATTTCTAAATGGCAAATGGTTTTGTTTGCTTCTGGGTAAATGGTTTTGTTTGTTTTATTTTCTTTTTTCTAACTGCATTTTCAGCACATTATTGGCATAACATGCTAAGGAAATGATAGCCAAAGCCTTTGCTGAAGACACAGAGGCAACTGATCCAGGCAGGCCCTGGAGGGTAATGAACCAAGGACCTCTGCTTCCATAGCAACTAAGATACTGTGGTAAAACTCTTGGCAACTATACAAAACCGATTTAATACACATTAATTAAAACACACAACTGGAATTAAATCCTTCTAATTCAATCAAATGCCAATAAAGTTTGGGGTGGGAAGACATTCATATGTTGGGCTAAAAAATTCTACGTAATTAGCTCAATTTTAGCATTAAGTAAAATGGCCAGGACTTGCATGGTGAGGCCACAATTAAATCATTTGCTGTAAAATGTGTGATCTTGACCCCAAGGTCAAAAGTTGACTTAACATGTCATAGACTAATTTGTCTTAATTTCATCATGATACATTTAAAATGTGAAAAAAGTCCAAAATAAAATACTTTAACCAAAGCTTGAACACAGTTATTATGTGACTGCAATCTTGAACCCAAGGTCGAAGAAGCAAGTACATATGACACAGAATCATTCATCTTAGCTTCATAATGAAAAATCCAAAGCATAGAAAGATATGATTTCATTTCTTGATTTTTTTTGTTCTAATGGCATTTTCAGCACATTATTGTCATAACATGCTAAGAGAATGGGAGCTTGCTGAAGACACAAAGGCAGGCCTGGGAGGGCAATGAATCCATGACCCTGGGATCACAAATCTATTCTCTAGCAACTAACTGATTAATGTCTTGGCAACTATACAAAACAGATTTAATATGCATTGAGTAAAACTTTCAATCGGAATTAATTCCTTCTAATTCAAAGAAATGTGAATAAAATCTGGGAAGACAATTCATATCAAGGGGTTTCATAGTAAAGGCAAAATAATATTTTTCACCAACTCTTAATTCAAACTATGACTTCAGTCTTAACCCCATAATGAAATATACAAGCAATCATCTCAAACTTCCTAACGATCCCTGACAAGTAAGATGAGATTTGGTATATAAGTGCTAATAAAAAGTAGCAATAACTTGCTTCCCAATATGATCTTAACAAGAATGGAAAAAATTCTCCTACTGAGACAAAAAAAATCTCTTATTGAGACAAAAAATTCTTCTACCGACAAAAAAATTTTTTCCATGTATCATCTCATCATTACAAGCCACACATGAAAATATGTTCTCTTTCAGATGTGGCTGTCTACAATAAGACTGATACATTTCTAATGAATAAATATAATGAATACACATTTCTAATGAATAAATATAATGAATACACATTTCTAATGAATAAACATAATGAATACACATTTCTAATGAATAAACATAAATCTGCTTAACCAATCATTGCATGCCCAGTAAAATGTTCTTGGAAAGTTGACCCATGACCTTTCATGCTGACTGAACGAACCAATCAAACTTTCTCTTTCAAACTCAGTTACTTATTGATTAATGAAAGGCTCTTCTATTGACATGTAAAAGCTTGCTTTACTGTGTTGTGATGACACATTTGTTTACACATACTGAAAAATGAGGAAATCTTGCCATAGGCAGCCACAGGTGAAACTAGAGTATAGCAGATTGTCACCATGGCAACATTATCATTCACTATATTAAGAAAAAAAATAAATAATAAAAATATTTCCCCCTGCTGGTATGCTTTAATATCCAATTAATCTTTAGTCACCTACATCCTGAACCTTATTTGCACTGCCAGATTTTTCAAAAAGAAATACAAACACTGCAAACATAAAAATGAAATACAAACACTGCAAATACAAAGATACAAACACTAACTGCAATACTAAAAAAACATTTCCACCAATTTTAAAAATATCCACAATATTTTCATCCTGTGATATCCAGCTTTATCAAAAACTGAAATCATACAACTGGAATTAAGGTGAGACTGTCCCACACTCAACATCATAGATTGTGGGATGAGGTGTGTGCACTATTCATCTCAGTAATCAGCGCTGTACTTTAGGAGGAGTTATAATAACAAACAGACATTATATAAAGGCCCATTATGTAGATAGGATTTCATTTTGAAATACTCAGTCTTGTGCTTGATATATTTTGAGAATATAGGGTCTGACTGAAATCATTTCAAAAAGGACAAAATTAAATTCTAAATGAGACAATGATTCTGTAATATAAATATAGATATTTATTAAAAAATGCAAAGTCCTGACAAACAAAAATGTATCCAGATTCTAATCTTCAACTTAATTATATATATATATATATATATATATATATATATATATATATATATATATATATATATATATATATATATATATATATATATATATATATATAATCCAGTCTATATAAGCACATATTATCCAAATGTTTTCTTTAAATTAATTTTCAGAGTGCTTTACTGGCTCCTTTTCACATCAGTGAACAATAGTAACTCAGCTGGAAGAGCATTAAACTCCTTATCCAAGAGTTGAGGGTTCAATACCTGGCCAAGCCAGCCTTGGGTGGATGTCTCTTTGATTTCCTGGGATAGGCAATATTTCAATTTCCTTAGCATGATATAGCCAAATTTAGAGCTGAAAGATCCAATGAAAATGAAGCAACCAAATTTCAAATACAGACTCTCTTTTGGTACATGTTCTGAGCTATAGTACACAAGCAGCTGACAAAGCAAAATGAAAATGGATGTGAGAAAAAAACTTGTGGCAGATTTCATTTTGAATTGTTAGCATGCCAGACTAATAATCCACTATTTGCTGGTTCAAACACTGCCCCGACCAGTTTTAGTCAGCTGCCATTTTGTTTTTCTAAGCAAGATTTCTATCATTGCCTTGGTACTAAATAGTCTTTCATGTGCTGATGAACTATTAAACAGATTCAATAATCAAAATCAATTGGGTACATGTCAAACCCATTTGGTACAAGTCTATCACATCTACTATATTTGATTCTATAATTTAGTTGAGAAAGTCCCATCATATGGATCTATCAAAGAAGAACAATCCTAAGAAGCCTGTGAAGTTCAAATGTTGTCTGAACAATCAAACAAAATTATGAACAAGCAAGTATCACATCTAGTTGTTGTTGTTATTGTTGTAGGGTTTAACACCATTTTTCAGCACAAGATAGCCTATACATGACAAACAGTATAAATGGTGGAGGAAGAACCTGGGAAAACCCTGGAAAGAACCACTGACCCAAGGGAAGCTACTGGTAAGCTTTCGCACATACCCACATTGGCAAAATCCAAGACTCAAACCCATGCAGATGGAGGTGAGATGGCAGTGATCTGTAACGGTGAGCACTTTAGACCACTGAGCCACTGAAGACTCCATCACATATGGGTTTTAAATCTTAAATGGCATCCTGAAAAATATTTGAATTTTCAAACCCTTACTATTCACCAGTACACAAGAAATACTTTTAGTTGGCTATTTTAGATTGTCAACTCTCTGACTCCAGAGGTTGAAAATTCACTTGACAACTCAATCAAAATTGCTAGGGAAAATTTACAGTGGATCAGTGAATTTTAAAAAATCACCCACCCCCTTCGGCAAGTGCTAATCCAATGCTGATCAGCATTTCTCGTTTCTGAAAAGAAATTTCTGAAAACGATATTGCTGCTGACTTATTAACTAAAAGTCCATAATTTCTACTGGAATTTTACTTTTCATATTTTTAATCAAGCTATTACAAGTGTCCATGCACACCAATCTTAATTGGTAAGTGCTTTAAAATAGTCCTGGAATAAGTTCCAGTAAACAACTTTTCACAATAACTTTTATATTTGTATAATAACTGGTTCCATATTAATTTGTTCTGGGCAAGTAAAATTTTTCAGTATTTGCACTTGCCTGTCTGGGTGAGTGGATTTTAGAGCTTTTCAACCTCTGGAGTCCATGACTTACCCTGACATATGTTGATGAAACTGGGGTAAAGTAGAAGGCCAGTTGTAGTATCCCTCAAGTGTGTGAGTGTTGAACAGACCCTTGCTAGGATAAAAAGTATGAACTTGTAAAATAACTTAAAACTCTACATTAAAATACACATGAATTCTAACATTTGCCAAAATGGAAAAGCAAAATTTTGAATTCAAAGATGCTTCAAAAGGGTTTTCCTAAAGTGTCCCAGAAAATGTATGAACAGAGGAACCATATGTTATAATTACCCTTAAATAATTAATCTAATAAAATACATACAATTTACCTCAAAAAAGGAGTTCTTTGAATGCAATACAATAAAAGATGTCCTTGTCAACCTTTTTATAGTTAGATAAGCAAAAAATAACATTGATGTTAGTGTAGACTGATGCATGGATGGACATGAGGTCAGTCTGGAATGCAGACAGACATATGGAGGGATATTAGGTCAATCTGGAATGCAGACAGACATATGGATGGACATAAGGTCAGTCTGGAATGCAGACAGACATATGGAGGGATATGAGATCAGTCTGGAATGCAGACAGACATGGATGGACATGAGGTCAATCTGGAATGCAGACAGACATATGGATGGACATGAGGTCAATCTGGAATGCAGACAGACATATGGATGGACATGAGGTCAGTCTAGAGTTGGACAAGAAATATGGAGGGACATGAGGTCAGTCTAGAGTGTAGAGATGAATGGATGGACATGAGGTTAGTCTGAAATGCAGACAGACATATGGATGGACCTGAGGTCAGTCTAGAGTGTAGACAAATAAATGGATAGACTTGATTTCTGTCTAGAGTGTAAATAATATGTATGGATAGACATGAGATCAGTTTAGAATGAAAACATATGAATGGATATGAGGTCAGTCAGGAGTGTAGAGACACACACACATTTGCAAAATAGATGATAAACAATTTTTTTTTATATTACACAGAAATGTCCTGGCTAGCTAAATTGTATAACAAATTGAAGTAGCCAATATATTATGGCATCCCTCATGATAATGTCAGTTGTATACCGTTAATATCATGCTAACACAATTTGTATATTTATTCAAAAATATCAGTTTCAACATAACATTCTCTTACTAATTCAAACCAACTAAAAATAGCACCTTGTAGGATTTGAACCTGGTAACACTGCATAGCAATTTAACATGCTTACCAATCAATTGACCACATAGTGAAAACATCATCAATGTTTGGATAATTCACTCCAGTGAATTATCAGGAAAAATTTTTTGGGAGAATCTACTAATTCAGTAGGGAGCAGATTTCTCTTGGAAAGAGCACTAATTAATGGACCAGAATAAAACAAAAATAGGCACATTAGGCTGGTAACTTACCCAGGCATGGGTTGATGAAACTGATGTATGGGAGGAGGCCAGTTGTAGCGTCCCTCAAGTGTGCGAGTGTCAAGTGGCAGGGGTGGATTTATGGGATATGGAACATGGTAGTAAGGAACATTTAAACCTGAAAAAAAAAGTTTTCTTTAATATTGCAAAAGATAATAAAAAATCTGAAAATCAACTTTTTATCATCATTAAACTTTTAAAAATTGGCAAATCCATTAAATATGATTTTATGCCCTGGTGTCACCTGTTTCTAGATGGAAGATTCCATATAGGACTAAAATATTAAGCAAATCATCTATATATCATATATATCCTTACAAGTCGATTCCACCTACAAAACTGCACAAACCAAGATCTTCTAAAGCATAGAGCACCTGACAGATATGGGTCTATTCACTTTCTTAAGAGTAATCATTAGACCCTCATCTTCCAGCACATTATGTGATCACAGATCAGGGTCTATTTTGTTTGCATTCAGTTCAACTTATAACCAAGTATATATGGTATTTGATGATAAAGTAGAATAAAAATTCTATAAAAAACGTTCAACAAACACATCATCAGACAGTGGCACAAACAAGTTTTTGTTAAACAAACACAACATCAGAAAATGTCATCCTTCACTGAACAAAATGAGATGAGTCCAAATTTGTGTCACTTGCATATAAGGACCAGATTCAGAGATTCAGGCATACCTCTTGACACTCAACCAAAACCTTGCTTGTGACCAGTGTCCACTGACAGTGGAAATTAGGTTGGTTTATATATTCAACCAGAACCTTGCCAGTGACCAGTGTTCACTGACAGTGAAAATTAAGGTGATTATATATATATATATATATATATATATATATATATATATATATATATATATATATATATATATATATATATATATATATATATATATATATATATATCATTTTTAAAATTTATTTAAGACTTTTGTTTCTGATCATTATAACCACCTTATCTTTATTCACATCACATTTTTTTAAAAATTTCAAGATTAAAATGTGATCCGCCCATGGCACAATAATACACACATATAAACATTCTAGCAACTGTCTGCAGTTGATTCTAGACCAATAATGAATATGCAGACATTAATCAACAGCGACATATGAAAATGAAAAGTACTAATAATGGCCATTTTCTAAATGAATTTAATACTATGCACATTTTCATCACAATCCATTCTCCTGTCTGTTCCTTCCTCCCCTTTCATGCATATTAGACAAACTATGCAGAAATGTGGAGTGAGAGAGAAAAGGAATTTGGGCTTGATTAACGCATTGAAATACAAATTACACCAAGTAACCTACAAGAATAAGCATCCTTGTAAAGATATGTGTGCACTTTCCTTGGGATTTATCTATGGTGTTTATGAATGATTCAAAGTAGCTACCATGTTGACATTCAACAAATTCCATGGTACACATACTCTAATGTATTTATTGTTTTGTTTTTGTTGTTGTTTTTTAAACATACTATAATGATCTAAAAAATCAGTTAAGAAAATGTCCAAAGGCCTCCTCCTCCTCCTCCTCCTCCTCCTCCTCCTCTCTCTCTCTCTCTCTCTCTCTCTCTCTCTCTCTCTCTCTCTCTCTCTCTCTCTCTCTCTCTCTCTCTCTCTCTCTCTCTCTCTCTCTCTCTCTCACACACACACACACACACACATCTATGAAATAACAAACATATAAAGGATTTTCATTTTAAGTCATCCCATATGAGAGAGAGAGAGAGAGAGACTGTGGTACTGTTACTAAAGCAGAATAATGACCTAGATCAACTATAAATATATTAAAATCTTTTTAATTACCTCTTGTTGGTTCATCATATCGCTTAGTTTCTATTCCACATTAATTTCCATGAGCTGGTAGGAGAATGCCTTAGTCTTCATGTAAATGCCATAGCTAAACAAGTTTTTGTAGTGCTCTACTTTTATTATTAAAACTATCTTTTATGTTTATATCATAAGTTTTTATTCCACTGATTTAATCAATGGGAAGAAAAATAGAAACTAAAAAAGAAAACAATCAACTTATCAATTTTCAAAGGTGATTGTGAATAGCCACAAAAAGTATGGTAATACATTTTGTAGCAGACACAATCAGAAAATAATGTTGTTTCTAACCTAACCCTTACCATAGGGTGTCTCCACCAGACCATTCCTAGGATCAAATATGGGAGGAGGTATACCAAAATAAGAGGGAAATCCTCGGTCTATATGAGGAGGGGGAAGAGGGGTTGGTCCAACACCTCGGTCAACAGTTTCAACTTGTGTCTCACGCGTCTTAGTAGTGGTAGTTGTTGGTTCCTCCTCAATATGACTGGCTTGGTTGCCTGATGGACGATTTCTGGAGGATGCAGATCTATGGCGGCTTTTCTGCTGGCCTTCTGCTGAAAAAAAGAATGAAAGTTTAGTTCATACACTGTTCATTAGAATGGCAAGACATAGGTTATCCATTAGAATATGGCAAGACATAGACTGTCCATTAGAATATGGCAAGACATAGGTTATCCATTAGAACATGGCAAGACATAGACTGTCCATTAGAATATGGCAAGACATAGACTGTCCATTAGAATATGGCAAGACAAAGACTGTCCATTAGAATATGGCAAGACATAGGCTGTCCATTAGAATAAGGTAAGACATATATAGGCTGTCCATTAGAATATAACAAAACATGATTTCCATTAGAATACATCAAGGCATTGATAGGCTGTTAGAATGAGGCAAGACATAGGCTGTCCATTAGAATATGGCAAGACAAACTATGGCAAGACATATTTTATGCTGTCCATAAGAATATGGCAAGACATAAGCTTCCCATTAGACTAGGGCAAGACATAGGCTGTCCATTAGAATACAACGTGACCAAACTACAGTATTCTGTGGACATAATTTTGGTGGGAACATATTAAATCGAGCTGTACCTATTAAATACTGTCAAAAGAGAAAGAGTGTTCTAGCATTTGTGGAACTGAGATTTGCCTATTCAGTTTCCATTGTTAACTAAGATTTATCTATGCAGTTTCCATTATTATATTGAGATTTTCCTATGAAGTTTCCATTGTTAAATTAGATTTATCTATGCAGTTTCCATTATTAAATTGAGATTTACCTATGCAGTTTCCAAAGTTAAATAAGATTTACTTATCCAGTTTCCATTTTTAAAATGAGATTTATCTATGCAGTTTCCATTATTAAATAAAATTTATTTATGCAGTTTCCATTATTAAACTGAGATTTATCTATGCAGTTTCCAATGTTAAATAAGATTTATCTATGCAGTTTTCATTATTAAATTCAGATTTACTTATGCAGTTTACATTTTTAAACTGAGATTTATCTATGCAGTTTCTATTATTAAATTGAAATTTAACTATGCAGTTTATATTGTTAAATAAGATTACCTATGCAATTTCCATTATTAAACTGAGATTTTTATATGCAGTTTTTCATGTGCTAAACTGAAAATAATATTTTCAAAGATATCGTAAGAAATTACTTCATATCAATAGACAGATGTTTTTCAATAAGGAAAGTAAAAATTTAAAAGACGCAAAATTAAAAGTAACCAAGCCTTAAAAGTATCTGATCCTATACTTGAAAAAGGTGACTAATACATTGTCATTGCAGTTTTATGCATCTCAATGAAAATGATTGCAGGATTGTTAGCAAGCTAGTCCTCTGTCTGTTTCTTTTGCAGAATAAAATCACAGGTTAGGTAAATCAAAGTGTTATTTGAAAAATGAAAATAATTAATTTTTAACATTAATTATACTTGTCTGTACTTATTAATCATGTTATTTTTATTATTTCTATTGTCTAGTTATATACATTCAAGAAAATATCACTGTGCCTCCAAACTGAGGTTAAGCATTGATAGCGAAAACTACTCGATATAGTGTGCTATTTCAAAGGGACTCAAAAGTACATCAACTCCAAGAATTTTTTGTGAGATAATTGTGATGTAACCAAAGGCTACAAGATTTATCTCCAGTCCCTGATGGGTCATATAAGAAATATTATCTGGACTCCCTCTAAGGGTCTATGTTATCAGTCAGATTTGACTTATAACTGAGTATATATGGTACATTGTAACAACAGTGGAGAGTTATGTACTCCAATTTACAGTATACCATTAATCGTTATAAATCATTTTCCTATTAAAACTTTACAAGTCAAGTTTCTACATTAGAATGAACTGATACTTATTATCAGTCATTTTTCTCTTTAATTATTTGTATCCAAAAACAAATTTCATCAAAGTGAACTCAGACTTGCTGAAAATACCTATATACTGCAAGATTTGTCTCTGTACCTTACATATAACCATATTATTATTATTATTATTATTATTATTATTATTATTATTATTATTATTATTATTATTATTATTATAATTACCATCCATACTTGCATAAACAACTGATGTTAATTAAGTTACAGCTGAATTCATTAATTACCATCCATACTTGCATAAAAGTCAGAAAACAGCTGTTGTCAGGTAGGTTTCATTTGATGTTAATTAAGTTACAGCTGAATTCATTAATTACCATCCATACTTGCATAAAAGTCAGAAAACAACTGTTGTCAGGTAGGTTTCATTTGATGTTAATTAAGTTACAGCTGAATTCAGTAATTACCATCCATACTTGCATAAAAGTCAGAAAACAACTGTTGTCAGGTAGGTTTCATTTGATGTTAATTAAGTTACAGCTGAATTCAGTAATTACCATCCATACTTGCATAAAAGTCAGAAAACAACTGTTGTCAGGTAGGTTTCATTTAATGTTAATTAAGTTACAGCTGAATTCAGTAATTACCATCCATACTTGCATAAAAGTCAGAAAACAACTGTTGTCAGGTAGGTTTCATTTGATGTTAATTAAGTTACAGCTGAATTCATTAATTATCCATACTTGCATACAAGTCAGAAAACAATTGCAATCTGTATAGACCCATATCTCTCGTATCAAAATACACAAGCAGATCTGGATCTGTGTCAGGAGTACCAGTAAGGAATAGAATAAACAATGCAGATCCTGATATTCTTCTGTATTAAATGGCAGTAGGTTAAAATCTGTTTTTTGCAGTTGAATCCACTCATAAATAAATATATAAATATATGTGGTATTTCAAGTTCAAAATAGAGAAAGAGCACAAGGTAAGATAACTTCTATTTAAAAAATATCAACTCGAATTATGAAACTATTAATCGAAAGAAATACATCTGCAACAGAAACATCTTTCACAAGATCTGAAATGATTCTACAATGAATGCCCATAAATAACCCTCTTGTGCATAAAATTTGATCATTTATCACATAGAAATAGTTTAATATCTACTTTGTATGCAAATGTTAACATAAAATTTTTAAAAAATGCATTTGTTATAAATATCAAACTTTTATCAAAATACTTGTGATTATTTCTGGGTTTAAGAAAAAGAAAACAAATTGTACATAAGAAAGTTTCAGAGATTTATATGAGGCCAATTTTTATTCAAAAAAGCAATTTAGAAGACGTTAAACTCCTTTGTAAAAGCAGTCTTACAAATTATCTGGCTAATGGCAATCCATCATAATAATAGAGTTTTGGCATTAATGTGAGACTCTACCTGTAACAGGCATGCTAAACTATTAAGACATTTTTACTACACTGAGGTCTATAAGCAATTTATTTAAGTGTAATTTAACAGTAATGCATACAGAATGTAATTTAACCATAATATATACAGTTAATGATTTTATCAAAATTTTTTTTAATATTCAAAACATTGTTATAAAATATACATAAAGCAAATGTGCTGTGTGTGAAATGACCCAATATCTAAGACACAATGCTGTTGGACATGTGCTTAATTTTTAAAATTAAGTTTTAAAAATCAACTGAATGTATGAAAGGCACACATTATATTTTCAATCACTATCTTTTTATCATCAAATCCATCCTATATTCAGAAAATTCCCTTTTTTAAAATGAAGTGGGGAATTCCACCCCACTCGCATATGTGCAGTTCTGGAATAGACCCTGACAGCCATTTTACTTTGCATTTGTATGGCATTATTATCTTATATATTTGGTGATGAAATATCAGTTATTCCATGTGTCTAATAACAAAGTTAGTCCACAAGAAAAATTATGATAAATATCTAATAAAGAAAGCGTGTAAAATTCTCCTTTATTCTTCATTTAATGCTTACATAACCTGCTTGCTAAATCTTGCCAAATAAAAAATATTTTTTTAAAAATTTTATAAGGCAATTAATTAAGCAATAACTAAATTTTAATACTGAAATATGTAATTCCTATGAATAATCAGTCAATATATTTAAGAAAATTAAAATTGACATAAATTATCCACAAATGAACATTATGTCAGGTTATAATCTGAAACAAGTAATTACAACAAAAATGTGTCAGGAAAAGTTTATCAAATCAGTTAAAACAAATTAATGTTAAATGTCGCCAATGTCAAATTACCTTCAGAAGTTGTCAAATCCACAGCCTGAAAGACATTAATTATCAATTCTATTCATTTTTTGGCCTTTAAATTACTTGAAGAATAGAACCAGTCAGGGTGATAGACAATAGGTACAGATTTCAGAACAGTTAGACCTCTTCAGGGCAAAGATCAATTTTGACACCTATCTCCCCCTTAAAATATTACAGTATATACCAACACAAGTACAACTATTTCCTTGCAGATAAAAACTACATTACATTTTTTTCAAAGATTTTAGACTTACTTTTGACAAATGTAATGTTTTAACTTCTGCTTTCAAAATGGCTAAGTTATGCATTATATGAAAACATAATTGTGCAATCTCCTAGCAAAATCCAAATTTTAGGGAGCAAGTTCCTAAATTTTCCCTGTACAAAATAAAAACGTCAAGGTACTTTCAATTTTCATTATGACTTGTATTATAAACCTATAGGTAATTTTGGCATTGAGATTACAAATTCCAAAAAGAAAACTTTTTTGTGATTTTCTTTCCAAATGTGTACTGGTAAAATAAACTATTCCTAAATATGGAAGTTGGGTTTGGTTTGGATTGATATGTTAGAAAATGGAGGGGGGGCATTAATTTCTTGCATATGTGGTATTGATTATTGCATATTATAGATTAAATTCAACAATTTTACATGCAATGACGATTTTTATGCAATTGATTAGCAGTGTATTATATATGGAAAGACACCAATTCAGTGTACAAAAGATTGTGTCTGGTGTGTAACCTTTAGCATATGTTATACACCTGTCAAAGACTTGGTGTAAATCTAATACCCAATGCATTCAAACTTCACCTGATGCTTGCATATCCAAGGTAACTGAACACCTGTATTTAGTTAAGGAAGACAATCCTGCCATTGAAATTCACATTACCACATGTCAATCACATAAAAAAGAAAATGTAAGTTGGAGAATGGTCGATGACAATCTCAAACAAAATTATTTTCATCAGCTAAGAAATGTGCTCATACAAAACAAATGCCCCACCTATCCCTCTGGTCAAGAAAATGCCAGCAAGACTGATTAATAATTATGTAATTAATGGATGAAAGGATGGATGGATGGTCAATTATATTTATACATTCCATATTTTTGGCTGGGTTACTAATCTTTACACCTAAAATAAAAGCTGAAAGAAGATCAACTCTATCATGGAAGCTTGCAGGAGGCAAAATGTGTTGGTGACAAATTAAACTCATTAAACTCAAATTAAACTCATTAATAGTCTGCTTTTAATTCAACCAATAATTGTGCATTTATGCATGATCTGGATTTTTGAATGCAGCTTTAACAATTTTTCAGTCATATTGCTACAATGTCTGCAGTATGGCAGATTATAAGATGTCTAGCACAGAGGCATCATGCTGCAGACATATGGCAACATGTCCCACCTATTCACATTATCCTGACACCAGGCTGACCAGTCCTAACACTAACCTCTTAATGCTGAACACCAAGTGAGGCTGCTGCTAGCACCATTTTTTAAATAAGTATTTGGTACAGTTCGAACCTGTGACTTCCTGGATCCAAAGCAGATGCTCTAACCTACTTATGCCACCAGCAGTTACCAATAATTTTAATATGAACTTAAAGTCAAGATTTCAACCATAAATAATATCTGACAGACATCAGCTGTTAAAGTTTGTGTACTGCAGACTTTAGATAGGAATTCCTTGTCCACAAATTGTTTTGTTGATTGTGAGATAATACATTTAATGTAAGGAAGAGTTATTGTTTTGACATGCATTTCACATTTAGCAGTATGAAAACTGTAATTAGTTAGAAACAAAACAAAACATGACCATCATGGGTACCTGTCAAATTGTGTAGATAATAAGTAGAATCTGAGTTTTTATCTGATTGCCTCAATGCTTGAATTGTCAGGAATGCATGCAAATTAAAAGTTGCCCAGCGTTAAAGCTTTCAATACATTTAGAAGCATAAGCTAACTGAAAACAGAGTGAATCACAGTATATTATGGTCATTTAATATAAGTGAATCACTAACTTCAGCAAACTAGCAACATTAAATTCTAGTGAATCACTGGCTTCTGAAAACTAACAACATAACATTCTAGTAAAGCGCTGACTTCAGCAAACTAGCAACATAAATATTCTAATGAAATTGCTGATTTCTGCAAATTAACAGCTTAAAACTAGCAAAGCATCATCGTACAAAAAAGGCAGTTTTAGCTGCAATGCTTTTATATCATTTTAACACAATGTATGCTGACATGCCATAACTTGTAAGCATAACTGAAATGACTGTAAACACTGTTTTATTGAAACTCAAAAAGATTATCAAAACAGAAGTAACAATTTCTGTTGACACAGGGATGTACAAGTAAAGGCCACACATGGGTCTATTTAAAAAGTTAAAACATTTGAGGGAAATTCAACAAAGTCACACAAACAAAGACATGGATTACAAATATATTTCCACATTCAGTTGATTTTGGACAAACTTTGTAGATATTTGTCTGAATTGTTGTACAACTGCATGCCCAAGAATAGGTCTGCAAACGACGTTTGCAGTATTTCTTTAAAACAATCTCACTGAATCTGTTCATTACCATACCACTGTGCAAAAAAATGGTGGTTGCTAACATATAACTCATATTTTGGAACAACCCATTTTGATCCAGGCACCCTGCAATAATAATTTCAGACTGTATCAGGTTCCAAAATGACATAACATCAGAAGCCAAACTTTTTTTATCTCACTATCTTCACATGAACAAAGAACAAAATTCTACCAAAGAATTCACTGTTTATGCTTATTAAAATGTTGTGGCTTAACTACCTGCTAAATACAAGACAAATATTAATACTACAAAAATTAGTCCACCAATCTATTGTAGATTGTAATTAAAGACAACTCATTTAGTGTTAATTAGATACTCCTTTTTACTGCTTTTGGTTGTCAATTTTTTTTTAAATTTGTGAAGTATGTTATCCAGGAAACTCAATAATAAAAGCCATAGCTTTTTACTTGCAACCCATTTCTTCTCACTTAATAATTGGAATGAATTCTGGTTGAATGGTGTAGTTTAAATTATCTGTAGATCTTAAAGAGAAGAATATTGCTGAGTAAACTTCCTTCAACTCATTATAGCCAGATGCCAAGCATATGTGTATGAATCGACACCTTAGTTCCATGCTCTTTTGTGAACAATATACCAATGTAGGTGGTATTGAAGAGAAAGACATAATTCTACAATGACAATAAAAATGTAGACTTTCTACTCATAATAATACAGCAGGAAAACAATTTTTAAGCAAGATTATTTTCAGGACCAGCATCAGTATTCATATTGTACATTCTGTTACCATTATATCTGTAGCAGACCAGCATCAGTATTCATATTGTACATTCTGTTACCATTATATCTGTAGCAGACCAGCATCAGTATTCATATTGTACATTCTGTTACCATTATATCTGTAGCAGACCAGCCTATACTGCAGATGGATAGATGAACCTTTGCAAAATGTAGGGTAGGTTTGCGATTTGGAGTAACAAGGGAACACAAAATGAAGATCACAGGGCCAATAAACAAAAAAAAAAATCCTTCTGCACATGTACAGGTGAAATAGCCAATCAAATTCTATATCTTTATACAGTTCACATCCAGAAAAATGACAGATGTTTGGATGCAATCAGAAAAAAACCAACACAAAAAAACAAATGCATTTCCTATTCCCATTTCAGGCAAAAATGAAAAGAATCTGCAGGGAAAAATGAGTTATTACACATACATTGCTAAGGATTAAAGGTTTGACTCTGTTACAATAGAAATACACCTGAAAAGACCTGCCTGCAAAATGAGTAGTTCAGATTCATATCAACTGTGGCCTGCAAAATTTTGTCTTTCCATTGTGATCATAAGCCATTTCACACAGAGTTTTACAGCACAATTGCCAACATGACCTTAACTATCTGTTCAATTCAATGCCCAGCCTTAACTGTCTGTCCCATTTAAGGTCTAGCCATAACTGTCTGTCCCATTCCAAGTCAAGTCTAAACTGTCTGTCCCATTTAAGGTCTGACTTGAACTGTCCATTCCTTTCATGGTCCCATTCAAGGCCCATCCTTAAATTTCAATCCCATTCAAGGCCTGGCTTTCACTTTCTGTCCCATTCAAAGTCCAGCTTTGCTTAACTGTCCCATTCAAGGCTAAGTCTTAGCTGTCTGTCCCATCCAAGGCCTGACTTTCACTTTCTGTCCCATTCAAAATCCATCTTAAACTGTCCCATTCAAGATTAAGAATTAACTGTCTCTACCATCTGGCTAATTACAGTGTACTACAAAACCATTATGAGACTACATCATATGCAGTCTTTTCAGCAACCTGTTGTGTGGAAGCAATGATAACCAAGGGTATAATTCTTCAAATAATGTTAGGATAATAGGAGGAAATAGGAATATTTTATAAATAAAAACAGCAAGAAACACCAAACAAATAAACCTTGACTGGACTTAATTTTGTAAACATGAAAATTGTAAATTAGCTGTATCTTTGGTTCCGATTTTTTTTCTATGTTATTAAACACCTAACTCCACATAGACACCTACCGTATCTGAACCATTAGGACCAGTCAAGCAATGTGTAATCAATTTTTGACTTGTGTGAATGTGATTTAGATTTTTAATGTAGCTTTAATAATTTTCAGTTATATTGCTACAATGTTGCTGTGTGGCAGTTTAAAGTGATGTCTAGCACAGGGGGACCATATCACAAACATGTAGCATGATGTCCTACCCAGTCACATTATCCTGACACCAGGCCAACCAGTCCTAACACTGACCTCTTAATGCTAAGCACCTAGCAAGGCAGCTGTTCATACCAATTTTAGAAGTCCTTTGTATGACTTGGCTGGGATTCAAACCCACAACCTCCTGCATCCCTGTCAGATGCTCTAATCACTAGGCCAATGGAGTGGTCAATTTTTGACATAAAATTGAAACTAAGAAGGACAGCTGGACATTTTGTAAAAAGAAGGTGAAGGCAGAAAGCATGGGAAAAACTAGGGGCACTGGAATGATTGTATGAATAAATACAGTACATCATATTCATATTGTAACTAGGGACACTGGAATGATTATAAATAAATACAGTACACCATATTCAAATTGTAACTAGGGACACTGGAATGATTGTATAAATAAATACAGTACATCATATTCAAATTGTAACTAGGGACACTGGAATGATTATAAATAAATACAGTACATCATATTCAAATTGTAACTAGGGACACTGGAATGATTGTATGAATAAATACAGTACATCATATTCATATTGTAACTAGGGACACTGGAATGATTATAAATAAATACAGTACATCATATTCAAATTGTAACTAGGGACACTGGAATGATTGTATAAATAAATACAGTACATCATCTTCAAATTGTAACTAGGGACACTGGAATGATTGTATAAATAAATACAGTACATCATCTTCAAATTGTAACTAGGGACACTGGAATGATTGTATAAATAAATACAGTACATCATCTTCAAATTGTAACTAGGGACACTGGAATGATTGTATGAATAAATACAGTACATCATATTCATATTGTAACTAGGGACACTGGAATGATTGTATAAATAAATACAGTACATCATCTTCATATTGTAACTAGGGACACTGGAATGATTGTATAAATAAATACAGTACATCATCTTCAAATTGTAACTAGGGACACTGGAATGATTGTATGAATAAATACAGTACATCATATTCATATTGTAACTAGGGACACTGGAATGATTGTATAAATAAATACAGTACATCATATTCAAATTGTAACTAGGGACACTGGAATGATTATAAATAAATACAGTACATCATATTCAAATTGTAACTAGGGACACTGGAATGATTGTATGAATAAATACAGTACATCATATTCATATTGTAACTAGGGACACTGGAATGATTATAAATAAATACAGTACATCATATTCAAATTGTAACTAGGGACACTGGAATGATTGTATAAATACAGTACATCATATTCATATTGTAACTAGGGACACTGGAATGATTATAAATAAATACAGTACATCATATTCATATTGTAACTAGGGACACTGGAATGATTGTATGAATACAGTACATCATATTCAAATTGTAACTAGGGACACTGGAATGATTGTATAAATACAGTACATCATATTCAAATTGTAACTAGGGAAACTGGAATGATTGTATAAATAAATACAGTACATCATATTCAAATTGTAACTAGGGACACTGGAATGATTATAAATAAATACAGTACATCATATTCATATTGTAGCTAGGGACACTGGAATGATTGTATAAATAAATACAGTACATCATATTCATATTGTAATCTTTCATCATTGTCAGTCATTATCTTATTTTAAGAAATTTCATACAGTTTATCATTTCAGTCATACAACTGTGTTACTACGGAGACCATAGTTTATCATTTCAGTCATACAACTGTGTTACTACGGAGACCATAGTTTATCATTTCAGTCATACAACTGTGTTACTATGGAGACCATAGTTTATCATTTCAGTCATACAACTGTGTTACTACGGAGACCATAGTTTATCATTTCAGTCATACAACTGTGTTGCTAAGGAGACCATAGTTTATCATTTCAGTCATACAACTGTGTTGCTAAGGAGACCATAGTTTATCATTTCAGTCACACTATTGTGTTGCTAAGGAGACCATAGTTTATTATATCAGTCACACAACTGTGTTGCTAAGGAGACCATTTTTTATTATTTCAGTCACACAACTGTGTTGCTAAGGAGACTATGCTATTTCCAGAGCTGTACCTAGTGAACATAGCATGAGATATCTGTTAAAATTCTGTGGCTGTCATTATGACATTCTGTTTATAGGTACTGAAAATCAATCATGGGCAAACTTGAATGGTTCTCTCATCAGAAGAGAAAGAAAACATTTTCCACAGAACTCCATCATTTATTTCCTTCTTAGTTGGAGCAGAGGTAGTTTCACCACCAAACAGGGATTCTGCATGTTATCCTGAAACCATTTCAACTAGTTACCCTTCTTAGAAATTTTTGTTTTCCTCTTTCTATAGGACTCATTGTCTGTGTATAGGTCATTAAAGAGGCTTATTGTTGGTGGTTATTATTTATGTAGCTTATAGTTCATAATGATCCTTCTTGATAATGCCCTATTCATAAACATGAGCCATGAATGAGACTTGCCTTGTAAGTGAAGTAAGCAGATACTAAGGTCTATTCTGACAAAGTGTGTCATAACATAAATAGAGAATTCACCTGTTAAACCACATCTGAATTACTAAAATCTCAAATCAATTGATGCAAATTGTCTGGCAATTATAGATGATGTAACCAGTGTAATCAACTCTGTCAACATAATTTGGTGTAATCAACTCTGTCAACATAATTTGCTTATTAATTTAAATTTCTACATTTTGTGTAAACTTCTTATGTCTCTGAAAGTAGGTATACAGTAAATGTTAATTATATGCAATGATGGTCGATGAAGGAGTTCAGAATACAGTCCATCCTGCAAGCTCAGGGATGTATTGACCAATCAGGTGCAAGATCACCTCATTAATTTGCATAAACCTTGCTCATTATCAAATATATCAAAGGTTTTAATGGAATAAACGCATATTCCAAGTTTTATTGAGATTAAATAAAAAAGTTTAGGCTCCAGAACAATTCTCCTTATTTTATCTTTATCTTTAATTCCTTATTTATTAAATTATGTATTAAATGGTTACTTAATACTTACATCCACCTTGTTATTAAAGAATTTATTTCATTAAAATATTCATTTATTTTTCTTTTAATTTCTTTTCTTCATTTATACATTACTTTTTCATCAATTATCAAGAAAATAAATTTAAACCTGGACTGTATAAATTACCTCCCCCTGGGCCAGCTGCCAGGGCTTATAAGACTGGAGCAGACAGTTATCAGCCTGTTATTGCCCATTAGGTGCCAGCTTATGTGCCCTAACATAAACAATGTATATCTAGAGTATACAAGTGATATATTAAGAATACCTGGGAAATCTCATTGAGTGAGTGAAGCTAAGGAATCTAGACTATCACATGAGCCCAAGTCTGCATGTCTATATGTTTTAAAATCTCAAGCAAGGACTGGCTTGTAATATACTGGAATATAATTATGCTCAGGGCTATACAAGTTGGAGGGAGGGGGGGTCTCTTACCCAGGATTTCCTTCAGCAGTATGTGTAGGTCCTGCTAAAGAAATATTTTATATATATATATATATATATATATATATATATATATATATATATATATATATATATATATATATATATATATATATATATATATATATATATATATATATATATATATATATATATATATTGGGGGGGGCCCAATTGGCCGAGTGGTCTAAGGCGATCTCCGTTATGGACCACTGCCATCTCACCGCTGTCTGTGTGGGTTCAAGTCTAGGATTTGGCAAATGTGGATATGTGAGAAAGCTTCCCTGTAGCTTCTCATGTGTGTGTGTGTGTGTGTGTATTTATTTTAACAGACACACATTTAAATATGTAAAAATATATTCATTCAGTGGCCAGGAATCAAACCTGGGCTGCCTGTGTAAAATCCTGAATTCCTAAATGCTCCAGATTCAGAAACTGTTACACAACAAAATTCATTTTTTTGAATGTAGAAACTCAAAAATGACGGGCATATATACTGTAGTCATTATCAAATATTCTCAAAATTTTGGAATTCATGTACCTTTACAGATTTTAAACACAGGTGACCAATTGGTGAAATCACTGTCATCTCACCTCTTCTCATGCAAGTTCAAGACTTAGGCTTGGCCAATGTAGGTATGCGAGAAATCTTGCCGGTAGCTTCTTATGGGTCAGTGGTTCATGCCAGGGTTTTCCTCCACCAGCTGTAGTGATGACCATGTTTACTGAAAAATGGTACTAAACCTCAAACAATAAAAACTAAAATCCCATAATAAGTAAAAGACAAATATTGATGAAAAAAATAAAGAAAATAACAGTTGGTTATAATAGTGTGGTTACCCAATTTCTAAGTTGGTAAGATAAACTTTAAACATTGTGCTGAAGACGTTCAGAAGCTGAATCATGTGGCATCAGTTATTTTTTAAATACCAGTAACAACTTCCCTATTCATGCGCATTCACATGTTCCATGGCCAAGGGTTCCCTGTATGATGAAAATGAACTTCTGTCACAAACTTTTATGAGTACTTATTATGAAGACATAAAGCTGATGGATTTATGGCTCAGTCTAAAAAAATTCACAGGCATGTGGTTAAAGACAAGCAGGCAAGTAAAGATATATCTGACCGAACTTTACAACCTCAAGTTTTATGGCTTTCTTAATGAAAGGGAACCAATGAAAAACAAGTTATGTTTCCTCTTTAGTGATCAGTAACAGATTTTACCATGCTACCAATCAAATCAGACTGACAATATTTATTTATTTCCTGTGAAGAAAATGAACTTCATGCTCTGATCCTTTAGTTGGTGTGTGAGTGTGTGTGTGTGTGTATTTGTGTGTGTGTGTTTATGTGTGTGTGTGTTTTGTTTGATGACATTGACAGTCTTCTCCCATGTCATTGGTGTGTGTGTGTGTCTGTGTGTTTTGCTTCATGACTGACAGTTTTCACCCTTGCTGTTGGTGTATGTGTGTGTTTTGCTTTAGTGACATCAAAAGTCTTCTATCTTGATACTGGTGTATATGTGTGTTTTGTTTCATGTCATTGACAACCTTCACCCTTGCAGTTGGTGTATTTGTGTGTGTTTTGCTTTATGACATTGACAGTCTTCACCCTTCCAGTTGGTGAATGTGTCTTTTGCTTGGTGACATTGACAGACTTCTTTCTTTTTATTGGTGTATGTGTGTGCTTTGCTTGGTCTCAGTATTTCCCTTTACCCTCATTTGCACTTCAGAGATCCCAAAAATTTTTATTTGACCCCCAGTTTTGATACCAAAGTTATATTTTTCTAAGTCTGACCCCCTGTTTTGGACACCAAGGATATTTTTGACTCTCAGTCTTGCACACCAAGGGGATACACTGCAGTCTTCTCCTGAATATTTAAATATTAATCCAACATCTACATGAGTTGATTTCTCAATCTTGTATTTATATAATCTGTGCATTAGCAATTAACTACAATGTATTTACATTTTGGACATTTGACTGTTTTGCTCATCTTTATGGTTACTACCTTTGAAGGTATTTTGTAATATGGAGCAAACTTTAAATTGTGTATTGAAAATGCTTCAAAATTCTTTCCAAATCCATTTATTTACAAATAAAAGACTGAATGTTTACACAAGCACACTGTTGATATGCACAATACCAACTATTGAAGGACTCATGACTCTAATGATACAGAAGAATGAGAACCAGTCTAGGAATGAGGAAATAAAACTGAGTACATTATATATACTGGTATGTGGGTTGGGTTGGCCAGGATTAATGAAAGTAAAATTTTAGTAAAAGGAATATTTTGAAACTGTAAAATATAGAGTCAATGTTTTATCACTCATTTTACACCTTGAAAACTCATTACTGAAATTAGCAATGAACTCTTTGGTGCAGAGTTGAAGCAAATGTAGACAATTCTGTGGCACATTTAATGTTTTCTTCTCACAGAAAATGTCATGATGGATGTATCTACATAGATAAATATAAGTCTGATCATGAGCATTAGAAATTTTAAAGTTATTGAATTTGAAATATTGTGATGTTTCTGTAGGTTTAGTATAAAAACTTTATTAGTACCATGATTCCTGAAAGAAGCACGGCTGGCACTCATGGGGAGTCTCGGTACAACCCTAAGGGTCACTGTACATTCTGGGTAAAGGACTGAACTCGTTGCCCCAGGATCATTGGTTAGTATGTCCTTTAGAAGGTGACTATGTTCCTATTTCCAATACGTGAAATAGTTGTGGAAATAATGTTAAAATAGCTGTTGAAACCAACTGAAGATTTTGAAGACTTCCTTCTACGAATAAAGTCAGCAGATAGGAATTTTAATTTACACCTATCTCTTAGGCTACATTATGGCAAAAATCTGGTGTCATTTTTTGCCTGTAAAGTACAAAAAGGAAATGTTTTTTTTCACCAATTTCTTTCCAAGTCTTGTGTTCAAAATATCAAGCAGAGATCCTGAGATAAGCAAGCATGGTGTGTTGTGTATCTCATTAATTGACACTTCATGATCATGAATCATTATTACAGTTGTTAATTATAATATAACTTTCAAGAATGTTTAGCTGTAAAAGTGTAAGATCTAGCTATATTAATTATTTTGAAAGTATTGGAACCTGTCTTTTTCTGGGAAGCATTGAGAATGGAACTCTTCAGTAACTGCATGACTGAAAATGGAGAATGTCTGAACACTTATTGCTTAAATCACATCTCATTTTTATAAGATTAATTTTTCACTTATTCTGAGTTCACAACTTTTTATTCAAAGCTCAATATAAACAAGTTATGAAATGCTTATTTGAATAATGCTTTGAAATAGAATGAAGTTGTTGTGTATTAATATGTATAATCTGATATAAAAATAACAAATGGGAAAGTGACTCCAAATGGTGTGTGTGAGAGATTTGTTTTTTTAACGAAGCTTTAAAAATCTTTTTATCATATCACTAAGATTTCTGCAGTGGGGAAATTTATAGCGATGTCTAGCACTGGAGCATCATGCTGCAGACATACAACATGATGTCCCACCCAGTCACATTATTCTGACACCAGTCCAACCAGTTCTAACACTAACCTCTTAATGCTGAGTGCCAAGCGAGGCAGCTGTTAGTACTACTTTTGTAAGTCTTTGAAATGACTCAGCCAGGGATCAAACCCATGACCTCCTGTATCTGAGGCTTTTGCTCTAACCACTAGGCCACCATTGCTATATGAAAAGTGACAATTACCCAGTAGTAGAGACTAAAAGCCTGTTGGGAACATGAAGACAGTGCAGTTTTCCCACCATTTATTCAAAGGCAAGGTGGTATTGACTGGATGTTGTATATGTGTCACAATGTTAGGTTGAATGAACATTGAATAAACAAGACCTGTTTATTTCTTTAGAAACAACCCAAACCAAACAACCCAAACCAAAATGCATGTTTATGACAAGCTTGCAGCAAGCTTACTGCAAGCTTACAACAAGGTAATGGTGCTTGCAAAAGGAATTTTTTGAAGTCTGCAAGCTTGCAAAATCTAAAGTACTTGGTGTAAGCTTGCACATGCTTGCAATAATCAATTGTGAAATTTAAGGGCAGTTGTGCATGAGATCAGAACTTCTTGAAATGTTGAATATATGTTGTGACTAGATCAAGTACTCAGTATAAGAAACTACACTGTCGAATTAAAAGATGTTACTAGTAAACTAGTTTTTATTTATATCATCTTTTCAGTATTACAATTGCTAATAACTTGTATTACTTGTGCTTAGCTGGTATATAAATAAAATATATTATTCCAACATTTCTCTATGTTTAAATTAACTAGAACATTATTAACATATGTAAAAAAAACTGAATTATTTCTTGAGCATGGCAAAATATGAAATAATACTTTTTCTACAAATGTCTTTTTCTCATTTTCAATTTTTACAAATATTATACATGTTAGAGAAAAAAAATTAAGCTTTTTGGCATAAAGGAAATTCTTTATGTGATTGAATACTCAATTAGCTATGCAGTCATTTTGTGAGGTAATGGAAGAGTGGGTAAAGATTCCATTTAGTAAAATCCTATAAAACAGTGAGACATAGTGCCGATAGCAAAGTTAATTACAGACTAACTTGATACAGCAAGATATTTGATAACAAGTGCTTGTAAATCTATTTACCAATAAAGTATGCACCATCAAATATAGTCTCTGTAAATCTTGTAATATTAACTTCTGGCATTAAGTTTATGAAAGAACTGTCATATATTTGTTTCAATGACAATCTGCTGCCAGAAGGAAAAAATAATTGTCAGTTATTTAATTACTAAATAAAATTTACAAATATATAGTTTTTGTTTTTCTTTGAGAAAGATGTGCATCCCATTCTGCCAGCATTCTATAAATAAATGAGTGTGTGAATTTTACTTGTTTAAAAAAAATCTAATACAAGTATGCAAGAAGTGTGGCTTTTTGTGACTGAGACTTAATTTGGTATCAAGTAAAAAAAAGTGGTTACATCCTCTGTTTACAATTTTAGCAGACTGGTTTATGAACCGTAAATATACATGTAATATATTTGATACAAAACAACATAATACTGTACAACCATTATAAAATCCCATTTTCCCAGGCACAATTTTCAAGGTTGAACCTTCACAATTTACCTCATTAATTTGGTAAATTTCATTGCCTGCTGAACCACTATATATGCAGTAACTGATCCTAATATCAGAGAGATAATCTGAAATCACAGAGTTACATATTCAAAATTTTGTTGCATTTTGACAGTTTTTGTGACTTTAGTTAAGCGGTAGCATTGTTTCTATTTTATGCTTAAAATATGTTAAAATATGACTTTGTAATGTTGCTTCACCCAATGGCAATATTGCAGATCTTTATTATTTTATTGCTACACTTTCCAAATCTATGCAGTGGTATCAGTTATAGACAATAGGGTTACAAGATTATAAAGTTAAATGCATGCTTGGGAATCTCATTTCTGTTATTCTTGAGGTATTTTTTCTCTCGCATATCAAATCAACAATTGTTCAGAGGTTATTATATTTAATTCTTTTCATCCTCAAAATGTCTTAAGGTACATAATCAGTTTGATTGGATTTTGGTTGTTCAAAACTCTCAAGTGCCATTCATCTGACATGTGCTGTAGACCTTTCAAAATGAATATAGTAAAACTAAAATTTAGGGCTCATTAAAGGATGATCTTGAATAACACTTATTGATGATTCCTGGACTTGATAAGTGATTTTGGAATAATGAATTTAAATGCTTTTGCCCATGATGTAAATATTTGGGGTTTTTTCCTGATTACGTAATACATGTTCCCATAATCCATTTCAGTGGATGATACCTGACTCACACAAGAAGCAGAGGAGGATGCAGAATTTTATTCTGAGGATTTTGTTTAGCAGAAGTGATTCAGAGTAATTCTAATTGACATTTTTGTTTTCACCTAATAGTTTATCATTGTTACAGATTAGAGGGATTCTTTTTGACACCATCCTCCACCAAATGGATTTCTTCATGAAAGTAAATTAGTGTAACATTTCCAAAGCAATACATAACAAAAGTAAAAGGAATTTATACACACAGATCCCATTCATATGCTATTACTTTCATCAGATTAAATATTATTAAATGATTTGATGACTTTATTCTTTTTTTATTGTGACAGTAAGATCTCATTCCAATTGATGTTTACCATATATTAACATTTTCATTTTAATATTTGATATTACATACTTTTTGTACATCAAGAGCTAGAAAAATGGAGGTATGTGACCATATATAGAATAATTCAATCAATGCCATATCAGTTCTTCTGATGCAACTAAGGTCTGCTTTGCAAGCTTGCACAAGCTTCTAATCAGTGAGCTTGCCACAAGCTTTCCTATTACTAGCTTTTGAAAGCTTGCAATTGGCAAGCTAGCCACTGTTTCAAATCTAAGCTTGCCACAAGCTTGTAACTGGCAAGCTAGCTGTGGTTTCAAAAATCTAAGCTTGCCCCAAGCTTGCAATTGGCAAACTTGTGTAGGCTAGCCATGGTTTTAAATCTAAGCTTGCTGCAAGCTTACAAAAACAAGCTTGCAGCAACCTTAAAAAAAAGCTTGCAATTTTGGTTTGGGAAAAACTTGAAAAATCACAAAAGAATGTGCAATGATCAGAAAGATTATCAAATCACTGAATAAGAAGTCTTGTAAAGAGTGATCTTGAAAAAAAGAACAATAAATTGCAAATATTTAAATGATGTTACACATTGAAAGAGTATCCTGAATGGGTCACCTTTTATCTCATAATAATAATCTAATGTAATCCTGCTACATGAGACCAGTCTCAATTAGAGGGGTTATCTGTCTCTTTATTGGTGATATATCATTACTCTGAGGTGTCTGAGTACAAAAACCAGTCACTTTAGAAGTAATTTAAAACATCATAGATATCTAATCCAGGTAGGGGTGTCAGATAAGGCCCATCCTGTTCAACTTGTGTGGTCTAGTGTCTCAATGAAACCTAGTTTGTCTATTAATATCATTATCACTGTTTATGCTACCTGACTCCATACAACTGTAGCTATCTTATGATTTATTTCATTTCCGTAAAACATTCATTTTGTTTAGATCATCTTGATGCCCTTTCTAACTTGCACCAGTGAATCAGATACATGCTTGCTATTTTTCACTCTTGCATATTGATCAATGGCTAGGTTTAAGTAAGAAATGGAAGAAAACTTTTGTTGTTGTTGTTATAGGGTTTTACACCATTTTTCAGCACAACAAAAGCTATACATTACACTCAGTCTAAATGGTGGACGAAGAACCAGGGAAAACCCTGAAAAAACCCACTGACCTACAAGAAGCTAAAGGCAAGATTTCTCATGTACCCACATTAGCCTAGCCTGACACTCAAACAGAAGAAAACTGTCAATCCAACAACCACAGAATTTAATAGCAAAATCTCCAACCTCCCCCTGTACCTACCAAAATAAAGAAACCAAGAACACTGACTTAAACTCACCAAACTAAAACTGTGTATGGATCCTCAACAAATTCTATTTACAAAAATATTATCCACAGGTTACTGGAATCAAAATAACCTGGATTTTTTCCAGGAATTCTCCTTGACCAAACACTAATCTTCCCTAACCACATACTTCATCATAAGCACATAAACAGTTTCCATTCTTAAATAAAACAAAGAAAATGTCGTTAAAGTTGATGAATCTTGTAACCTTTTAATTTGAAAATGCTATGTGTGAAATTAATTGCTAAATGATTTACAATATGTCATGTGTGAAATCAGCACACTTACATATACAATGCAAATGATACTGTAATGTTATAAAGTCATGATAAAATTAGTTTGAAATTTTCACTGACTGGTTTAATATGTATATTATACATACAGTATACATAATAAATTAAAATAGCAAGCTGTACAAATAGTAGACTGATCTAAAAGACTACAAATAAAAGGTTGAGTAGACATTGTGCATTTCCATGCTTTTCCATCCATATTAATTTTCTTCTAACTGATTATACAAAAAAAAATTCAACTATTACATGTTTTCATAAATTTGAAAATTCAGACTTTTGCCAGAACTGTGCAAGCCTTGTTAACCATGGAAGCCATATTGAAAAGATTGCACTAATGAATAGCATCTATACGTCAAGTCTAACTTCAAACAGCATAGATCCAGATCTGCCATCTCACAATACAGCAACAGATCAGGGTGAATGCTATTTGTTCAACTGATTAATCCAAATAAATTGCATAGACACAGATTGGGTGGAATATTATGCAGAGACAAATAAACCTGTATACAGTTTGCAGTTGAATACGATTTGCATACAACGATATATAAAGATTGTGATCAAGTAAATTTATTTCCTGGTGGAGAAAGAACATTCGAAAGCCAGTTAGAATCACTGAAACATGGGAAACTACGAAAAAGCTTTCTCATATAAACACATTGGTCCAGCCAGGGACTTGAATCCAATTGGACAAAGTTGTGATGACAGTGACCAGTAAAGGCGAGCACATTAATAGGCTACCAAGGCAAAGGTCAGTATATATGGTACATTTCATGATGAAATATGGCAATGGTAGGTCAATATGCTTCAATCTCCTGAACAGACAGGGCAATGATGGATCTATATGCCTTAATCTAATAATCAAAAATGGCCATGATGGGTCTATATGCCTTAATCTCATGATGAAACATGGCTATGATGGGTCTATTTGCATTAATCTCATGAAGAAACGGGGCCATGATGGGTCTATATGCCTTAATCTTATAATCAAACATGGCTATGATGGGTCTATATGCCTTAATCTCATGATGAAACAGGGCCATGATGGGTCTATATGCTTTAATCTCATGATGAAACAGGGTTATGATGGGTCTATATGCCTTAATCATATGATGGAACAGGGCCATGATGGGTCTATATGCCTTAATCTCATGATGAAACAGTGTCATGATGGGTCTATATGAAGGCTATAATGAGTCTATATGCCTTAATCACATGATGAAACAGGGCTATGATGGGTCTATATGACTTAATCTCATGATGAAACAAGGCTATGATGGGTCTATATGCCTTAATCTTAAAATCAAACATGGCTATGATGGGTCTATTTGCATTAACCTCATGATGAAACAGGGCCATGATGGGTCTATATGATTTAATCTCATGATGAAACAGTGTCATGATGGGTCTATATGACTTAATCTCATGATGAAACAGGGCCATGATGGGTCTATATGCATTAATCTTAAAATCAAACATGGCTATGATGGGTCTATTTGCATTAATCTCATGATGAAACAGTGTCATGATGGGTCTATATGACTTAATATCATGATGAAACAAGGCTATGATGGGTCTATATGCATTAATCTTAAAATCAAACATGGCTATGATGGGTCTATTTGCATTAATCTCATGATGAAACACGGCCATGATGGGTCTATATGAAGGCTATGATGGGTTTATATGCATTAATCTCATGATGAAACAGTGTCATGATGGGCCTATATGCCTTAATCACATGATGAAACAGTGTCATGATGGGTCTATATGCCTTAATCTCATGACAAAAAAGGGCCATGGTGGGTCTATATGCCTTAATTTCATGATGAAACAGAGTTTGATGGGTCTATATGCATCAATCTCATGATGAAACAGGGTCATGATGGGTCTATATGCATTAATCACATGATGAAACAGAGTTTGATGGGTCTATATGCCTCAATCTCATAAAGAAACATGATGGAACAGTGGCATGATGCCTTAATCACATAATGGAACATGGCCATGATGGGTCTATATGCCTTAATCTCATGATGAAACAGGGCTATGATGGGTCTATATGCCTTAATCACATGATGAAACAGGGCTATGATGGGTCTATATGCATTAATCTCATGATGAAACAGGGTTATGATGGGTCTATATACATCAATCTCATGATGAAACAGGACCATGATGGGTCTCTATAACTTAATCTCATGATGGAACAGGGCCATGATGGGTCTATATGCCTTAATCCTATGATGGAACAGGGCTATGATGGGTCTATATGCTTTAATTTCATGATGGAACAGGGTCATGTGGGTCTATATGCATTAATCTCATAATGCAACTGGGCCATGATGGGTCTATATGCTTTAATGTCATGATAGAACAGGGACATGATGGGTCTATATGCATTAATCTCATGATGAAGCTGGGCCATGATGGGTCTATATGCTTTAATTTCATGATGGAACAGGGCCATGATGGGTCTATATGCCTTAATCTCATGATGAAACAGGGCTATGATGGGTCTATATGCTTTAATTTCATGATGGAACAGGGCCATGATGGGTCTATATGCCCTAATCTCATGATAAAACAGGGCTATGATGGGTCTATATGCCTTAATCTCATGATGAAACAGGGCTATGATGGGTCTATATGCTTTAATTTCATGATGGAACAGGGCCATGATGGGTCTATATGCCTTAATCTCATGATGAAACAGGGCCATGATGGGTCTATATGCTTTAATTTCATGATGGAAAAAGGCCATGATGGGTCTATATGCCTTAATCTCATGATGAAACAGGGCTATGATGGGTCCATATGCTTTAATTTCATGATGGAACAGGGCCATGATGGGTCTATATGCCTTAATCTCATGATGAAACAGGGCTATGATGGGTCTATATGCTTTAATTTCATGATGGAACAGGGCCATGATGGGTCTATATGCCTTAATCTCATGATGAAACAGGGCCATGATGGGTCTATATGCCTTAATTTCATGATGGAACAGGGCCATGATGGGTCTATATGCATTAATCTCATGATAAAACAAGGCAATGATGAGTCTACAGGCTTTATGTTCATGAAAAACATGGTAGTGATGAGGTTTTATGATTTAGTCTCACAAATAAACACTGTAATGATGGGTCTAGTTATACATTTTGTTAATGGATATGTGAGAATTAAACTATCACATATTTTTGTTTGCTATTGCTCTATCACACTTTTAGAGATTTGATTTTCTTATGAAATAAGAGATTTGTTTATGCAAAGATTTTTCCTGGTTATATTTTGAACCAATGGACTATAGCTTGCAAATGTTTAACAAAAAATGCATATTTAAATAAATCTAGAGATGACATACATTAGGTATGAATATAGTTATGACTGTGTGCATATTCCACACAATTGGACATGGAAGATTCCTGGAAAATAAATCACTTTTCACAGAAACTACTCAGATTACATAGAAAATTGTGCAAAATCTCACATTCCAAAAGATGTACACATATGACATGCAAAAACTACAGTACTTGCAATGTGTAAGGTCCCAAACAGTAACATTGATTTGAATCAACTAGGCAGGATGAAATGAGTCTCACTGATGCAAGATGGCCCCATACCAGCAATCATCTGATTAGCACAGCAAGTATATTAACAACAATAATACCTGATTTCAAAACAGAAGGAAAAAAAAGCAAAGGTTTACTCAGTTACAAACAAATATGCTTTAACAGCACTGCTTAATGTTAAACTTCAATGTACTGACAACATTTAGCTAAGAAACAAATCTGTATTCAGCCACTGACTTGATTAGGTTTACATATACAAATTAGGTTTAATGGCACATAAGCACAATACTTGTTATACAGTGCTGATTAAAGTTTTGCTCTAAAATTATACAAGAATTGCCCAAACCACCTTAATTAGATAAATCCTTCCAAACACATGTAAATGCAAATATACAGAATTACAGTGTAAAATGATAAATGAATCATATTTTGAACATTTATATTCTTGTTGTTTTGGGTGGATTTTATTTTATTTTTTTCTTTAAAATGTAATTTGTAAATTTAATGCAAACAAATAAAGTAACTTCCTATTGCATAAACTTTGTAAAGACAAAAATGGTAACCAAAATATTAAACTTAAATAACCAGCTTTATTTAAGGCCCTTGTCTAGAAATATTTTTGTCAGTAATGAAACAAAATATGCAGAATCTGCAAAACAGTCATGATATAGTTATAAATACTAATCTTAATGCACACCTACAATGCCAACACACAGTCATAATATAGTCATGAATACTAATAACCTTAATGCACAATTACAATGCCAACACACAGTCATGATATAGTCATGAATACTAATAACCTTAATGCACAATTACAATGCCAACACACAGTCATGATATAGTCATGAATACTAATAACCTTAATGCACAATTACAATGCCAACACACAGTCATAATATAGTCATGAATACTAATAATCTACATGCACAATTACAATGCCAACATTGCTATGATAAAGTCATGAATAGTAATTACCTAACAGCACACTTACAAATGCCAACAGTCATGATATAGTCATGAATACTAATAACATTATTGCAAACTTACAATGCCAGCACACAGTGACATACAATAGACATTACAAACTAAGATAAATGGGAAATTGGGGGAAATCTGTATCATGATACATGTTGCATGATTGTATCATTACTCTTGTATGACTATAGGTATTGTATCATCAAAGAACTACAAAATATGTTGTATTATCATCAGCTGGGTGATATACATCATGACAGTATTGGATCATCAGCTAACTGTATCATATACATTGTGATATATGTTGTATCATCAGCTAACTATATCAAATACATTGTGATAAATATATGACATAATCAGCTAACCGTATCATATATTTTGTATATATATATATATATATATATATATATATATATATATATATATATATATATATATATATATATATATATATATATATATATATATATATATATAGTATCATCAGCTAACTGTATCATAAGCTTTGTAATATGTATTGTATCATAAGTTAACATTGTGATATGCATTGTATTATTGTATAGCTAACTATATGATAAACATTGTAGTAAATATTGTATAATCAGCCAGCTATAAGATATACATTGTGGTATGTACTGTATCTTCAGCTGTATCATATACACTGTGATCTGTATTGTATCATCAGCTGTATCATATACACTGTGATCTGTATTGTATCATCAGCTGTATCATATACACTGTGGTATGTACTGTATCATCAGCTAACTGTATTATATTCATTTGGGTATGAAGTGTATCATCAGCTGTATCATATACATTGTGGTATGTACTGTATCTTTAGCTGTATCATATACACTGTGATCTGTATTGTATCATCAGCTGTATCATATACACTGTGGTATGTTATGTATTGTAAGGAAATTATCTTGGAATATATTGTACTATGTCCAATGCACAGTTCTAGTGGAAGTTCCTAGGCTTGGACAAGATAGTATAACAGGATTAAAACCAGACTATGAATATTTACCAGTAAGTTTCTATTGAACAGTTCCAATGTCAGACTTGTCTACAATACTTTAATACTTGGCACTGAATAGTTCCAAGAAAAGACTTGTCTACAATACCCTAATAATTGGTATAGAAACATTTCCAAGGTCAGTCATGTTTATAATACCCTAATACTTGGTATTGAACATTTCCAAAATCAAACATGTCCATACAACTGAAATATTTGGAATAGATCAGTTCTAGGGTCAGACATGTCTACACTACTGTAATATTTGGTATAGAACAGTTATGAGGACAGACTTGTTTAAACTAGTATTTGCTATAGAACAGTTCCAAAATCAGATGTCTCCACTACTGTAATATTTGGTTTAGAACAGTTCCAAGGTCAGACATGTCTACACTATTGTAATATTTGGTATAGAACAGTTCCAAGGTAAGACTTGTGTGCACTCTTCTGTAATATTTGGTTTAGAACAGTTCCATGGTCAGACATGTCTACCCTATTGTAATATTTGGTGTAGAACAATTCCAAGGTCAGACTTGTCCACACTACTGTAATATTTGGTTTAGAACAGTTCCAAGGTCAGACATGTCTACACTGTTGTAATATTTGATATAGAATAGTTCCAATGTCAGACCTTTAGTTACTCTTCATTGAAAGTGTAATTAAAAACTTGTGTGCTTCAAGGATTATAGTAGTCATATGTGTTATCAGCTAATTACATGTAATATACAGGTTATAAAAAATAGAGATCTATTTTAGATACATGGAAATGAAACAGACAAGTTTGATAATTTTCTTGAAACTCTGAATATCACAGATATGCATCATTTGCAATCTTAAATGCATCTTTTGGGGCTGACTGCCTCATTAAAACACATCTGCCAGATTTAAGTATATTCTGTAAATCACATTTTGGAATCATTCAATGTTTGCAAATCTTTCAATTTAAGCATGTTAGCATGATAAAATATTTTGCAAACTAGCCATGGTCTGAAAAGACATTTCAAGTTCTAATGCTTTTGTAAACATTGAAAATTAACTCTGGTCACATTATGCTGTCACAACACAATCACCAAACCAACCTAACAAGCATGGCTACTAAAGGTGCATCAAGTTCCCATAATTTAACAAAGAAACAATTAACTGGCAATAATTAACTTTACATGAATTAATTAATCTGACATCATAGATATATTATGACATTCTTAAAACTGCAGTAATTAAAATCATAACACTGGTTACCAATATCAAAAACCATCAACCAAGCAGTCCTTTCATTTATATTATAGCCTTTTAATTACTTGATCTTATTGTGAAAAAAAATGTCTTTTGAAAATTTTTATCCTTGCTAAATATTGTTACGGTTCGATGCACACTAACATTCTGTGATTTACCTCATTATAAGGCCCTTCACTAAAACACATTGACTTTCATTTATTACCTCACTATAAGGCCCTTCACTAAAACACACTGACTTTCATTTATTACCTCACTATAAGGCCATTCACTAAAACACATTGACTTTCATAATATGAATATAGTCAATGGTCCCATTTTGTTTAGTGGGAGCAAAATAAATTCCACATGCACTTCATTATAAGGCAATCTCACTGTAAGGTGACATAGCCAATATCTGCTATTGATGGTGTTATAATTAGAGTGTATTGCTATTGATGGTATTATAATGAGGAAGTACTGCATCATATACTTCCTTAAAAGGTAATATCATTGTAGAGTGATATAACCCATGACTCCCATGAACAATATTATGATGAAAGAGCAGTGCATTATTATTATTATTATTATTAATATTATTATTATTATTATTATTATTATTATTATTATTATTATTATTATTATTATTATTATTATTATTATTATTATCCTTATCATTATTGTCATTATTATTATCATCATCATCATCATCATTATCATTATTATTATTATTATTATTATTATTATTATTATTATTAAAATCTTAATAGAAAAAAAACTACAAACCTTGTGTAAAAAATTAATAAGTTTATATTTTTGATACATTTAAAGAAGGCTCAGCATGAATTTTCTGAAAAAAATTAAAATAGCCAATGTTTAAAAGAAATGAAGTCACGAAAAGCCACATTTATTATATAGCATTCTTTGCCACATCCAATTCATGCTGTAGATAATACCCAGAGTGTACCTAAACAACACATGACCACGCTCAAACTCACCCCATAATTTAATGTATTAAATTGCCTAAAATCAAATTACTAGCATTCAGATGTGAGAACTGTAAGTTGGATCAATTGCAATGATTCTTCGTAATCTTAGAACCATGCAGGATCTGACAGTTGATGGAAAATGGAAGGGTTTAAACCTGCAGGTGAGTTCTATAAATCTTAGTTTTACTCATGTAAATTACACACACAATATAATATTGTAATTACAAATATATATTTCTATACTTATGAATAAAATGAGTTTAAAAAATTACAAACAGAGGCTTGTTGTTTTCAAGTCTTTCTTGGCATACTGCTGAGAGAAAACCTCAACCATTTCACTATAGTCACGAACACGAATGCAAGTTACAGTGAACAGAAATAGTAAAACCTTGGAAATAAGATCTTCATTCCTAAACACACAATTTCTTACCCCTGACCATTCAACACTTCTTCAATCTAATTAAAAATTGGTCTCCCAGCTAAAACCCTGAACTGCAGATAGTCATTCTAATCATAAACTATTTTGGCATCGAAAGTCAAACAAGTTATTTGTAAGGAGTGGTCTAGGCCAGGCTGCCATTCAATGTCTCAAGTTGGAAATGGGTTTTGAAGAAGAAATAAAAGCTTTGGAAACAAGGTCCTTGTCCAGGACTTAATGGCATGTCAAGATATTGCTCCTTTTGTACTCTCCACCACTTCAAAGATCATCCTATGGAAGCTATTCAATGGTGGCAACATGGAAATTGGATCCAACTAGGTTGAACTGTAAGACTCCATCTATGCATATCAAATCAATATAAATTCCAAAGAAGGCAATCACAGTACAGGATGTATAAAACAATCTTTTATGAGCATAATTTGTGATTCTATATTGAGATTTACAATGAACTACTGATGGTGTATATCAACATCAATGGTTAGTTTAAAATAGACTCCATAGATCAAAGTTGTTCTTTTCCTTAACCATATTCTTTGTGTATTAAAAATCCCCTACCTTTCCAAAATAACAATTGTTATGTATATACACACACACTATCATAATGGTCATCTGTGATTGGTAAATTATATATTCTGGGGTGTTCTGGCAACTTGAGTAATAAAAGTCTCTTTCAGCAAAAAATATGGTCTTGTTCATAAATACAAAAAGGTTTACAGGAACAAAGATGTCTTGTCCATCATATTGTTTTCATACATAACATACAAGCAAATATGACACTTCCCTATTCTGACCATCTTGTTACCTGTCTAACTGAGGATAAACCTTACTTGTACTTAGTGTAGAACAATGACATACATAACATACCAGTAAATATGACACTTCCCTATTCTGACCATTTTGTTACCTGTCCAACTGAGGATAAACCTTACTTGTACTTAGTGTAGAACAATGACATACATAACATACCAGTAAATATGACACTTCCCTATTCTGACCATCTTGTTACCTGTCTAACTGAGGATAAACCTTACTTGTACTTAGTGTAGAACAATGACATACATAACATACCAGAAAATATGACACTTCCCTATTCTGACCATCTTGTCTGACTGAGAATGAACCTTACTTGTACTTAGTGTAAAACAATGACATACATAACATACCAGTAAATATGACACTTCCCTATTCTGACCATCTTGTCTAACTGAGAATGAACCTTACTTGTACTTAGTGTAGAACAATGACATACATAACATACCAGTAAATATGACACTTCCCTATTCTGACCATCTTGTCTAACTGAGAATGAACCTTACTTGTACTTAGTGTAGAACAATGACATACATAACATACCAGTAAATATGACACTTCCCTATTCTGACCATCTTGTCTAACTGAGAATGAACCTTACTTGTACTTAGTGTAGAACAATGACATACATAACATACCAGTAAATATGACACTTCCCTATTCTGACCATCTTGTCTAACTGAGAATGAACCTTACTTGTACTTAGTGTAGAACAATGACATAAATAACATACCAGTAAATATGACACTTCCCTATTCTGACCATCTTGTCTAACTGAGAATGAACCTTACTTGTACTTAGTGTAGAACAATGACATACATAACATACCAGTAAATATGACACTTCCCTATTCTGACCATCTTGTCTGACTGAGAATGAACCTTACTTGTACTTAGTGTAGAACAATGACATACATAACATACCAGTAAATATGACACTTCCCTATTCTGACCATCTTGTCTGACTGAGAATGAACCTTACTTGTACTTAGTGTAGAATAATGACATACATAACATACCAGTAAATATGACACTTCCCTATTCTGACCATCTTGTCTGACTGAGAATGAACCTTACTTGTACTTAGTGTAGAACAATGACATACATAACATACCAGTAAATATGACACTTCCCTATTCTGACCATCTTGTCTGACTGAGGATAAACCTTACTTGTACTTAGTGTAGAACAATGACATACATAACATACCAGTAAATATGACACTTCCCTATTCTGACCATCTTGTCTGACTGAGAATGAACCTTACTTGTACTTAGTGTAGAACAATGACATACATAACATACCAGTAAATATGACACTTCCCTATTCTGACCATCTTGTTACCTGTCTAACTGAGGATAAACCTTACTTGTACTTAGTGTAGAACAATGACATACATAACATACCAGAAAATATGACACTTCCCTATTCTGACCATCTTGTCTGACTGAGAATGAACCTTACTTGTACTTAGTGTAAAACAATGACATACATAACATACCAGTAAATATGACACTTCCCTATTCTGACCATCTTGTCTAACTGAGAATGAACCTTACTTGTACTTAGTGTAGAACAATGACATACATAACATACCAGTAAATATGACACTTCCCTATTCTGACCATCTTGTCTAACTGAGAATGAACCTTACTTGTACTTAGTGTAGAACAATGACATACATAACATACCAGTAAATATGACACTTCCCTATTCTGACCATCTTGTCTAACTGAGAATGAACCTTACTTGTACTTAGTGTAGAACAATGACATACATAACATACCAGTAAATATGACACTTCCCTATTCTGACCATCTTGTCTAACTGAGAATGAACCTTACTTGTACTTAGTGTAGAACAATGACATAAATAACATACCAGTAAATATGACACTTCCCTATTCTGACCATCTTGTCTAACTGAGAATGAACCTTACTTGTACTTAGTGTAGAACAATGACATACATAACATACCAGTAAATATGACACTTCCCTATTCTGACCATCTTGTCTGACTGAGAATGAACCTTACTTGTACTTAGTGTAGAATAATGACATACATAACATACCAGTAAATATGACACTTCCCTATTCTGACCATCTTGTCTGACTGAGAATGAACCTTACTTGTACTTAGTGTAGAACAATGACATACATAACATACCAGTAAATATGACACTTCCCTATTCTGACCATCTTGTCTGACTGAGGATAAACCTTACTTGTACTTAGTGTAGAACAATGACATACATAACATACCAGTAAATATGACACTTCCCTATTCTGACCATCTTGTCTGACTGAGAATGAACCTTACTTGTACTTAGTGTAGAACAATGACATACATAACATACCAGTAAATATGACACTTCCCTATTCTGACCATCTTGTCTAACTGAGAATGAACCTTACTTGTACTTAGTGTAGAACAATGACACACATAACATACCAGTAAATATGACACTTCCCTATTCTGACCATCTTGTCTAACTGAGAATGAACCTTACTTGTACTTAGTGTAGAACAATGACATACATAACATACCAGTAAATATGACACTTCCCTATTCTGACCATCTTGTCTAACTGAGAATGAACCTTACTTGTACTTAGTGTAGAACAATGACATACATAACATACCAGTAAATATGACACTTCCCTATTCTGACCATCTTGTCTAACTGAGAATGAACCTTACTTGTACTTAGTGTAGAACAATGACATACATAACATACCAGTAAATATGACACTTCCCTATTCTGACCATCTTGTCTAACTGAGAATGAACCTTACTTGTACTTTACAACATTAGACAAACAATTATGATGATATGATTACAAAAAACAAACTCCATGAAATTAGAAAACAGAAAACATTTAAGGTAAGAATACATTATTGTTTTTTTAAGTGTGTTTTTGCAATCAAAATAGGTGAGTTTTAAGAGCTCCCTTGAATGAGATCTTTGTGTCTAAGTGCAGTGGGCAATTTGTTCCATGTTGCTGGGCCCTGGTATGCAAAAGAACATTGTCCATATGATTTCATTTTCATAGTGGGATAATGAGAATATGATCTTAAGTAAGCAATAACCTCTATTCAACACCACAGTAGAAGAGTTCTGCATTTTGATTTGCATTACGACAACACTCAACAATGAAGATTAAAATTTTCTACATCTAATATTTATTCATTAAAAGTTATTTATCATACAAAAATAGTATTCTCATAAAAATAATGCAACCATTAAAAATTGAGAACCGCCTTCTTTCTTTACAAAAGGGGAATTAGCCCTCCCCCACCCGGTGAGAATCATTATTAATCATAGAGTCAAGTTAAAAGATTTGGTAACTGATGGCAATTTTAAATTCAAGTATATAATACATGTTATTGTATATGTACATCTGATATCTCAGGTGGACATGTTTTCTGGCATGGTTTTGATGCAAGACCATCAGCCATTTGACAAAACAAAATCATCCATACAGTACAGGATCCAATCCACAGTAGCATCATGTAGGGTTTGAAGATGTAAGGGATCAACCAGATCATTTTCAAGGTAGTGGCTCAGTTTTCCAATCAGGAAAATATTTTTTGTTATCTCGAGAATCTTTTAAACCAAATGTGATTGATCTAATTAGTGTTTGCTTTCTAAGGAACTGAGTACAAGTGATTCTTCAAGCTAACTGAACAATCTTTTTTGTAAAAAGAATCCCAATCACCACTTAAAAAATTAAATGGTCAGACCCTAATTTTCCCATAATTTTGTATGAAAATATTTACATGCATAAATGGTATCTGCATTAAAACCAAGTATGAGCATGATCACTGGAGATAAAGAAGAAAGGTCAGTGTACAAAGTCAAATTGCATTTAAGTAAGAAAAGAAGTCCATAATCCGGGGTACATAGTCAAATTCAAAGAGTCCCCAACAAACATAAATCAATGTCCTTGATGTTATTGTATATCCTGGGCACTCCTGTACAAGAGGTCATAATGAGGCCTATAAATTAAACTAAAGCTAATTCAGAAATGCAATCATCAAATTGGGTTTCAGTTTTTTCAATAGAAAAGATAATTCAGCAAGTCAACTTGTAAGATAAATGGAACAAGAATGGGCAATCAGGAGGTGCTTTACAAAATATTTTCATCAAGGTGCTTTTAACCTGTCAATTCTAATTGGGAGTCAAGAAGCACCTGATTGATTTACAATACTCTCCTCTCTCCTCCCTCTCTCTCTCTCTAGGTAGGTAGGTAGGTAGGTAGGTAGGTAGGTAGGTAGGTAGGTAGGTAAGTAAGTAAGTAAGTAAGTAAGTAAGTAAGTAAGTAAGTAAGTAAGTAAGTAAGTAAGCAAGCAAGCAAGTTAGTAAGTAAAGTAAGTAAATAAATAGGTAGGTAGGTAGACAGACAGACAGACAGACAGACAGACAGATAGATACATAGATACATAGATAGATGCATAGTATGTACACTATATAAATGATATACCAAAAGATGTATAACATTTTTATTAAAAGGAAACGCATCTTAAAAAATGTATACAAGTGGTATATCATTGATACAGCATACACACTATGCTCTATATAGAAAGTACAAGTAAGTTTAAGTAAAGTCAAATTAAAGTCAAATGGGGGTGTCTAAATTTATTTCTCATTTGTATATTTAAATTGTATTTGTTAATTTTTCTCCATGATATATTACTGGCATGTATAATATGGTATTTTGAACTGGACCTTGTCCAATATCAAGTTCATTAAGTGCCTGACCAGTATATTTTCTTTTGTAAACAAGTAATATATAGCTACAAATTTTCTATGGGTGAAGTTAAATTTTTGGATCATTGTCAGTGGAAGGACACTGGAATTCCCCCATGATAAATTTAGTCTACCTGTTGTTTTTCCATGTTTTCATGATAATTTTAGTAACAGATTTTATCTTCCCAAAAACTTAAAATTTTCCAGAAATTAACTTTTGACCATCATCTTGGTTCTTCGTCTGCATCTTAGCTTTTTATGTAATGTTGTTTACTTGAGAAATTACTTTCTTGCACTCTGATGCTGAACCAGTCTTATTGCTATGTTCAGTATTTCATTTGGGTGGAATCCTTTGTTCAAATTGTTATTCACTGGAAATACAAAGTGCTCATTTATAATATTCTTGGACTGGACATTAATTTGAAATTATACTGAATTCGGACAAGGAAATATTTGAATGATATTATTGTGATACATCAAAAGACAGGTAGCACATTAGCACACAACAGGACACAAGTACATTAGCATATGCAAGACTGCATGTGCATCAAAACATTCAATAATGAAACTTAATTGGAATACCACTGGAATTTAGTTGGAACTTTATACTTTTGGATTTATGATAAAACTTGTATGACTATTTTCCTAATACTTTAAGTTCTCTTTTAGTTTTCACTTTTAATTCCAGGGAAAGAAATTTTTTGTTTAATTTTTAAAAAAATTTTTGGTTTTCACTCTTTAATGTTACTTTGTTTAAGTAAATAGACTCATAAGATAATGAACTTTCTTTAGATTTACACTTTACACAAACAATACAAATTTTAGTGGGTTCTAAGGTATTACTGAGTTAAAAGAGTGTCTGATGTGTAATCTATAAGACTAGGTTTGATAAGCAACCAGATCAGCTGCTTTAGTGTATTGATAAAGGTGCTTTAGGCTCCCATTTATTTAGTAAAGGTCTTTAGTGTATTGGTAAAGGTGTTCTAGACTCCCATTTATTTAGTAAAGGTCTTAAGTGTATTGGTAAATTTGCTGTAGGCTCCCATTTATTTAGTAAAGGTCTTTTGTGTATTGTTAAAGGTGCTCTAAGCTTCCATTTATTTAGTAATGGTCTTTAGTGTGCTGGTAAAGGTGCTTTAGGCTCCCATTTATTTAGTAAAGGTCTTTTGTGTATTGGTAAAGGTGTTCTAGGCTCCCATTTATTTAGTAAAGGTCTTAAGTTTTATTGGTAAAGTTGTTCTAGGCTCCCATTTATTTAGTAAAGGTCTTATGTGTATTGGTAAAGGTGCTTTAGGCTCCCATTTATTTAGTAAAGGTCTTAAGTGTATTGGTAAAGGTGTTCTAGACTCCCATTTATTTAGTAAAGGTCTTAAGTGTATTGGTAAAGGTGTTCTAATTTCCCATTTTTTTAAGATGATATAAATGATGATTTATTAAAAATGAGTTTAAAACCTAACCAACACTACCAACAACAAAATAGGAAATTTTGTTTTTTTTTTAAAACTGATTGTCATTATTTTATAACTGTAGAAAAAATAGTGTTTGAAATATTCCAAACACATGAGTAATTAGGATTCATGACATCTGTATGAATTGATTGGGTCAACCTCAATGAAATAAAATTTAGATGTCAAATTTTGCTCAAGAAATATGTCCACTGCATGGCAATCATGTCTGCATAATCAATCAATGTCAATTTCATAGTGCAGACATTTACGGCTGGGTTAATTTAATTTGCAAAGTTTTATGACTCAACCAACCCAATTTACATTTAATTCATATATTTCTGATTAAAAGTCAACATGTTCTGATTTGCATTTAATTTTGATTTGTCAATTATTTAATATTTTAATTTGTTTATAAGAGATCAAAGATGTTTTTTTTTGTTAAATAGACAAATTATTAGAATTCACATTCAGTTGATGGGCACACATTTCAATTATATACACTGAAGGCACAGTAAGCAAACATCCAACAGTGGGAAAGAACAGAACTATTTCTCAGACCTATGAATTTAACTAAAGTCTATGCTTGCATACAAGTCTAATACAACTGCAATTAGCATAGACCCCAGTCTGCCATCACTTATGCTGTTTGTTCAAATAATTACACTGAACAATTTTCATTGACCCAGATATGCTGCCACATTATGTGACTTCAGATCCGTGTCAATGCAGTTTTCAGCTGTCTCAACTTATAAACTGAGTATATATACATTGCCAACAAAAAGAGATCATTTTCGGCAACTCTCTAAAACTTAAAAACCACAAAAAGTAATTCAGTAGTATTCTTACTTAATGAATAGGTGTAAAATAACCTGCGACAAGCAAAGTTTTAACTTTTTATATGCACAAAAGGTGCTGACTTGATCAAGAAAGCTCCATTCATTGCTCTCAGAAATAACTTCACTCCATGATATCAAATATAATATAGCATGTCCATATCAAATATGGTGTTCCTTGCATGGTAAAATAAATAAGCTGAATTAATTAATTGCATTATTCATAAATGATTATTAAATATCTGAACCTAAAATCTGAACCAATCTGAGGTTATAAAACCAAGTCTTTATGTTGAGATTGATAATATTGCACTCATTGACTTACTCAAGATGTCTGTTTTCCTTATGCCATGTCATCCTCATATGAATGATTATGATATGAACTGCTGAAGGACTTCAGTAGGTCATTAAAAAAGCCAGAAAAATAATGTCTTAAAAGAATTTTGCATTACACAAACCAATATTGTAATGGGTAGTCTGAGTTATACTGAGGTACTGTGCAATAATGGGGTACTGTGTTATACTGAGGTACTGTGTTATACTGTGGTACTGTGTTATACTAGAGTACTCTGTTATTGTTATGCTAAGGTACTGTGTTATACTGGGGTACTGAATTATACTGGGGTACTGTGTTATACTGGGGTACTGTATTATACTTAGAGTACTCTGTTATTGTTATGCTGAGGTACTGTGTTATACTGGAGTACTGTGCTATACTGGGGTACTGTGTTATACTGGGGTACTGTGTTATACTAAGGTGTGTGTTATACTGAGGTACTGTGTTATACTGGGGCATTGTGTTATACTGAGGTACCATGTTATACTGGGGTACTGTGCTATACTGGAGTACTGTGTTATACTGAGGTACTGTGTTATACTGGGGTACTGTGCTATATTGGGATACTGTGCTATACTGGGGTACTGTGTTATACTGAGGTACTGTGTTATACTGGGGTACTGTGCTATACTGGAGTACTGTGTTATACTAGAGTTCTCTGTTATTGTTATGCTTAGGTACTGTATTATATTGGGGATCTGAATTATACTGGGGTACTGTGTTTTACTGGGGTACTGTGTTATACTCAGGTAATGTGTTATCCTGTGGTACTGTGTTATACTGGAGTACTGTGCTTTACTGGGGTACTGTGTTATACTGGAGTACTGTGTTGTGCTGGGGTACTGTGTTATACTGGGGCACTGAGTTATACTGGGGAACTGTGTTATACTGTGGTAATGTGCTATACTGGTGTACTGTGTTGTACTGAGGTATGGTGCTATACTGGGGTACTGTCTTATACTTAGGTACTGTGTTATACTGGGGTACAGTGTTATACTGGGGTATGGTGCTATACTGGGATACAATACTTTACAAACAAAACTGTAATAATGGCTGGTATTTTAAAGACAGGGCTGTGGTAAATACCATTACAAGCAAGGCAATGTGTTAAAGACAAGATATGTTATGGTGGGGTATAGCATATTATAAGTAAAGCTGTGTAAGCAATAAGGGAAAATGTGTAATATGCAAAATTATGTTATACTGGATACAATACATTATATGTGATGCCTGGAAGTGAGAAACAGGCAAGGCTGTATTATACTAGGGTATAGACAATTGTAAGCAAAGATATATGATAATGGGAAGTATGTAACAGATAAGAATGTGTTATACTGTCGTATAGTACATAATAGGCAATGCTATGTGATAATATGAAGTAAGGCAAGGCTTTGTTAAAGGAATTCATTACATTACATGCAAAGTTATGCGAAAATGTGTACTGCATATTTAAAGCATAACTACATTATGATCCTGTTTACCTATGTAGAATTACAGCTATAATTAAGTAAATAAATAGTGAATCAAAACTAAAAATTAAAGAATATAAAGTCACTCATAACCATATCAGTATTATATCAGCTTCAATGTTATATCCGATTCAGTGTTATATCCGAGACAGTGTTATATCTGATTCAGTGTTTTATCCAAGACAGTGTTATATATGATTCAGTGTTATATCCAATTCAGTGTTATATCCGATTCAGTGTTATATCTGAGACAGTGTAATATATGATTCAGTGTTATATCTGATTCAGTGTTATATCAGATTCAGTGTAATATCTGATTCAGTGTTGTATCTGATTCAGTGTTATATATGAGACAGTGTTATAGCAGAGACACTATTGTGTCATAGACAATGTTTAATTGTTATACTAAGGTGTCATATAGTAAGAGCTGTATATCACCTCATTTGCACCAAGCTCATTAGTGCTGTTGACAAAAGGATGTAAGAATGATTTGCACTGTTGAATATCTATTAGGGTTTATCAGCATGTTATATATGGTGGCTATAAGAGCTAAGTTGTAACAATGAGATACAATTTTAAATTTCATTGAATTATTCTATTGGTAGTTTAATTTTCTTTAATTTGTTGTATGCAGCAATCAATATCCAATTGTTATATTTTGTACTTTAACTTTTTTAGTTTTTTATGACTCTTAAACATCTGCACACAAAAAAATGTTTAAAATTATTATTCACTTTTTGTTTCACCAAACATTATACATGAACCAAAAGTAAAACCATCTGACAAGAACAAATAATAATGACATTTTCATGGTATGCTTATTCAACAATACGTTTTCAAATAATTCCACAAACACACTCAAAGACAATGACATTGGGTTAGGATTATTCACTGAGGTTCAAGAAACACAGAAACCAGACTGCAAGGAGAAAACCTGAAAATAAGACTGCAAGGAGAAATCTTGAAAACCAGACTATGGAGAAAACCTGAAAACCAGTCTGCATAGAGAAAACCATACATTTTTGGTGGATGGTTTCTTAATAACAATTACAAGTTGAAAATTCATTCACTGCAGAACAGCAAAGTGAGAGCTGATTCAGATTTCTATTGTTCATACTACAGACTGACATAGATGTAGCTTGCAAATTCTGGGTTTCTTCCATGGTACTCTGATGGAGTGGGGGGGCCAGGTTGAGTCTTGTCTATTCATAAACCTGTATCCTGCAGTCTTATCAATGTTAAAAAAATAGAATTTTAACTATCAGAAGAGCCCTTCACACTCCCCTTCACCAACTTTCCACAACTAAAGACAAAATATGTTACTTATGTACATGTACATGAGCAAAGTTTATTAAGTGCAAAATCCAGCTAGTGATTATAGGAAATCTGCCTTACTTCTCAGTTAACAAGTTTGATGGATGTGGATTATCTAGACCAACAAGCTTAAATTAAACATGGTGGGAAAAAATTTTTGTAAATGAATTGACTATTATTTTTCACATAATATAAATACAATAGTGGGGAAGGGGATATTTCACACTTGGCAAACATGTCAATCAGAGACATGATACATTCTGTGCCTTCATTAATATACCTGTCAATTTTCTATTCCTGTGTAGTCAAAAAAAGCTGTGTTTTCATAAAGCATGACTGATGTGAGGAAAGTTAAAAAGGATTATATATGTCCTATTTGTTGGTAATCAATCTTTTTTGGTCTACATAAGTCCCCACTTGTCTTTCTTGTCAAACTGGCATTAACATTTCAAAGACTCTATATAAGGTTAATTTCAATGTAAGGTTACCATGTTTGCTTATAAACTGTATCCAATTACAAATGGCACAGACTTAGATTTACCATCCCATAATAGTTTTCACTGCCTATTCTTATTATAATTAAATTTCAAATAAACAGTTTTGACACTGACAAGGTTACAATATTTGCTTATAACCTGCATCCAAATTCATAAAGCACAGACCCAGATTTACCATTCCATAATATCTTTCAAAACAGCTATGACCCTGACCTGCAAGCACATTGATATGAAGCTATCACATAATATATATCAGTCATGACCTTGACCTGCAGGTACTTTTTAAAGACAGAAAAAAGATTGGCGAATGGGCTAGGCACCATATTAAACTGCCAGCATGCAATGGTTTTAACATCCCTGGTCAGGGCATGATTCATTTTTAATTAGAATCCAAGATAACAGTCAGAAAGATGGACAAAACAAGGTGATTTGGGGGTTCAAACTAAAAGGTAAAATACATTTTCTTTTCCATTAAATATAAAATTGTCTATTTCTGCCTTCATTATTTTATGAAACACTGCTTTGCTATCCATGTTTCCAAAATGTAAAGGTTACTAATATGACGAAGATGAAATATTTTTGGAAATAATTGGAAAAAAAATGACAAGTTGAGACAGTGCAGAGACAATTTTGTGCCATTTGAACTAAAGTCGTAGAATGAAATTGTCCAAAAATCATTATTAATAAGGGAAGTGAGGTGATGTGATTATGATTTTTAATGTAGCTTTAACAATTTTTCAGTGATATCACTACAATGTCTGCAGTGTGGCAGTTTATAGTGACGTCTAGCACTGGGGCATCATGCCACTGACATGTAGAATGATGTCCCACCCAGTCACATTATCCTGGCACCAGGCTGACCAGTCCTAACACCTCTTAATGATGAGCGTCAAGAGAGGCAGCTGCTAGTACCATTTTTGTAAGTCTTTGGTATGACTCAACTGGGGATCAAACCCATGTCCTCCCGCATCCAAGATAGACGCTCTAACCACTAGGCCACCAGAGCAGTTATTAACAAGGGAAGATAGAGTGAATTATTCTAACTTCAATGGGTGTGTATTTATAATAGTGGTTAGATAAATTTAATCCTGATTGGCTAAGCTAAATGGGGGGGTCACCCGACAAAATTTGATGTTTCAGTATTCTTCGTTGAAAAATTAGTAAAAGTTTCTGCAGGAATGCAAAAAGATCTTAACTCTGAGAAGAAAACAAATTTCATAAAATTTGTCCAAGGGATGGGTGTCTGGAAATCTGAGAGACATGGAACCTAAAAGATACAGACAGATTCTGCTAAGTAGAGTTAAACAAGTCTTGAAAAGCACAAAGCATTTGTCTCAATCTTGTATAATTTTCATGACACAAGTTTGTAATTATTTGTTTTAAATTATTCCTTTTAAATTGATACATCAATTTTTCTTCTGATGAATTCAGAATTTAATTGTTTGCATTCATTTGTCTTTAATGTTATATAGCTCATTTATTCTAATAATATGATACATCATTAATGTCTTTACTATGTGTCAGCTGTAAGGTGGCAAACTGACCCATTATAGCCATAGTTTATATGGCCAGATCTGAGAGGGGATAGTTTTCCACCCCTGAAGTAATCATTGCAAATAATTAGGCTGTCTATTATTTATTTTAGAAGAATATATATATATATATATATATATATATATATATATATATATATATATATATATATATATATATATATATATATATATATATATATATATATATATATATATATATATGTGTGTGTGTGTGTATATAAATATATATGTGTGGTGTGTGTGTGTGTGTATATATATATATATATATATATATATATATATATATATATATATATATATATATATATATAAAACACAAAAATACACACACATACACCTTGTATGACTCTCAGGAGAAACAACTGAGTGCCTTTCACATGCGTTATCTCCATTGCATACTTGGGATCACCTGGAGAGATCATTCAACAAACAACGAGGTGCTTCAACAGGCCAAAATTCCCAGCATGGTCGAACTCCTCCACCAATGTGCCATGTGCATCGAATGGATGATGGACGGATCCCCAAAGACCTTCTCTACTCTATGCTTGCCTCAGGCAGAAGATCAATTGGATGGCCACATCTTCCCTTCAATGATGTCTGTAAGCAGGATATGAAAGCTCTTGGGATCAAGGTCAACACCTGGAAAGAGCTTGCCCTCGACAAGTCCAGCTGTCGACATGCTCTGTTCACAGGTCTGAAAGCCAGTGAGGAAAAGTTAGGACAGCTCGCTGATGAGAAAAGATCTCAGAGGAAGAGGATGCAGTTCCAACCAAGACCTGACTCAAACTTCAAGTGCAGCAACTGCAGCAAGGATTGCCACTCTCATGTGGGGCTTTATAGTCACAGAAGACGCTGCACAACTACAAACTTGGACACCTTTCATGGGTGCATTTTACATCATCTCTCAAGACTAACGGAAGCCAACCAACCAAACAACAGTAGGCAAAGGGAGGAGACAACCAAATTGAAGATGATGACCCCCAAAGGAGGCTAGAGAGAGACAGAGAGAGAGACAGAGAGAAAGAGAGAGATAGAGAGAGAGACAGAGACAGAGAGAAAGAGAGACAGACAGAGACACAGAGAGAGAGAGAGAGAGAGAGAGAGAGAGAGAGAGAGAGAGAGAGAGAGAGAGAGAGAGAGAGAATGTTAACTCTAACCTTTCACCAAATTGAATTTGGAAGGAATGGCAAGCACCATAGTATGCAGTCATACTGGCAATTGAGTTTGATTATTCAAGATGAAATATGTCTCATCAGTTTAAACAGAACAGTTAACTTCATTTTTTTATAAACCTGGTAATTAGCTAGAAGGGTATCCTTCATAGGTCATGTTCAGTTTCATTTTGATTACATAATTGATTAAACTGTTTTATATTATATCAGGTGGCTTGTTTAATTATATTCTATATCTCTGCTCAAATCTCTGCTTATTCCATCCATTAAACTTCACTAATGATTTTTCATTATTTATTCAAGCAGGGCAATAATACTATGGTTGATCATCCTCTAACTAATGATAATCAAACCCCCACATAACCCTAAGCTTATTAAATAACCCATACCCCTCTAACTAATGATAACCAAAACCCACATATCCCCAAGCTTTTTAAATAACACAACCCATCTAACTAATGATAATCAAACCCCCACATAACCCCATCCTTATTAAATAATTCATATCCCTCTAACTCATGAAAACCAAACCCCACATAACCCCAAGCTATAACTCATACCCCTGTAACTAATGATAATCAAACCCCCACATAACCCTAAGCTTATTAAATAACTCCTACCCCTGTAACTAATGATAATCAAACCCCCACATAACCCTAAGCTTATTAAATAACCCATACCCCTCTAACTAATGATAACCAAACCCCCACATAACCCTAAGCTTTTTAAATAACACATACCCCTCTAACTAATGATAACCAAAACCAACATATCCCCAAGCTTTTTAAATAACACATACCCATCTAACTAATGATAATCAAACCCCCACATAACCCCATCCTTATTAAATAATTCATATCCATCTAACTCATGAAAACCAAACCCCACATACCCCCAAGCTATAACTCATACCCCTGTAACTAATGATAATCAAACCCCCACATAACCCCAAGTTTATTAAATAACTCATACCCCTCTAACTAATGATAATCAAACCCTAACATAACCCCAAGCTTATTAAATAACTCCTACCCCTCTAACTAATGATAACTTAACCTACCCCCAAATGACCCCAAGTTTATTAAATAACTCATACCCCTCTAACTAATGATAATCAAACCCCCACAAAACCCCAAGCTTATTAAATAACTCCTACCCCTCTAACTAATGATAATCAGACCCCCACATAACCCCAAGCTTACTAAATAACCCATACACCTCTAACTAATGATAACCAAACCCCCACATAACCCCACGCATATTAAATAACCCATACCACTCTAACTAATGATAGCCAACCCCCACATAACACCAAGCTTATTAAATAACCCATAACCCTCTAACTAATGATAACCAAACCCCACATAACCCCAAGTATATTAAATAACCCATACCACTCTAACTAATGATAACCAAACCCCACATAACCCAAAGCATATTAAATAACCCATACCACTCTAACTAATGATAACCAACCCCTACATAACACCAAGCTTATTAAATAACCCATAACCCTCTAACTAATGACAACCAAACCCCACATAACCCCAAGCATATTAAATAACCCATACCACTCTAACTAATGATAACCAAATCCCACATAACACCAAGCTTATTAAATAACCCATACCCTCTAACTAATGATAACCAGCCCACCACATAACACCAAGCTTATTAACCCATACCCTTCTAACTAATGATAACCAGCCCACCACATAACCCCAAGCTTATTAAATAACCCATAACCCTGTAACTAATGATAACCAAACCCCAACATAACCCCAAGCTATAACTCATACCCCTATAACTAATGATAACCAAACTCCCACATAACCCCACGCTTATTAAATAACCTATACCCCTCAGCCATAACCCCTTGTTGTAAATTTTTTATAACTTAAGATATATGATGTAAAGGACCAAAGTTTTAGGTTCATCTTTGTTTGTTAGAATTAATTATAGTAGAACACACTTAGTCGTATGCATGTACCATTAACAAGATTTATGGGGAAATGGCCACATTGTACAAGCCATAACATACAGATTAGTTTGGGCAAGACAAGAAGTTATTAGATTTTAATTAAGGGCTTAGTTTGTTTAAACTTATTGAACAGGGTTCAAGTTTAGTTCTGTGTGGAACTGATAGCAGGAGAAAAACCCATTCATAGCCATTTGTTGACAGAAATAAAACGCAGTGTTTTAGTGCCAGAAAGGTGGGAATTATTGTGAATTTGATTGGTCATGCTGTGAAGGGAGCATGGTTTAAAACGAAAACCTTAAGTTTAAATGTACTGGAGGGATTTTGAGAATTTAGTCTGCATTTCTCTGCAACAGAGAACGAATAAATACCGATTGACTCTAGGGATTTGATGAGTAAAATTCGACAGACACCAAAAGCTTGGAAAATGAGGTAATTGCATAAACCTCATATACTTTAGTTATGCTATAATTCAATAACTAGCAGGTGCTTGTATTTGCAAAAATTTATATACGTCATTTATGCTATGATTCTATTGCTTGTAGGTACTTGCATTTGCAGGCATTTATTTGTTGAGTCATAGATTAATTTTCTTGATATGGTATACTTGTGTCTAGTTTGTTTATCTGAGCCCACGAAATAATATTTCCTTTTACATATGTATTGGCGGTTTGCTAAGTCATAGACTCGATTATTGTAGGAGTTGAGTATGTTGAATTCATACTTATTTTATATATGGAATTAAGTATCTGACTTAACTCTGTTGAGTTCATTTAGCTGATAATATTGTATTGATCTAAATGGCTGAATTGATGATTGAGGTTACGGAAGTTAGAATGTTAGAATGTTACGGAGGTTAGGTGAAGTTAGAATTATCTGAACAAATTTATTATGTATAATGGCAACCTTATTAGGGCAAGGAATTTCATTCATTTATGTGTAAAGACACAGAGACAGAGTGAAGGGCTAATGCCGCATGTGGTGTAAATGACCATTCGCAGATCATAAGTCTGAGAACTGAGCCTTAAGGCTAAGAGATATAGTCGTATAGTTTGTTTGAAGTAGAGTTAATCTCTGACCTCGAAAGGCCAGTTTAATGATGTATTTCTATATAATACGATGGAAGATTTATTTTGCTTTGTTTATCTTTTAATAAGGAGAGATACTCTGCAAAAGATATTACAACCCAAATAGTGTGGGAAGGAAAAAAAGGGCAGTTTAGAACAAAACGACAGACATTTAGAATGTTGGAATGAAAAAGAGTGGAATGGAAGACGTACTGAAACAACAGAATCAAAGTACAGTCTCAGAGGACCTGTGGAACAGAATCAGTCGACAGGCGACAGGTTATGCATTGATGCAAGGCAGAGTTATTTGATATACTCAGACTCATAAATGATGATTTTGAATCTATCTTAACAGAATCATCTAATCTTATAATTTCATTGTTTTTTTAAATACCTTAATTAGTTAATACATAAAGAAAGAAGTGTATCTTTCGAACTGTAACTTTCATATTATTTACTTATGGAAATTTCTATTGTTTGAGATTTTATTAAATTTTGTCTTTACTTGTAACGGGGGCTTGACTTATTTGTTCTATAGATTATCTTAGATTACATCTTTCTTCCATCAATAAATTCATACTTTGTAGTAGTTTTATTTGATACCGGAAAAATTACATTGTTGGAGGTCACTCCTAGATAGGAAGCCAAAACCAGTTAACCCGCTACAAATAAGTTAAAAAGGGGTTTACCACATATGTCCATTGCTGTTTTCCAGCACAGTAATAATATCTGCCAGGCTCTCTGACCCATCATGGAAAGTAACTATAGTGTCTGAAAGTAACTATAGTGTCTGAAAGTTCAGAAAGTTCAGAACTATGTCCATTACCAGTACTATTATTATAAATTAGAAAAGAAAATAACTTGGAAAACAAAATAGACTTTTGCAAAGCATAAAAACAAATAGACTTGTGCAAAGTAGGAAAATTAAATAGACTTGTGTAAAGTATAGGAAGGAGGCAAACAATAACTGTAAACATTGCAAAAAAATGTAAACAGCACAATAAAAATGACAACTGTCAGTACTTTTTTACAACAGAACAATACTATAAACCTGTTCATCTCTCTGAACTTTAACAACAACAACAAAAAAAATAATGATGGTTATAAAGACATTTAATTGCATGGAACTAATCCTTGTGATCCTAATTTATATGTATTGTATGTGCATGGCACAAAAAGCACTGATAATAAGCTATAATTATATATATAAAAACATAATAAACAGAAAATATTGTGAGGACACATTGCTCCAACTTGATACAATGTGTATATTCAGTATGAAAATAGACAACAAAATGGAAGATTTGAAAATTTATAAATTTAATGTATTTGTCGGCTCAAACAGGGCTCTTTCATCCATTGATTTGGACTATAATTAAATGCACTTATATTTTCACTTTCATTTCTTTGGGGATTACAGTCCAAATTCTTAACCCCACCCCTGCAAATATTGAAATATTTTCTTGAAGAGTAATTATTTTGCTTTTGGAATGAAAAGATGGCTAGGAGAGATTAATCATAAATTAGGAGTAATGCCTTGTTTCTCCTACCCCCCACAAGATAGTTCATTCATATATGGTGGAACCTACTGCCTGAAACGTGCATAATTGATGGCTTTGTAGTGTATACATAACTCATCTACTTTGGTAATCAAAGATGGATGTGCAAATGTCACAGCTGTATTAGGCCTTGCAACTTAGCACTAGGGTATCATGCCACCGACATGTGGCATCACCAGTTATATTATCCAAAGACCAGGCCAACCAGTCCTAACAGTAATGCTGTATGCTGAGTGCCTAGCACGGTAGCAGATAGTACCATTTTTAGAAATCTTTGGTATGATGCAACCTGGGTTCAAACCCATGACATCCCACATCTGAGGCAGACATGCTAACCACTAGGCCACAGGAGCAGTCATATTAGGCCTTGCCTGTGCCAGGTATCAACTCTGTGCTTGAACCAGGGATTAAATCTGTGCTTGAACCAGAGATCAACTATGTCCTTGAACCAGGGATCAATTCTGTTTGAACCAAGGATCAAATATGTGCTTGAACCAGGGATCAACTATGTCCTTGAACTAGGGATCAACTCTGTTTGAACCAGAGATTAAATCTGTGCTTGAACCAGAGATCAACTATGTCCTTGAACCAGGGATCAATTCTGTTTGAACCAGGGATCAAATATGTGTTTGAACCAGGGATCAACTATGTCCTTGAACCAGGAATCAACTCTGTGTTTGAACCAGGGATCAACTCTCTGCTTGAAACAAGGACCAACTCAGTATTTGAACCAGAGATCAACTCTGTCCTTGAACCAGAGATCAACTCTGTGTTTGAATCAGGGATCAACTCTGTCCTTGAACCAGAGATCAACTCTGTCCTTGAACCAGAGATCAACTCTGTGTTTGAATCAGGGATCAACTCTGTCCTTGAATAAAGGATCAACTCTGTGTTTGAATCAGGGATCAACTCTGTGTCTGTAGAGGAGTTGGGTGAGACATGCCTTAGCATATACCATGACTCGAGTGATGAAAGGT
>JAEAOA010000628.1:1265000-1427500 GCA_016746295.1 Potamilus streckersoni
ATTTGTGGACAAGCTATGGTTAAAGTTATCTGAGCATTTATTTATCAGTGTCACCTGCCTTGAGTAATAATGCTTTAACAATTTTTCAGTCATATCACTATGATTCCTGCAATGTGAGGCTTATAGTGATATCTAGCACTTGGGCATCATGCCAAATACATGTGGCATGATGTCCCAACCAGTCACATTATCCTGACACCAGGCCGAACAGTCCTTACAATAGGCTCTTAATGCTGAGCGACAAGTGAGGCATCTGTGAGTACCATTTTTTAAAATAATTTGGTATGACTTGGTCAGGGTTCAAACCCATGACCTCCCCCCCATATATATATATATATATATATATATATATATATATATATATATATATATATATATATATATATATATATATAAACATTTAACACTTATCTCCTTGATAATTAATTTATACTGTTGTCTGATGCCCCTAGAAACCTACACTTGATACACTGAATCACTGATATTTGAGTGTTCTGATAGGCATACAATACATTTATTTCTAAGCAACCAACAATATTATTATCTATTTAACATTATATAATCCTTGGAAGATTCAATGATATTCATTCTTCTGTGGCATTTTACAGACATTATGTTTTTCCCATGCATCCTGAAATTCTCTGAAATACTCAAACCCCTGTTATCTTCAATTCAAAGATAAATTAATACCATAGCTCTAAAAAAAAAAACTGGGAGAAAAATTTGGAGGATGGGCAATTGTGCTCTATGTTCTAGCAACGAAGACAACATATTTTACACTTGTTTGTCTATCGTAGCAACAGTAATGGTTATCTCCCATATGGAGGTGGAGCTACATACATTATGTGGAGAGTTTAAATGCCTTCATACTGTAGGAGTTTCAAGCTCCAAAACATCAAAAACCAAAACAAAAAAAACAGTTGTGGTTCAAGGTTCTATTTTTTTTTTGTTGTATTTTTATATGTATGGTTTGTAGCAACCATAAAGTTAAACATATTGGTTTCCCCATGAATAAGGTTTGTGTAGAGGTACTGTTGTCTTTTTATGGCACATCATCACTTTGAAAATTATATCATGCTAAGGCTGAAAAGTAAAGTTCCATGCTCAAAGTAGCCCAGACCAACTAGTTATTCTCCAGCTTTGTTTTTCCTTCTGACTTATATCCATTTTGGATACAAAAGCTGGTTGAAACAACTGGTTGGTCTACATGGTAGCCAAATCTGAGCTGATCTCTTGGTGGGAATCGAACTCACATCCTTTTGATGATGAGTTCATTGCATTCCTCACCAGGTCACTATCCTATGAATAAAAATGAATTCTAGATTCTGAAAAATGAAATTTCCTCATTCAATAAACTTGCATTTATGAATATACAGTACTAGAATGTGTGAATTTTGCATCTGGCATTCAAAAAAGCCTTATGTATGATACAGAATTTGAACTATGGTAAATTTATCCTATCCTACACCAATGCATGCTAATGGATTTTTAAGACATGTAACAAATGATTGTTCTTTATTGAGTCTTTAAATTAAAAGTTTGTAACAACCTCAAATTTCACAAATTAAAATTCCCAGAAATAAAGTATTTTACCTATTTTTACCTTTCTTTTATTTGTAACTTTTTGGTAAATTGGTACTGTGCACATCCAGGTATATCAAAGTAACATGATATTGAAATTTTTAACACCACCAATTTTAGTCTAGGAACATATGGATGAACTTGATGCCAAATCGATTGTTCTGTTACGTTTATTGCTCATATTCCAAGGCAAGTGTGACAATGATAGTGGCTAATTTCTATCATACACATTACATATAATATCTAGATAAGAAACAAAAACATTTGGAAATATTGCATAGACTGAAAAATAGAAGCTGCAAGAAACTATACTTTAGAAGTCAAGTAACAAGTTAAAATAATTCTCACATCAGTTTCTTTTCAATTTATTCTTATTTATTATTTAATTTTTTTTTTTATTTTTAAACTCTTACAGGTTTCTAATCTTTATGGAATCATCTGGAAATCAAAACTTTTTGTTGTCTAATTTTAATACAGATTCAAAGTAAATAGTTGTAATAAAATATACAAATGTTTATGTTGCCTTTTTGAGGAGTGGAAGAGGTAGATGCAAATTCATAAATTTATATTAACTGTAATTCACCCAAAATTTTTTGATAAATTTTAAATGAGAGAAAAAGCTTACATTGATAGGATATTTAACATTTTAAAAATTGTATAAAAATCAACAAAAGCAATACACTCTGTCAGATCTACAAATATCTAAATCTGATAACCGTTTCATTATTTAACTGTTGATATTTTAATAGAAAACAAAACATTTGCTTACCTATAGACAAAGTCTGTAATGAAAGTTCCTCCAGTGCAGTATAATTTATTAATCCCGTCTTCAAAGAATCAAGCACAATAAGGAATGACCACAACAAAATTTAAACAACAATACATTGGCACAAGTTCCTGTAAAAACAGGAAAAATACTTTTAAACATAACAATTAATTATAATTCACCACAGCTCTTTCTATTTCACATTCTCAACCATGAAAACAATATATTCAGTTCTCAATATTTTTCACAAAAGACAAAAATTCCTCCAGAAAAAGAAACTTTTACTTTGTGGTGTCACATAATTTCTATACAATATCAAATATATTATTTTGAAAAATTACACAAGCCACGTTAACTGATTCAACCAATTGAGAGACGATCACTAAAATCAAGCACAAGTGTAATTCCGTGAACATCTCTGTCACACATCCTCACAAATTCCATCTGAACGTATCCCCTACAGCTCCTGAAGTTGTAATGAGTAAATTTCACTTCCACCTTAGAAATATATTCCATGGAAATTTAACAATAATCCTGATTTACACTGAAATTTTCACATGGAACCACATTTGCTGGTGTCAGCAATGTGATATACCTCTTTCTGTACATAGAGAGATCTGCTCTGTACAAGTTTCTCAGCTAGACTGAACTTCACCTAATACACTGATGGGTGGTCTCACACACAGTATGGCCACCTATAAAACACTTCATGTGTGGCAACCCACACATCAATATATCTCCAAATCCTATTCAACTGCTTATTTGTCACTTGCTTTCTACATATTTTCTTATATTTCTTCTCTCTCTCTCTCAAAATAAGAGAAAGTTAAGAAATGATCCAAGACTCCAATAAGGAATAGTCTTCCCAACAATTCCAAGCTGTTCCTGGACTGAGAAGAAATAGGTTTAGTGAGGGGGGGCTGAGCCAATGCATGCTTATCTATAAATGGGTTATTTTTTTCCACTCATCAGACCACCCACATACTGTTGAAAACTCATTGGGCTAAAAGAGCTTGTCAACAGTTACTAGTTGTGGGGACTGCCTATTTTTACTACATAGCCAGAAGTGGGATAGATGGTATGTCATGTACAGATGCAAAGGAGCAAATTACACTGATTGCTTGCACACCTAACCAGTAAGGCCCAGTACAACCCCTTTGAAAGTCCCAACCAAATGTTATCAGATTCAACACTCAATAAATCAGGTCTGATGCTACTTTTCTAATAAGCAATGCTTTGAAATAAATACAAATCATTGATGTTAAAAGTTTACCTGTGTTTTGATTTTCTGTTTTGCCTTTGATAAAAAGGACTGTTACAAAAAATGACATGCTAATATAGATTCAATCAATTACAGGTTCAAGGTGTATGACCTGCAATGTTTTTAAACAGAAATAAGCATTCAGTGTTTGGGTAAAAAGCAGTTTTTATTATAATTTTCCCTTTATAATTAATTCTCAATTTTTTTGTATTAATAAGTAACTGAAACAATTACAACAATCTGATTATGATGAGCACGACTCTAAAGCTACTACAAACATTGTGTGAAACATTTATTGTGTGAAACATTTATTATTCCCTCAAATTCTACTCAATACCTATGTCTTTCAATTGATTTGAGTATTGTCATAAAATAAGGCACATCTAAACAAAATCGGAGGGCATTACACAACAGTCTTTTATCCCAAACCATGTTACAATGATACACATCAATGATACGGTTTCCCCATAACTCGAATCATGATTTCGAACTCCGACCGAGCCAAGCCAAAGACTTTTAAAAATGATACTAACAGCTGCCTCAGTATTAAGAGATTAGTGTTAGGACTGGTTGGACTGGTGTCAGGATAATGTGACTAGGTGGGACATCATGCCACATGTCTGCGGCATGATGCCCCAGTGGTAGACATCAATATAAACTATTACATTGCAGACATTGTAGCGATATGACTAAAAAAAAATAATAAAGCTACATTAAAAATCTAAATCACACACACACACATACACACACACACACAAATGTGTCCATATGACACATATAAACCCACCCAAAAATAATGCAGCTGAAAGGCAAAGTTCCTAGTCAAACAAGGGCCATAACTCTGTTAACAGAAAATGCTGAAAATTTAACCTACCTTTTTATATAACAAAATAAAGCTTAACACCAAAATTTGGATTAAATCCATGAAGTCCTGGAAAAGTTACTGAGTGGAAATAAAATTCAGGAGAAGGTATGGTGGCAGAACAAGATTTGGAATGGCATGGCAACTAATTGTCTTGACACTAAATAGTCATTCATGTGTTGGTGTGTTATTAAACTATGCAACTCTAACTATAATTGTCTTGACACTAAATAGTCATTCATGTGTTGATGTGTTATTAAACATGGCAACTAACTATAATTGTCTTGACACTAAATAGTCATTCATGTGTTGATGTATTATTAAACATGGCAACTAACTATAATTGTCTTGACACTAACATCACACAATCAATCAGTAATTTATCTCACTGAAAGAATTTTGAACATAATACATAGGTGGCAAAACAAAAGCCTTCAACATTTTCAAATCTGAAACACTACTGTAATTGCCTAAAAATATAAGTCTGTCATTCAGTCTGTCACACACACACAATTTCAAAAAATCTGAAACACTACTGTAATTACCTAAAAATATAAGTCTGTCTGTCATTCAGTCTGTCACACACACACAATTTCGAAAAATCTGAAACGCTACTGTAATTGCCTAAAAATATATCTCTGTCTGTCTTTCAGTCTGTCACACACACACAATTTCGAAAAATCTGAATCTGAAACGATACTGTAATTGCCTAAAACTATAAGCTGATCATCTACGTACAATATACACCTGCAAACTAAATTTAAACTGTCTATGATAGGTGGTTAATTGTGCTAACAAGTTTTTCATCAAAATGTCCAAAAAGTTTTTACAAGCTTATGAAAATATAATAAAGTCATCATCTACATATAAATAGAATATGCCAATCTATTTTCAATCATCTACCTCAAGTGGTTTATGTTTGATCACACTAACGAAATTGGTTGGATATTTGTTGTGTCAAGTGGATAGCTAACATATTTCACTGAACGGTTGAAAATACGAGTTTTCAACCATGAGATGAAATATACCTGATATTCATTTATTTCAATTTTATGCTCAAATGCATTGGCTACCATAAACATTTAGCAGTTTGAAGTAAGTTTCTTACAGTAATGTCAACTCTTTATGACAGATGTTTTGCTGTTTTACGTATTTTCAAAGAGGCAAGTTTCTTATAGTAATGTCAACTCTTTATGACAGATGTTCTCCTGTTTTGTGTACATTCCAAGAGGCAAAATAAGTTCAAACATGTTTTTCTTTCCGAATTCAAGGTAATAAAGCATCCTGCTTGCAGAATAAATTCAAAACAAATTTTATATTAATAGTGGGATTCAAATGTGGTATTTGTGCAGGAGATGCTGACATGCACCAAATGATCAGCATGTCCAGTTATATTCTTTGGACACGATGTTATCAACAGCTACTGAAAAAAGTTGTTGAGTGAAAAAATATTTATTACTTGCTCCATTTAATATTCAAATTTATTTCTCTTGGAAAATCCTCAAATTCACAGACTAATATAAAAAAAAGATTTTTGTAAACGAAAAGATTAAAACAGCTAAAGTCCCAAATGTTTAGAACTATGTAAAAAAACTTAAATTATTAATGGTCTGAAATCTTTTTTGGTCATCTGCATATGCACCAAACTAAGCAATCCAAATTTCACTTGCTTCAGCAAAATCGTTTCTGTGCATTATGTTGCTTCTCATGACCATTGGACCATTTAGTAGAGGCACAAACAAATGTGTCCTTTCACTGCCAGTGAACCATTTAGTAGAGGCACAAACAAATGTGTCCTTTCACTGCCAGTGGACCATTTAGTAGAGGCACAAACAAATGTGTCCTTTCACTGCCAGTGAACCATTTAGTAGAGGCACAAACAAATGTGTCCTTTCACTGCCAGTGAACCATTTAGTAGAGGCACAAACAAATGTGTCCTTTCACTGCCAGTGGACCATTTAGTAGAGGCACAAACAAATGTGTCCCTTCACTGCCAGTGGACCATTTAGTAGAGGCACAAACAAATGTGTCCTTTTACTGCCAGTGGACCATTTAGTAGAGGCACAAACAAATGTGTCCTTTCACTGCCAGTGAAACCTTACCCACAGTTCCATAAAATATCTTGAATTTTCTTCCTAGGATTTAGATTTCAAATTATATTTATTATTTTTTGGTTAGAAATATAATTTTAAACAATATGTTCAACATATAGCTGGGATTCAGGTACGTTCTTTGAATTTAGAATTTTCTATAAAGAAACTTTGACTTTCTTTTAGGGAAATTTTCTGGATTTCAAAGACTTCCTGGACTAGTGAAAAGGTTTCCATGTGTTAAACTGTAAGCTAAAAGGTGAATTTGCATTTTTCGTTCCCTCCACTTCAAACAACTATTTTATATTGCCTCATACATCATAAGCAAGAGAAAATAAAATCTGACAATTTGAGAATTTTGGTGAAATAAGAGCCTAAAAATGGATTTAAATCCAAGACCTTGAATCGGAACCATATCTAGTATGGCAAAGTTTCTATGTCAGCAGGGGCCATAAATCTATTCATTTTTGTAAAACAATGGTGCATACAGAACTTAACCTAGGTATTGCAAATCTATTGAATTAATTAGTCCTTATTAATTATCTAATTGGACCTATTTTAGAAACTTTATTCAAAATGCTCTTGCATATAAATTTAAATTTTGAGATTTAAAAATTATCTCAAGAGTAATAATAAAGAATGCAATCAAGGGCATTTTTCAATAGAAAACAGTTCTAAATTTGTCAACACAAATATTATGCAATTGACAGGAAATGTTCCAAGTCAAACAGTGGCCACACATAACTCCATTAAATGTGTTCAAAAAATAATGAAAATCAAACATGACCTAAGTCTTTTAAATGTAACTTCTAGTTCTAAAGTTTAGGTTTTCATCTTTTCTATTTAAGTCCTACAAGAGCTTCAAGACATGAAAAATATGACAGGACAGACAGAGAAATTTAATAATGTCTACCTGTATTCAATGCTTTGTGGGGCGGCTTAAAACAAAATATGTGCATACTTGAAGTAAAGATCACAAAAAGAGTATCTCTGGGCTATGTTCTATTTCAATAAGAAGGCATATTAGTAATTTATGGCTCTCATATTCCAAACATTTGAAATCCAGAACATCTACAGCACAGCTAATATATTCTTAAACTGCAATGTTTCTGTGTTCCCAAGTCTTGAATTGGCTCTGTTACCTTTGGTAAATGAGATTTAAGGAGGAAGGCATTCAGAGGAAATCCTTCCTAAATGACTCATTATTACTCCCAGCACTAGAGGTGTGGAATTAACATGGATTACTTAGCCTCAGCAACCCCAGTTCTATCTATCCCTCACATCTGGCAGACTGTGTAACATGTCAGAGACTTGTTTGTGTTAGACAGAAAAGAGGAAGTTGGATTAATGTAAACCAGTCCACAGCCTGGATTGGCCATCTACTACTTCAAAGCAAGAGTGAAGATAGCATTGGTTTCCTCCAAGCTCAGCAAGTTTTGAAGACCAAATGCCTTGAGCTATAGGTTTACTACAGCTGCCTGATAAATCTGATACAATGCAAAATAAAAAAAAACTCTAAATTACAAGAAAAACAACCAGTTCAGTGGTAATAATTTCTGACTGATGCACCATCCTTATTTATACCTTGTCTATATTTGAGCATTTAATTTACCTGCAACAATCAAGCTGATAACCAATATCCATTTGTCATTCTAATCATCTGGTATTTTAAAATGTCATCCATTTTTGTCAATGAAATGGCACTAGACTTACAGGACATGGACTAATACAAGTGAATCTGGGGTCAAAAAGGTGAAAAATCATGGTCACATGGGGTAATGGGTAGACATGCTCATGAGTTTGCAAATTTTGGACTGAATTACATGTAAGAGATTATTTCCATTCACCTCCTGTGACTGTCTTTTTCACCAAAACAATGATGAAGAAACTGTAACCCAAATCATACCATAATGTTGTTACTGATAATGCCACCAGATTGATATGTGACTGATCTGTTTCAATACCTACCAACATGGGCTTACAAATATTTTGTGAATTATAAACATTTCTATCTACCTAACTTTATAATATAAAACAAAATTATAAAGTTATGAAATTTCAAATGTTTAATACAGAAGTTGAACTATATTTTGATTTTTCCCAGACCATTATGATAAAGAGTATGAGTTTTGTAAGACTTGGAGTGGGATGAATTGGCTCAATTCATTGATCATAATAATGAGATGGAGGTATTGAAAGATAAACATATCCTTAGTAAATACTTGCCAGACTTTATTACAATAAGGAGCTGTGATTATCATTAAGCATGGTTTTATCATGAGACAACAAGGAGTTTCAATTATCATTATGCATCGGTTTGTCATGAGACAATAGGGAATTTCAATTATCATTATACATGTGTTTATCATGAGGCAATAATGAGTTTCAATTATCATTATACCTGGGTTTATCATGAGACAATAGGGAGTTTCAATTATCATTACACATGGGTTTATCATGAGACAATAGGGAGTTTCAATTATCATGACACATGGGTTTATCATGAGACAGTAGGGAGTTTCAATTATCATTATACATGGGTTTATCATGAGACAATAGGGAGTTTGGATTATCATTATGCATGGGTTTATCATGAGACAGTAGGGAGTTTCAATTATCATTATACATGAGTTTATCATGAGATAATAGGGAGTTTCAATTATCATTATACATGGGTTTATCATGAGACAATAGGGAGTTTCAAAAATTATCATTTTGTCATTATACATGGGTTTATCATGAGACAATAAGGAGTTTCATTTATCATTATACATGGTTTTATCATGAGACAATAAGGAGTTACAATTACCATTATGCATGGGTTTATCATGAGACAAGATGGAGCTTCAACTAATATTATCCATGGGTTTGTCATGAGACAATAGGGAGTATCAATTATCATTTTACATGGGTGTATCATGAGACAATAAGGAGTTTCAATTATCATTATACATGAGTTTTTCATGAGATAATAGGGAGTTTCAATTATCATTATACATGGGTTTATCATGAGACAATAGGGAGTTTCAAAAATTATAATTTTGTCATTATACATGGGTTTATCATGAGACAATAAGGAGTTTCATTTATCATTATACATGGTTTTATCATGAGACGATAAGGAGTTACAATTACCATTATGCATGGGTTTATCATGGCACAATTATGGAAGTTGGATTATCATTATACACAGGTTTCTTATGAGAAAATAGGGAGTTTAAATTATCATTATACATGGGTTTCTCATGAGACAATAGGGAGTTTCAATTATCATCATGCATGGGTTTTCATATATAGCATCCATATTGTAAGTCTGGTCAACATAGATTCTAATATTTCCATCAGACTTACTCCTTATGCTGACCATTAGGCAATTTCAGAACATGAGATCCCTTGTGGAAAGTCTGTCAATAAGTAAAAGAACATTACAAGTTTGAAACCATATCTTATATTTTGGTGGAAAAGTGAATTATAATTATTAAGCACAGCTGAGTACCCATATAATTTATTTCTAAAATGTTTATTTTAATGTTCCTTGAAAAAACATATGTGAATATACCCAGATTGTCCATTATTACTGCTTTAAAATGAGGTGCTAATTGATAATTACTGCTTTAAAATGAGGTGCTAATTGATAGTTACTGCTTTAAAATGAGGTGCTCATTGATAATTACTGCTTTAAAATGAGGTGCTAGTTGATAATTACTGCTTTAAAATCAGGTAATCACTCAAGAAATTTTGTTAAAATTAAATAAAATGACATCTGATGCTTTGTTTGAGTTTCAATTCATGTTACAATGTCCTTTTTGGACCATTCTGACCAGTAGATGTTGAATGCAAAATATCAAAAGACTTTGTCTGCTCAACATAGAAGTTCTGGGTTCAAAAACTGCCATTTTTGGGTACAAATCATCAACAAGTTCAGACATGTCTTTTATATGGGTTCTGTTTCATTTTCGGTGACACTGTACAAAGTATGAATATTGGCACAGTGTAAAGTGTGAACATTGGCACAGTGTAAAGTGTGGATATTGGCACAGTGCAAATTGTGAACACTGACACAGTGTAGAGTGTGAACATTGGCACACTGTAAAGTGTGGATATTGGCACAGTGTAAAGTGTGGATATTGGCACAGTGCAAATTGTGAACACTGACACAGTGTAGAGTGTGAACATTGGCACACTGTAAAGTATGGATATTGGCACAGTACAAATTGTGAACACTGACAGTGTAGAGTGTGAACATTGGCACCGTGTAAAGTGTGGATATTGGCACAGTGCAAATTGTGAACACTGACAGTGTAAAGTGTGAACTTTGGCACATAATATGTTTGGACACTGACAGTAAAAAGATTTGGTCACTGACATAGTGTAAAGTGTAAGGTATTGATATAGCATAAAGTGTGGACTCTGACACAGTGCAAAAATGTGGACATCAATAGTTTAAAGTGTGGATACTGACACAATGCAAAAGTGTGGACATTGATAGTTTAAAGTGTGGATACTGACACAGAGTTAAGTGTGGACATTGACACAGTGCAAAGTGTTGATAATGAAACACTGTAAATTGCAATATTGACTTAGTGCAATATGTAGACTCTGACACAGTACAACATGTAGACATGGACACTGTGCAAAGTGCAATAACTGACAGTGCAAAGTGTGGATAGTTACAAAGAGCAAAACATGGGCACAGACTCAATGCAAAGTTTGGACACTGACACAGAACAAAGTACTGACACTGATACATTGCAAAGTATGGACACTTGACACAGAACAAAGTACTGACACTGATACATTGCAAAGTATGGACACTTGACACAGAACAAAGTACTGACACTGATACATTGCAAGGTATGGACACTTGACACAGAACAAAGTACTGACACTGATACATTGCAAAGTATGGACACTTGACACAGAACAAAGTACTGACACTGATACATTACAAAGTATGGACACTTGACACAGAACAAAGTACTGACACTGATACATTGCAAAGTATGGACACTTGACACAGAACAAAGTACTGACACTGATACATTGCAAAGTATGGACACTTGACACAGTGTGAAGAGTGGAGATATCATCAACGTAATAATCTTAGTAATTATTTATTTCTCTAAAATAACATCCATAACTAACTGTACCTTGTTTTTACACACTAGCGACCACTTCAGTAACCTAGTGGTTAGAATGTCCATCTTAGATGTGGGATGTTGCTGGATCACAATCAGCAGAGTCATACAAAGGTTTATAAACATTTTACTAACAGCTGCCTCACTAGGCACTCAGCATTGAGAGGTTAATGTTAAGACTGGTCAGCCTGGAGACTGGATGAACCATTTTGCTACACGTCTACTGCACAATGTCCCAGTGCTAGACATCACTATAAACTGCCACACTGCAGACATCATAGCAATATGACTGAAAAATTGTTAAAGCTACATTAAAAATCCAAACCATACACACACACAAATACACAAACACACATATACACACACATACACATACATGCATATACACATACATACATACATACATACATACATACATACATACATACATACATACATACATACATACATACATACATACATACATACATACATACATACATACATACATACATACATACATACATACATACATACATACATACATACATGCATACATACATACATACACACAAACACACACACACATACACACACACACACTCTCCTTCACTAGAAGGCATCTTAAGAATAAAGGTAGTCCAATATATAAGAATTTTTTCATGGACCCCATTGTAGGCTCCAGTGATCTGTGTTATTGTGAAAAATTTTCCTATAATAAGCAGTGGGATGGGGGGCACCTTGCATGTTGTTTGGCAACAGCAGGATCGTAATAATGGTCAAATCTTTTTTAAATAATGACATTTTAATATAATGTCCAGACAGGAAGATAAGCTGACCATCAAGTATGGACTTCATTGTCATTAGAGAAATTAATACTACATCATTTTTAAGAAAGGTATTTCTGAATACAGTCCATTGGATATTTCAACAGGTAATTAAATCTGAGCTGTGGCTGAGGCCTTATCAGAGACATTAACCTGCCACGAGTTGTTTAAACCATATGATTTCAAGACTGAAAATCCAGATTTAAAGCTTTTAACCAAACAATAGTGATCCCTCTATCAACATATGTATTTAACTGATGAAAGGCAGATATGAAGGCTGGATGGTCTGAAATTAATGTATTAATGAGCTAAGTATTTGTTGGAATACTTTGACTCATCACTGTACATCCATTTGCATTTAATAAAATGAGCATTAGAAATAGGTAGCACAAAAATACTTGCTGAACTACTTAGCAATTATTGCCAGAATTTATTTCTATAATGGCGCCAAACTTGGAATCACAGTAAAATGACAAAAGTTTACAGAAACCAATTAAGCATTAAATTATCAGTACAAATAAAAGTGTTTTGCAATTAGTTGAGCTTTTATATATTTTTATTTGCAAATTTATCTTGCATTTAAAGTTTGAGCAAAAGACTTGATGATACAAAAGCACAATTCGTCTTTCTTGACAAAACTGTTTATTCTTCCAGGATGTCTAACTAGACACATATACTGTCTCAACATGTAACCATATATACAAATGCTATCTATGTAACCATAGATACAAATGCTATCTATGTAACCATAGATACAAATGCTATCTATGTAACCATAGATACAAATGCTATGTAACCATAATATACAGATACTGCCTGAATATGTAATCATATTTACAGATACTCTCTGACCATGTAACCACAGATATGAATGCTGTCTGACAATGTAACCATACATACAAATGCTATCTGACTATGCAATCATAGATACAGATATGGTCTCAATTTGTAACCATATACACAGATACTCTCTGACCATGTAACCATAGATACAGATACTGTCTGAATATGTAACCATAGATACAGATGCAATCTGACCATGCTACTATAGATAAACACAGATTGTGTCACCACAGATAGATACTGTCTTACCATGTAACCATAGATACAGAAATTGTCTGAATATGTAACCATGCTGAGATACAGAAATAATTTTTCCAGTAACTGATTCCAACCCATTCTATTGTCAAATAGGTATGGTAGCATGAAAAAAATAGAACCTGAATATAAAAAGGAAAATTTTAAATCTTTATGTGACAATATATCTAAACATTTAATCATACCGATTTTTGGGTGAAACAAAGTTCCTACCAACTTCCTTTCCATCACTGACAACATAATTAAATTTACCAAGTAAAACTAAAATCTTCACTGCCATATTTACTGTATATATTGGGACATGATAGAATAATTATTTTTTTTTTGTCCCACAACTTATGGTGACATTTTTTCACCTAAGTCATATATCCCAAGACTTAAGAAATGAAATAAATTTGTATTGAATTTGTGCTCCGACCCCAAATGTGCATTGCAATAAAATTGATAAACAAAATGCTTATTTGATAAAAAGAAAAAAGAAAAAAAAAAGAAAAAAACTAACCTTGTATTGTTATAATTTTTTCCTTTTTCTCAACATAAGCATTTAAGAATAAAATATAAAATCCATCTATGTAATGTAGGCTTTCACACTGTAGCGTGTATCGCTTATGTCCAATAACACATGCCACGTTGTTCATTGACATGTACATTGAGAAACAAATTGTGCTTAAAAGTTTGAATATGTTCTTCGACTGAAAACTGGATCCAACAAAATCACAAACAAAAGAGAAATAATCAATATAGTGCTTCGAGCATGGACGTCCATGACCCTGTGTTGCCCAGAATATTTGAAGCAAAAATAAAATCATGTGATGAATTCGAGCAGGCCAGAGAAGCAGATGATTCTGCAAACAAGATGGAAATAATCAACGATATATTGAAGACAAATGCCATTCATGCATGACACAACAGAGTTAGGTGCAAAATAACCAAGACAGGCTTATATTCAGGTCTACTATATGACAGTATCTTGCAAATAAAAATCATTATTTGAAAACACATTCACTTGAGTGCAAGTGATAATCTTTTCCCCAGCACAGATTACAAAAGTGTCATTACTGTTTACCTGAAGACATCAATGCTCCTTTGTATTAATTATAACTATAGATACCATACAGATAGAAGCCAGCACATGAATAAACAAAACTAGAAGTGAGCAGTAAACTCCTTCCTATTTACCAACAGGACATAAGAGACAAAGATTATTTTTATTATAAAGCAAACCAAACTCAGAAGCCAACTTTGGATATTCTGAAGCCAGTTTTTCTTTAAATGATATCAATACAAAGTTTATTTTATTGCTGACCTTAGAAGTGGACTCTGGATTCTTTTAAGTATGACGATTTTTTTTATTTTCTGAATATATAAAGATGGCAGAGATATCGAAGCTAATTGATACTGCATACCCTTCAAGAGTACTTACTCCCATGAGTCATAATTTGTGTATTATCATACTGCATACCCTTCAAGAGTACTTACTCCCATGAGTCATAATTTATGTGTATTATCATACTGAAGATAATTTAAGATAATTGATTTACATTGATACTCCAGACCCAATAAAGGTACCTGTTCTTATGAGTCGTAATTTACATGTATAGTCATCTTATTGAATCCTTTAGGGCTACTAGTTCCTATGAGTCACACATATTAGTAAAAGATTCTTTTTCATTTTCTCACACAAAAGCAAAACCCAAATTATCAATGATTATAGGTCAGGAGAAGAAAAATTATGTGCCATTCTTCAATGTTCCAATCCTGGGTCAAACAGAATTAATTACATGTCTCCGTTAAACCCACTTTACTTCTCATCTATCAGATATGGTGCGTACCCCAACACTGAAGAGACTGTGTTGAAAGTGGGTTTGTCTGAAAAATACCAGTAATTATTATTCTTGAACTTTGCCATGCACTTCAAACCCATTGAAATTTCAATACACTACCTTTTAATTTTGCTGGATTAAACGAAAACTCTCCATTGAAATCTGTACAAAGAAATACTGTAAGGCCACCTTGTTTTATGCCATATTTCACCACATAATGACACGGTTTTCTACAAAACTGTCAACGATGACTATCAACTCCTTAAGGAAAATATAATTTACTCCTGAACTTATATACCATAGTCAGAATAAAATCTCACATACTTTAATAAGCATATATGCCACTATTGATCAAAACTTAAAAATCTATCTACTTCATACCTTCAAAAGTCCGAAGTGGTGTCAAGGACTTTTTGGGACTCTAACATGTGTTGTGGCCCCAAGGTAGGTAAGTGCATGTTCCCCAAAAACACCAACATGAAACAATTGAGAATAAGGTTTCTAATTCATGTAAATCAATACAAAATGACAAGAAATTCAAATCTGAACTAAACGAAATAATGGAATCTGTTTTCTTTGAAGCACTTAATAGACGTACCAAATATATAGCCAAATCATTGTCAGATATCATCACTGCACATGCATACATACACACTTGTGCCCACACACACACATAGTTACAGCAATATAGATATCACATTACTATATACACAAGGTTTCTGTCTTTAAAATCAATTGGGCAGTGGTACATATTCTTTTGTGCTCTCACAAGTTCAGTACAGAAGGTAATTTAAGTGTCAGGTTCATATACCTTTGCGTTTGCTTGAGACTCTGATCTCACTGGATTTTTTTCTCAGCGTAGAAAATGATCTTTCTGCATCTATATTCAAGCAAGGAAATATAAAATATGCAGGTCTGAAAAATATATGCAAACTGTAAATTATGCTCTACAACATAATTGCATAAAAAATTAAGATCATGGTCCGTCATTGATTGTTTAAACATGTTGGGTATGAGCTCTAGATTCATTCATTGTCCCAATGCTGAGTGGTGCTGTTTTGTCAATGAGGACTAATATCACTATGGTGTTTGCAAAGAATAGCATTCCAATACTGTACTTCACAATACTGTCCCTCACAATACTGTCCCTCACAATACTGTCCCTCACAATACTGTCCCTAACAAAATTAAACTCCATCAACCAGGAGCTTTGAAATTAGCTTTGCTGAGTTCGCATATGGCCAATCCTTCCATGAATGACATCAGAATGTCAACATCTTGCTCTCAACAATGAATCACACTTGCAAACCATTCCAACTACTGAAATAATATTATTTAGCATTCTGCATATGGAGTAAAATCGAAGGAATATTGCTCATGAAACTGCCAATATTATTTTTTAATGAAAATGGTTTAAACATTCTCATTCAAGACATATACAGCAGAACCTGTCTTGAATGATCACCTTTTTTGCTAAAGAAGTATGGTCTCTCAAGACAGGTGGTCATCTCATAACAGGTCACATTATGCTATAGAATCAATAAATTTGTACACTGAGAATATGTTCTCTCAAGACAGGTGGTCTCACACAGCAGTGCTCTTTCAAGACAGGTTTTACTGAACCATATGTACAACAATTGCAAGGGGGCCCCGAGTGGCCCAGTGGTCTAAAGCGCTGTCCGTTACGGATCACTGCCATCTCACCTCTGTCTGCGTGGGTTCGAGTCTAGGTGGGTTCGAGTCTAGGATTCGGCGATTGTGGATATGTGAGAAAGCTTGCCAGTAGCTTCTCGTGGGTCGGTGGTTCTTTCCGGTGATTTCCCGGTTTCTTCCTCCACCATTAATACTGGCCGCCATGAATAGCCTATCATGTGCTGAAAAATGGCGTTAAGCCCAACAACAACAACAACAACAACAACAACAATTGCAACATGCATCTCTTGGATTTAACATGAAATTTTGTGTAGTTTGTCTATTTAGACTAGTCCAATGCACACAGAAGTGTTCCAAATACTTGACACCACATTACCTTAGCTGTTGTCAGTGCTAAGTAAGTAATCAGTCAAAAAAAGTGCTTATTTATTTCTGACCAATATACCATTTAATTGCCTTTGTGACAATCAGGTCTATAAACTGAGAGACAATCAGGTCTATAAACTGTCCAAAAGAAAGTTATATATGTACACTCTCTCACTCACTCAGCAAATTCACTCTTCTTATGGGCTACTGATCCCATGTATATATTATGGTAGAAAATAAAATTCTGTTTCTCTCTCTCTCTCTCTCTCTCTCTCTCTCTCTCTCTCTCTCTCTCTCTCTCTCTCTCTCTCTCTCTCTCTCTCTCTCTCTCTCTCTCTCTCTCTCTCTGATCACATGTATATATTATAATAGAAAATAAAATTCTCTCTCTCTCTCTCTCTCTCTCTCTCTCTCTCTCTCTGATCACATGTATATATTATGGTAGAAAATAAAATTCTGTTTCTCTCTCTCTCTCTCTCTCTCTCTCTCTCTCTCTCTCTCTCTCTCTCTCTCTCTCTCTCTGATCACATGTATATATTATAATAGAAAATAAAATTCTCTCTCTTTCTCCTCTCTCTCTCTTTCTCTCTCTCTCTCTCTCTCTCTTTCTCTCTCTCTCTGATCACATGTATATATTATGGTAGAAAATAAAATTCTCTCTCTTTCTCTCTCTCTCTCTCTCTCTCTCTCTCTCTCTCTCTCTCTCTCTCTCTCTCTCTCTCTCTCTCTCTCTCTCTGTCTCTCTTTCAATCTCTCTCTAATTTTTTTCAAAGATTACTTAAATATCATTTTTTACATGGTTTGATAAAAATCATATAGGTTGTTTTTTTTAAAAAAAATTACTTAAAAATAGTCCTTTTCTAAACTATTGTATCAGGTGGGTGGGGTTGAAGTCAAAAGTCATGTTTTTATCAGGCACATCATGTTCCTGGAAGTGTGCCTTGTAAGTGTCTCTCAATTCTCACAAGAGGACAGCTGCTGCTATAATCTGTCTGAATAAATGCCATAGGTGTGTCCTAATATAGGTATTACAGTCATACCTTTTTATGAGAAAAATGTGGGACATCCTGACCATGATACAGACCTGCCAACTTGAGTTGAATAAAAATCGGGATGCCAAAGGGAAAAAAAAAATGATTTTAGAGAAAAATATCAGGAATTGGAGAAATAAATCTGGATTTGGAAAAAAAAGGATTTATATAAAAAATGAGAACCAGTGTTTGCAACCATATATTCTTTGAGGTGAGAGTTTAAACACTTTTCTAGTTTTGGTCATAGATATGCATCAATTTTATAAATGTGAAAAACATCCATTGCAGGATTCTATCAGATTTGGTCATATTCAGTTCAGAAGTTTTTGAGGAAAAAGCATTTTAAAGACATTTTTAATTATAGTGACTGAAGTCATATTTTTGATGATAAATCAGCATCAAATGTACAAACTTGAAAGCCGTTCATTCCAAGATATCTGCTAAGTTTGGTTAAAATTGGTCTAGGGTCTTCTTTTAAAGAAGAAAAAAGTAATAAATTCTGATGGACTCCTAGATGCTGGGAATACCTTATGGCTGCATGACTTAATGGCAAGGTGAACTAACGCAATTCATCATAATAAACTTTATATTATTCCAAGCCATGCTAATCAGTAAGCCTTCAACGTAAGTGTCATCAAAGGATAGTACAAGAGATGAATAACTAAAACCTGATGATGTGACAAAAAAACATTCATCACAAATCATCTGACCACTCTTCTGATATATCTAACATCAGATCGAATTTATGGATGTCATTCTAGTAACCTAATGGAATTGTGGTTTCCTTGTTCTGACATTTCCTAGATATGGAATGTAAAATGATCATGCAACCTTCCCTTTAAGGGTCAGAAAAGGGTCACAGTTAATTCTAAATTTACAGGTCACTTCACAGTAATTGGTACATACTGAGTAATTAGACAAGGACACTGCTAGTGTTATAATGAGCATTGAATTGCATTACATTATGATAAACTGTCAGTGCTCTACTAGTCATACCAAATTTAACAAACATTCAGCTTATATTAAGTCATAAATCAAAATATGAAAGATATATTGCATTTTTTTAACAAAATTGTGAAAGACAAAAAAATAAAATTAACAGCTAATTTAAACAGCTTTTCCCCTATTATTCATTATTACTAATAATGTATTATCTTTCAATAAAATAGCACTCCTCATAGTGTAGTTTTCTCTATGATATAGTACTCCACATGAAGTCTTTTTCCCCCTCTGAGTAGTACTCATCATCATGTAATATTATGTCATGGAGTACTTGCATGATGTAATTTCTCTCATGATATAGGAATCTGCATTAAGTATTTTCCCCCATGAGTAGTGCTCATCATGATGTAGTTTTTTGTTATGGAGTACTTGCATGATGTAATTTTCTCTAATTATACAGCTCTCCTCAGGAAGTAATTTTCCCCACTGAGTAGTACTCATCATGATGTAGTATTCTGTTATGGAGTACTTGTATCATGTAATTTTCTCTAATGATATAAAACTCATAATGTATTTTCCCCCCACTGAGTAGTGCTCATCATGGTGTCATATTCTGTTATGGAGTATTTGTACATGTAATTTTCTCTAATGATAAAGACCTCATGATGTATTTTTCCCCACTGAGTAGTGCTCATCATGATGTAGTATTCTGTTATGGAGTACTTGTTTCATGTAATTTTCTCTAATGATATAAAACTCATGATGTATTTTCCCCCCACTGAGTAGTACTCATCTTGGTGTCATATTCTGTTATGGAATATTTGTATCATGTAATTTTCTCTAATGATAAAGACCTCATGATGTATTTTTCCCCACTGAGTAGTGCTCATCATGATGTAGGATTCTGTTATGGAGTACTTGTATCATGTAATTTTCTCTAATGATATAAAACTCATGATGTATTTTTCCCCCACTGAGTGGTGCTCATCATGGTGTAGTATTCTGTTATGGAGTACTTGTATCATGTAATTTTCTCTATAGAACTCATGATGTATTTTCCCCCCACTGAGTAGTGCTCATCATGGTGTCATATTCTGTTATGGAGTATTTGTATCATGTAATTTTCTCTATAGAACTCATGATGTATTTCCACCACTGAGTAGTGCTCATCATGTTGTAGTATTCTGTTATGGAGTACTCTCTTTGTAAAGAAGTACTCCTCATGAAGTAGTTTTCTCACCATAATTATCCCCATCATTTTGTTTTTGTCCTTTTATCACTAATTTATAACACACCAATTTTTACACATATATCAGTAATAATGTGTGTGACTGTATGTATATTTCAGAAAAGTGGAAGGGCATCCTTATTCGTTCATGTAGAAACAGATTGTAAATTTTGATTACTGTAATTTCAGCATAGTCAGACTGTATCTGCACAGTTTTTTGCAGACTTGTGAGTGACAAAAACATACAAATACTGTGCCCATTGTGGCTCTTTGTACATCAGGTACATACATTTTTATGCCATCCCTCCTGTAGATACATTTTTATGCCATCCTCCTGTAGATACATTTTATGCCATCCCTCAGGTAGATACATTTTCATGCCATCACTCAGGTAGATACATTTTCATGCCATCACTCAGGTAGATACATTTTTATGCCATCCTCCTGTAGATACATTTTCATGCCATCACTCAGGTAGATACATTTTCATGCCATCACTCAGGTAGATACACTTTTTCATGCCATCACTCAGGTAGATACACTTTTTCATGCCATCCCTTGAGAAAGTGTTGACAGCATCAGGATTAAAGACAAAATGATATTGTACTAACATCCAGTTTATCTGAGTCTTGCCAAATTTTACTACTAATAGCATGAAAGTTGCAAACTGACATACTTTGGTTTTTTTTCCTAATTTAATTTCACTTATCACAAACATCCTCCCCATGAGCTGCAAAATTTGCGGCACCTCATTTGCAGTTGTTTTCTCTCCCGGTCATGGTTTGCTTTCCATTGCATAGTGAAGGAAGACCCAGGCTAAAATTTTTAATCTACTGTTGCATTATGAGCTTTCGGTTCTAGGTCTACATGGTTTACATTTAGCACAATAATGTCTGCCAGTTGACAACATCAATGAACACAATAGGACAACGACTCGTAATCATATTGTTCAAGTTACCTTCTCCTACAGTATGGATTTTTGTTGCATGCACCACATAATCTTGTATTAAATTTATTTTTTGCTTTCCAGATTTATAATTTCTCTCAAAATTGATTGACAGGTCTGAAATTGTTCAGACCTTTTTTAATTGTTCCCATTGTTGAAAATAAATTGTAATTTCAGAATTCTGAAGACACAAACCTCTAAATCTGCCACACCTGAGGAAGATCAAATGTCAAAAGTCAAAGCCCTGACCCATGGGAGTGACAGAAGAGTTAAACAAACTGATAGCAAGACTGGAAACAAAGAGCAGACAATATCAAACATTGACAAATTGCCCAATGTTACAAAACTCCAAGGTAGAAGCCACAGTTTTGTAACATTATCTTTGTGGAAGAAGAAGAGGTCTACCCAACAGAATACAGTCTACAATCACCCATTCAAATGTGCATTCAACCACAAACCATTATGTATCATTCATTAAATCACAACTGTGAATTACAGGATCAAAATCTAAATTGACATGCAATTACAGCAGATCTATGTACACAGCTAGTTTTGAGAAAAAAATTTGCAATGGAAAACTTTTATGCCAGAAATTGAAAAAAATCTACACATATTTGTTTTGCTTTTAGACCATGGACAATTTAAACAGTCTCTATACTAATCATGGAAAGGTTAATGTTAAATATAGGCAAGTCACAAAACCTCAATTATATTTTCAAATCTCTGCACAAAATGAGACTTCATTTCAAGTTTTACAAACTACACACCTGCTGGATAAAATATGGGTGGGGGGGAGTCTCCTTTCTCTGGATACTCCTAAGCTTTGTAAGTTCTTGATACATGTAACTAAATCAGGTTGTTCTTTTATTTTAAGAAATATGAAACCATATCTCAGTGTCAACCAAAACTTTACATAAATTAACATATTTGGTCAAGTATAATCTGCACTGAACTGTGAACAGTGTTTACATAGCACTACCATTATGTATTACATAGCTATTTAATCTTACCATGATTGGCATGGTGTTCAATATGGATTTTCAGTCTGTGTTTCTGTATGGTGTTCAATATGGATATTCAGTCTATGTTTCTGTATGGTGTTCAATATGGATATTCAGTCTGTGTTTCTGTAAGGTGTTCAATATGGATATTCAGTCTGTGTTTCTGTATGGTGTTCAATATGGATAATAAGTCTGTGTTTCTGTATGATGTTCAATATGGATATTCAGTCTGTGTTTCTGTATGGTGTTCAATATGGATATTCAGACTGTGTTTCTGTATGGTGTTCAATATGAATATTCAGTCTGTGTTTTTGTATGGTATTCAATATGGATATTCAGTCTGTATTTTTATATGGTGTTCAATATGGATATTCAGTCTGTGTTTTGTATGGTGTTCAATATAAATAGTCAGTCTATGTTTTTGTATGGTGTTCAATATGGATATTCAATCTGTGTTTTTGTATGGTGTTCAATATGGATATTCAGTCTGTGTTTTTGTATGGTGTTCAATATGGATATTTAGTCTGTGCTTTTGTATGGTTTATAATATTGATATTCAGTCTTGATATGGTGTTAAATATGGATTTTCAGTCTGTGCTTTTGTATAGTTTATAATATTGATATTCAGTCTTGATATGGTGTTCAATATGGATATTCAGTCTGTGCTTTTGTATGGTGTTCAATATGGATATTCAGTCTGTGTTTCTGTATGGTGTTCAATATGGATATTCTGACTGTTTTTCTGTATGGTGTTCAATATGAATATTCAGTCTGTGCTTTTGTATGGTGTCCAATATGCATATTCAGTCTGTGCTTTTGTATTGTGTTCAATATGGATATTCAGTCTGTGTTTTTATGGTGTTCAATATGGATATTCAGTCTGTGTTTTTGTATGGTGTTCAATATGAATATTTAGTCTGTGTTTTTGTATAGTGTTCAATATGGATATTTAGTCTGTGTTTTTGTATGGTGTTCAATATGGATATTCAATCTGTGTTTTTGTATGGTGTTCAATATGGATATTCAGTCTGTGTTTTGTATGGTGTTCAATATGGATATTCAATCTGTGTTTTTGTATGGTGTTCAATATGAATATTCAGTCTGTGTTTTTGTATGGTTTTCAATATGGATATTCAGTCTGTGCTTTTGTATGGTTTATAATATTGATATTCAGTCTTGATATGGTGTTCAATATGGATTTTCAGTCTGTGCTTTTGTATGGTGTTCAATATGGATATTCAGTCTGTGCTTTTGTATGGTGTTCAATATGGATATTTAGTCTGTACTTTTGTGTGGTGTTCATCATTAATATTAAATATTGATATGGTTTTGAATATGGATATTCTGTCTTTTTGTATTTGAAAACACAGATCTGAATACTTTAATTGTTTTTATCAGAACATTCATTCTTGTATAAGTGATTGTGGTATTCTTGTACAAGTGATTGTGGGTTTCTTGTACATGTCATTATGGGATTCTTGTACATGTCATTGTGGGATTCTTGTTCAAGTGATTGTGGGATTCTTGTATAAGTGATTGTGGGATTCTTGTACAAGTGATTGTGGGATTCTTGTACAAGTGTTTGTGGGATTCTTGTACATGTCATTGTGGGATTCTTGTACAAGTGATTGTGGGATTCTTGTACATGTCATTGTGGGATTCTTGTACATGTCATTGTGGGATTCTTGTTCAAGTGATTGTGGGATTCTTGTACAAGTGATTGTGGAATTCTTGTACAAGTGATTGTGGGATACCTGTATATGTGAGTGTGAAATCCTTGTGCAAGTGATTGTAAGATTCTTGCACAAGTGATTGTGAGATTCTGAGACATGTGATTGTGGTATATTTGTAGAAGTTATTGTGGGATTCTGAGATATGTGATTGTGCAGTTCTTGTGCAAGTGATTGCGGGAGTCTTATAAATGTGATTGTGGGATTCTTGTACATGTGATTGTGAGATTATAGGAGATCTTATTGTGGCATTCTTGTGCAAGTGATTGTGGTATTTGAAAGCATGCAATTGTGTAATTCTAGGACATGTGACAGTTGGATTCTAGAATACTGGTATGCATTTGTGTGATTCTATGATGTTATTATGGGAGTCTAAGACATATCATTGTGGGATTCTCAGACATGAGACTGTGGTATTCTAGGATGTTACTGTAGGATTCTAAAACATGTGATTGTAGGATTCATGGATATGTGATTGGGAAATTCTAAGAAATGTTATTGTGGAATTCATGACATAATTTCAAAAATGTGCCAACCCAAAAAACAGAACACAAAAAAGATCATTTTTATGAATATTACATTTATTTCTTTGTTAAATCCTTCCTACAGTTAGAAAATTCCCCTTTTTACTTCAGAGGGAATTTCCATCCAAAATTTTTAATTTAAGAGTCAACCCTGTGGATTGTGCAGCAGCTCTTAATGTACATGTAATTTTTCACAATCAATTGAATATTTTTTTTGCGTTAAATATAATATAAGAATCTTTTTCCTCAAGAAAATATTTCAAAATTTTTCCTTTTGCAAAACTGTGATTTTACGTACCTTCATATCCTTCATCTGCATCTTTTGCTGACGCTGAACTATGGGCCACTTTTGCCTTGACACTGTGAGATGATTTCTCTCTGTCATCTGACATTTTATTGCTTTCCTCTTCTTACATTCTTCAGTACATCTGTGAACATAGATAAGAAATATACCATAAAACTCATGGAATTATTATCAGTAGTACCCATAATATAGTATTGTTGGTATTATTATTAATGTTATTATTATTATTATTATTATTATTATTATTATTATTATTATTATTATTATTATTATTATTATTATTATTATTATTATTATTATTATTATTATAACACTTTTTACTGGAGTCTTAGATTTTCAAATGCAATGATACATTTTTAACAAATTCACTATAGACCCTGGTTGTACAGTTTATTTAGCAAATACAGATCTGATCTATCTATCATAAAATCAGCATCAATATTTCAAGTAATATTTGTTCATCAGAACCTAAAAATATTTATACAGATATAAAAATGCAGCTTTTTTATTTCTTGGAATATTTTCAAGTAAGTTGTGTTGTCAAGTGAAATTTTATGACTGAGTTAATTGGAGGTGCATTCTATTTAGGTATATACAGCAAACAAGTATTTTATAGGAAGGAGATGACAGCTTGGTTTTACATGTATTAAAATTTTTGCTGTATGGGTAGAGATTGTTTTTCTAAATTATGTATACTTGCATACACTCAACACAAAACCAGTCTATTATATCTCACTGTCAAAGTCAAGATGGTCAACCTTGTAAATGCTAAGAAAATAGGTCTTCTTCCAGTACAAATTTCCCAGCATTTTCAAAAGGATTTTTAAATGGCTCATTATTAAGTACAAAATTATCATTTGATACTATAAAATTTTAATCTGCAACTGTAATAAACATATCCATGGGGGTGTAGGGATGTGGGCGTGTAGGGATGTGGGGGTGTAGGGATGTGGGGGTGTAGGGATGTGGGGGTGTAGATTAAGCCCATTCTCCTGCATGTGAAGCAAGTAATGGTGTCAGGAACAGAGTGGTTTAGTGGTTAGTGTATCATGTCAACTATTGCATTAGTGTACCATGTCAACTATTGCATTAGTGTACCATGTCAATTATTGTATTAGTGTACCATGTCAATTATTGCATTCTTGTACCATGTCAATTATTGCATTAGTGTACCAAGTCAATTATTGTATTAGTGTATCATTTCAACTATTGCATTAGTGTACCAATTGTCAACTATTGCATTATTGTGTCATTTCAACTATTGCATTACTATAACATGTCTACTATTGCATTAATGTACCATGTCAACTATTACATTAGTGTGCCATGTCTATTATTGCATTAGTGTACCATGTCAATTATTGCATTAGTGTACAATGTCTATTATTGCATTAGTGTACCATGTCAATTTTTGCATTCTCTATCCTTTCAACTATTGCATTAGTGTACAATGTCTACTATTCCATTGGTGTGCCATGTCAATTATTGCATTAGTGTACCATGTTAATTATTGCATTAGTGTGCCATGTCAACTATTGCATTAGTGTACCATGTCAATTATTGCATTAGTGTACCATGTCAACTATTGCATTAGTGTACCATTTCAATTATTGCATTACTATAACATGTCTACTTTTGCATTAGTGTACCATGTCAACTAGTGCATTAGTGTACCATATCAATTTTTGCATTAGTGTACCATGTCAACTATTGCATTCTATATCATTTCAACTATTGCATTAGTGTACAATGTCTACTATCCCATTAGTGTACCATGTCAATTATTGCATTCATGTACCATGTCAATTATTGCATTAGTGTACCATGTCAACTATTGCATTAGTATGCCATGTTAACTATTGCATTAGTGTACCATGTCATTTATTGCATTAGTGTATCATTTCAACTATTGCATTAGGGTACCATGTCAACTATTGCATGAGTGCACCATGTCAACTATTGCATTAGTGTACCATGTAAATTATTGCATTAGTGTACCATGTCAATTATTGCATTAGTGTACCATGTCAATTTTTGCATTCATGTACTATGTCAACTATTGCATTAGTGTACAATGTCAACTATTGCATTAGTATGCCATGTCAACAATTACATTAGTGTACCATGTTAATTATTGTATTAGTATGCCATGTCAACACTTACATCAGTGTACCATGTCAACTATTGCATTAGTGTACCATGTCTACTATCCCATTAGTGTACCATGTCAATTATTGCATTAGTGTACCATGTCAACTATTGCATTAGTATGCCATGTCAACTATTGCATTAGTGTACCATGTCAATTATTGCATTAGTGTACCATGTCAGCTATTGCATTAGTATGCCATGTCAACTATTGCATTAGTGTACCATGTCAATTATTGCATTAGTGTATCATTTCAACTATTGCATTACTATAACTTGTCCACTATTGCATTATTGTACCATTTCAATCTTTGCATTAGTGTACCATGTCAATTATTGCATTTGTGTACCATGTCAACTATTGGATTAGTATGCTGCGTCAACTATTGCATTAGTGTACCATGTCAATTATTGCATTACTATATCATTTCAACTATTGCATTAATTTACTATGTCAACTATTGCATTAGTATGCCATGCCAACTATTGCATTAATTTACGATGTCAACTATTGCATTAGTGTACCATGTCAATTATTGCATTAGTGTACCATGTCAATTATTGCATTAGTATGCCATGTCAATTATTGTATTAGTGTACCATGTCAACTATTGCATTAGTGTACCATGTCAATTATTGCATTAGTGTACCATGTCAATTATTGCATTAGTGTGCCATGTCAATTATTGCTTTAGTGTACATGTCAACTTTTGCATTAGTGTGCCATGTCAACTATTGTGTTAGTGTACCATGTCAATTATTGCAATAGTGTATCATTTCAACTATTGCATTACTATAACTTGTCCACTATTGCATTATTGTACCATTTCAACTATTGCATTAGTGTACCATGTCAATTATTGCATTAGTGTACCATGTCAACTATTGGATTAGTATGCTGTGTCAACTATTGCATTAGTGTGCCATGTCAATTATTGCATTAGTGTACCATGTCAATTATTGCATTACTATATCATTTCAACTATTGCATTAATTTACTATGTCAACTATTGCATTAGTATGCCATGCCAACTATTGCATTAATTTACGATGTCAACTATTGCATTAATTAACCATGTCAACTATTGCATTAATTTACCATGTCAACTATTGCATTAATTTACCATGTCAACTATTGTATTAATTTACCATGTCAACTATTGCATTAGTGTGCCATGTCAATTATTGCATTAGTGTGCCATGTCAATTATTGCATTAGTGTGCCATGTCAACTATTGCATTAGTGTACCATGTCAACTATTGCATTAGTATGCCATGTCAACTATTTCAGTGTGTTCTTGGACAAGGAACTTTATTCCAATTGCCATGGCACTAAATTACTTGCTATTTATGTGCCATAAAACACAAAATCCAAGTGAATACATGTGGAAATAGATTTCTATTATTGAACTTATCAATTTAAATCTTTAAATGCTCATAATAAAAACTACCCCTCTCTGTACAGATCCATCTTTGATGCAAGCTTCTCTGTGGAGAAAACTATATTTGCCAGGACTTTATTATATCTACATGTGTTTGAAATAGGTTTTGAAATAGGTTTTCAGTCACGCGCCTAAATAAATCAGATATTTATTTCAATATGGAGTATTCTAAATGCCAAGGCTGTAAAAGGACTGAAATTACATCATAGAACACTTGTCCCAATTTCAGTTACAAATAGCTTTCAGACATTCTTGTTACTAAATTTTACTTTACATTATCAACTAATCATGGCTCTTCAAACCTGCATGCTCTGTTCAGCCATTTTTTAGACCTGTTTCCATCTTTCCATTTTTCCATGTAATCAATGCCATCAGTCCTAAATCATTCTGGTGAAATGAAGCTAGACCAAGCAGAACTCCAAGAAACTAAATTAAGACTATCAAAAATGCAGAAAGATTACAAAGAATAAAGTTCCATTAATTTCAATGAGAGAGACTTTTCACCTGTTTGCCTGGGATATCTGTTGGTGGCATCCAAGCATACTCTATCATTGTAACAAAACTTGAAAGGTAACTGTTAAATCTAATTACCTTATCTTGACCCCTTCCACTCATGTGGGCAAGTGGAGGAATAGAATCTGGGTCAGGAAATCAAAACATTTGGCTTCCATTTTTTTTGCATTTAAGTTATCATGGGACCATCTTTATGACTCTTGACAGGAAGATTAATGGAAGAACCTTAATTCTCTGACAGGAATGTTTTTTTACCATGAGAAAATGCTCCCACAAGTCAAAACTACTTAAGAGCCATGACTATCATCTTAAAAGTGCATAAAGTTGGCCAACATTAAGGGGCTTGTTAATTTTTTAAAAATTTTTGTAAATTTTACTAAATAGCTACAAGAATCTTGAAACAACACAATTTCAAGTCTTGTGCAAATTTAAGGATGAAAATGTCATAAGCATATATATTATTTATGTATATGTTTATTTTTCAATATGTATTTAGGGAATGCTTTGCCACAAATTTCCTTGTGTAGTTGTTTAAAAAAAATATTCAACCTTCTTACCATGATTCCTAACTTTATTTGCCACCTTCTTTCCAACATTTTTAAAAAAATACAGAAATATTACAGAAACTGATCACTTCAAAAATGAGCAATCCCCTAAATTAATCTTTAAGCAATTTTACCAGTATGTACTCATATTGACCAATATATACTCATATTGACCAGTATGTACCCATACTTACTTATATGAACTCATATTGACCAGTATATACTCATATGTACTCATACTGACCAATATGTACTCATGCTGACCAATATATACTCATGTTAACCAATATATACTTATATTGAACAATATGTACAATACATACTCATACTCACCAGTATGCATTCATATTGACCAGTATGTATTCATAATGACCAGCATAAACTCATATTGTTCAATATGTACAAATATTGACCAGTAAATCATACCAACCAGGATATACTCATATTTGACATGTATATATTCATATTGAACAGTATGTACTCATATTTGACATGTATATATTCATACTGACCAGTATGTACTTGTATTAAATAATATGTACTCATATTAACTAATTCCTAGCTTTTCCAATGTACACTCCAGTAAATAATAAGCACATTCTATTTAAAAAGAACAAGAACAGAGAGATCTAGATAAAACATCTGCATGTTGTACACAGGTAATCTCTTTAAAAGTTCATACAGAAAAGATCATACAAAAAAGGTTCATTTTAAACATTTGGTGGAAAGTTGTCAGCATGTTTGTCCTGCTGTAAGCACAGTCCATGTTGCATGATAATTTGTCTGATCAACATAAACTCTGATATTGGTTCAAGTTCCAGATGTTCTGTGCACATTCAAATTTATGTTACCTATCATTGTTATAACACTCCAAATCGAGTCATATAACAAATGCAGACTAAACTAGTCTTGGTCACTAAAATGCATTAAAAATGATTCATTATGACTGATGATGATTATAACAGTCTCAAAGCGTTCTTGTTATGCAGTGTTCACAAAATATACAGCTAAAATATTACAGATACATTTAATTCCAAATATGGGAGGAAATACCCAATTTGTATTCAATAGGGAGAATTTTATTGCAAAAGGTAATTAACTAGTCCAAATTTTAAACTTGCATTGATATATGTGATAAGCATGTTTGATGGTTTTACTAACCCTTTTACTGCTAAGCTGTCTGAATGTCCTATAAATGCATGGAAGTGGCAACTAATGGAAGATGAAATCATTGTGGCTTAGTGATTGGAGTGCCAGACTTGTGACCAGAAAGGTTCGGGTTCAGATCCATAGATTGAATCAGCGCAGGATATCTGGGATTTTAGCCTTTCAGCAATGCATTTTCATCCAACTTGCCTCAGCAATTAAAAAAGGCCCATGTTTCCTTTGCTTTACCATAAATCAAATAAAGTAAATAAACCCAAAACATCTCCTACAGTATATTGTAGTGGAAAAAAATTTTATTGAAAACAAATCCATTAAAAAAATTTGTAAACACCAAATTTTTAATTTCAATGTAAGCAGAAGATACATAATGCACACATTTTTAGAACATTTACTGCTGCTACAAACAAGGCTAAAAGACATTTACAAGCTGGAGAAAGTAAGAAGTCTCCTGATGAGAAATTAACTTCTCACTGTGGGATGTCCAGACCTTAAGTTTCAGATGCCATAGTTATCCTTCTAAACACTCTTATTTGAAACATATTCTGTTGCCATAGTTACCAATCTAAATATTCCTATATACCTAAACAATTGTGACTTTTTAATGCACAGCTTGCAAGAAGACTTATAACCATAATGGGCAGCCAGACAATAGTTGTTAAATTTAGCCTATATAATATCAATATTCTGTCATAGCTAGATTATCCTATACATAATGGATATTCTGTCTTAGCTAGGTTATTATGTGGCAGACAATCTGATTCTATGAAGTTTGCATCAGAATCAAGCTTTTATGCAAGTATACACAACATATTTTATACACACACAAAAGCACACATGCATGCCTACACACACACACACCTACTTATATACACACAATTTATAGTGAGATTGATGTACAATGAAGCCCATCACACACATATTTAAATACTCTGTACTGAAACGGAACCATGACATAACTGCATACCATGTACTGAAACGGAACCATGACATAACTGCATACCATGTACTGAAATGGGAACCATGACATAACTGCATACCATGTACTGAAATGGGAACCATGACATAATTGCATACCATGTACTGAAATGGGAACCATGACATAATTGCATACCATGTACTGAAATGGGAACCATGACATAACTGCATACCATGTACTGAAATGGGAACCATGACATAACTGCATACCATGTACTGAAATGGGAACCATGACATAACTGCCATATTGCAAAATGTTATAATGCAGGGATTAATTGTGAGATGCTTGTTATAATGCAGGGTTTTATTATGAGAAACACCTCATAATTTTTTATTGTGTGTAGCATGTTTTAATGCAAGGCCATATTGTGAGAGGCATGATATAATTCAGAACTGCAATTAGCAAATTTTAATTAATGACCATAATCTGAAAAGCATGTTAAAATTCAGGGTTTTATTACCAGAACCTTATTGCAATTAGCACATTATAATTCAGGGCCTTATTGCAATCAATGTGTTATAATTCAGGGCCTTATTGTAATCAATGTGTTATAATTCAGGGCCTTATTGCAATTAATGTGTTATAATTCAAGGCCTTATTGCAATCAATGTGTTATAATTCAGGGCCTTATTGCAATTAATGTGTTATAATTCAAGGCCTTATTTTAAAAAGGATGCTATAATTCAGGGTCTTATTTTGAGGGAGTGCTGGATATATATGGAAAACATTTAGGACAGACGATAATAAAATCACAGGTATAGTAAAGTACTAATTTAAACCTATGTGTTAATGAAACCTATTACATTGTTTCTCAGACATATGAAATTTATTTTTATCAAGCTAATTTCAGTCCTCCTTGTTATAAATATAGATATTACATTCAAAATCCTATGGTGTAAATATGCACTCCATAAAAGTGTAATCCTTATTACCTTCCAATGTCTGAACTAATACCTTAAATAAATTCTATGAGAAAGTTAACTATAAAGATTCTGAGAAGAAAAATAAACTAATTACGAAAATCTTTTCAATAGTAAATACCTAAAATTGGGAAAGCTGACCATCTCTCTGTCTGTCTCTCTTTCTCATTTATACCAGAAGATTCTCAGGTTTGCATGCCAGTAATTGACAAATAAAAGTATCATTGACTCATTGACTAGAGATGTAAATCTTCCCCAGGTCTTCAGCTCCAATTTAAATGCATTCCGCTTCACTGCCTTCTCCACCACTCAAGCAAAAAAGGAGTAAAAGTATGCAAGCAATCCAAATAGACTATTTGTCAAAATCTTGACTGGTTCCTTGCTTTATATTTTTTCTTAACAAATCAATGACCTCCACCCACAAAAATAAATTAGCACCAGTTTATTGACCATTAAAATCACTTGAAAGGCTACCAGTGTGCAGTAGAGCCAAATAAATGAGAGTTTTATAGTAGAGTAATTGATAAAGGCAGAATAGTTGTCTGTACACCAATTCCTTTCATGAAAAGGATGGAATTCTACCATTTAGACCTCTCAGCTAATCCAACTAGAGTACCATTGTATGCCCACCCCAGGTTAAATAGTCCATAGTCCTATATGTAGTTGACTCTGGTGATTGCTGTCCAACAGTGACTATGACTTAAGGTCAAGATACACACAGTTTTGAATAAAATTGACTGTGCTGAATCCAATATTATCTTATTTCCTTAAAGACCACCCCTTCTGTCAAAAACATTATGGTCTCTCAAGACAAGTGGTATCTCATAGCAGGTCATACCATTATATAATCAATACATCTATGCATTGAGAATATGGCCTTTCAAGACAGGTTATTTCACACAGCAGTTATCTTTCAAATCAGGTTTTACCATATTCTTAAGATGCCCAGAAACTCTGACTTTTATTTCACAAAACTATCCTAAGTGCATGCTATCCCCAAAGTTTAGTTATGGAACTTACTCAGGAATAAAAGTTATTCTGCAAAATCCATTTTATTTCAAGTGCAAAAAAACAGCTGACCCCAAATCAATAGGTTTCCTCCATGCCATTTGGTCGAAGAGCTCCACAAAGTTTGTAAAGGTACATTTTCCAGCTAAACACAAGATCAAGAGATTGGAGTAATGTTCAAAGACACCTTAAAAATTATGTTACAGGTTTATATGAACCCAGATATTTCAGGACCAAGTTATGTTGATGATTTTTTTACACCTCCAATGTAATCGAGATAACCAGGTTTGACTGTATTTTGTGTCTCTTTTTCACTTTCTTTTCTAAGTTCCTTTTACAGATGGACTAACCCATCATTTTAATTCACAAGAAACTAAGTTGGGGGAAGGGTCAAACCAAGTCGAACTAAGAATGTGACTGGGCAAGTCAAATTTGTAGCCATTTGTGTCCCATTTTTTATTATAAAAATAAAAGACACAATTCAGATTTATATACAGTTCTTTTATATCTTGATTGAAGACAAATGGTTTATATTCAGGATTTATTCAGCCCTACCTTTATAGGTACAGTATAGAAAAAGAAAAAAAGCTGTGGCCAACTTTTCAAAACAAGGCATGGATAAAACAAAGTTAGACATGGTTTAGTTATAATGAAGTGGTTTGGTTTTCCTTAAAATGATGTGTTTTTTATAATAAGATATATGTACTATTTTACCTCATGAAGATGTATTCTGTTCAGCCCCAACCCCATGTGCTGCAGAAAGAATTCAAAATAATGAAGGAACACACTTTTAAATCTCCGGAAGAAGATCCTTGACTTGAAAATTGACTGTGATAATTTGGGTCTTTTTCAATGTAACCATTCTCTGACACCTTTTGTTATTGGTATCTTAAGAGATCTTGAGTATCTGGTGAGAAAATGTGGGAACCAGACCCATTAATTTCCTTATGAGATGCAATGGATAGAATTAAAAAGAGTTTCACTGTGAGCTTGTTATCTGCACTTGAGATTGGTAAATACAGACCTAAAATTTAGCTCCAGCATAAGGCTTATGCGAATAAGCACCAGTAATAGTCTATCTGTGAGGAATTGGCTAAACATGTTGGGAAAAATGTAACTGGAGTGAATTAAAAGGAAAAATAGATAATCTCTCTCTCTCTCTGTATGTTGTTGTTGTTTTAGGGTTTAACGCCATTTATCAGCACTATACATGGCGGCCAGTATTAATAATGGAGGAAGAACCCTGGAAAACCCGGGAAGAACCACCTACCCATGAGAAGCTACTGGCAGGCTTTCTCACTTACCGAGGTTAGCCGAGTCTAGACTCAAACTCAGCAGACAGAGGTGAGATGGCAGTGATCTGTAACAGTAAGGCTTTAAACCACTCAGCCACTCAGGGCACCATATGTATGTTTGTGTGTATACACACACACACACACACACACACACACACACACACACACACACACACACACACACATATTTATATATATATATATATATATATATATATATATATATATATATATATATATATATATATATATATATATATATATATATATATATATATATATATATATATATATATCTGTGGATCAGAAGATCAAAATGTTAGCCCTCTATATCTCCTGCTTAAGTTTTGGATACAGTAATGAGTGAAATCTGCAGTGTCATTCATCACTTCTTTTCTAATTAATTGTTACAAAAAAACTCTATTGCTGCCTAATAATAGCTATGCATGTTAAAAATAGGACTTCAAACAGCTTTAATGCCTAATAACAGCTGTATATGTTAAGAGTAGGACTTCAAATAGTCATAATGATGCCTAAAGACAGCTATATATGTTAAGAATAGGACTTTGCCATTATGATGCCTGAGGACAGCTGTTAATTTGAATTCAAACAGCTTAAATGATGCCTAATAACAACTTTATATGTTAAGGGTAGGACTTCAAATAGCCTTAATGATGCCTAAAGACAGCCATATATGTTAAAAATAAGGACTTCAAAGAGCATTAATTATATCTAAAGGTAGTTATAAATGTCAAGAACAAGACATCAAAGAACCCTATTGATAAGAAAAGCCACTACCTATAAATGTTAAGATTAGGTCTTCAAAGACAGGTTTACAAATGTATAGACTAGGACTTCAAGGACAGCTATATACATGATAAGAACAGGACTTGAAAGACAGCTATATACATGTTAGGACTTAAGGACTTCAAAGACAGCTATATACATGTTAAGACTAGGACTTCAGAGACAGCTATATACATGTTAAGACTAGGACTTCAAAAACAGCTATATGCATGTTAAGACTAGGACTTCAAAGACAGCTATATGAATGTTAAGACTAGGACTTCAAAGACAGCTATATGAATGTTAAGACTAGGACTTCAAAGACAGCTATATGAATGTTAAGACTAGGACTTCAAAGACAGCTATATGCATGTTAAGACTAGGACTTCAAAGACAGCTATATGCATGTTAAGATTAAGACTTCAAAGACAGCTATATGCATGTTAAGACTAGGACTTCAAAGACAGCTATATGCATGTTAAGACTAGGACTTCAAAGACAGCTATATGCATGTTAAGACTAGGACTTCAAAGACAGCTTTATGCATGTTAAGAAAAGGACTTCAGGAAACTCCAACAACACCTGGTGACAGCTGTACATGTTAAGAATATAATTCAAACAACTGTAATGATACCTAAAGAAAGCTGAAAATGATAATAGCATTTTTCAGAACCTTAATCATACATAAAGGCAGCTAGAGATGTCAATAGTAGCACTTCAATGAACACTAATGATACGAAGACAGCTAGAGATGTCAATAATAGCACTTCAATGAACACTAATGATACAAAGACAGCTAGAGATGTCAATAGTAGCACTTCAATGAACACTAATGATACAAAGACAGCTAGAGATGTCAATAATAGCACTTCAATGAACACTAATGATACAAAGACAGCTAGAGATGTCAATAATAGCACTTCAAATAATTAATATCAGTAACTCAATGAGATCTTGATGGATGAATGGATGATACTGGAGGAAGGAATACTGTCTTGGAGAGATGGATAGTACTGGAGGAGTACTGTCTTGGAGAGATGGATGGTACTGGAGGAGTACTGTCTTGGAGAGATGGATGGTACTGGAGGAATACTCTCTTGGAGAGATGGATGGTACTGGAGGAATACTGTTTTGGAGAGATGGATGTTACTGGAGGAATACTCTCTTGGAGAGATGGATGGTACTGGAGGAATACTGTCTTGGAGAGATGCATGGTATTGAAGGGATAATGTTTTGGAGAGATGGATGGTACTGGAAGAGTACTCTCAGAGAGATGGATGATGCTGGGGGAATACTGTCTTGGAGAGATGGATGGTACTGGAGGAATACTGTTTTGGAGAGAAGGATGGTACTAGAGAAGTACAGTCTTGGAGAGATGGATGATACTGGAGGAATACTGTCTTGGAGAGATGGTGGATGGTACTGGCATAATCAATACTATCTTGGTGAGATGAATGGATTTAAAAATAGAAAATGATAAACTGACAAGGTTTTGTTTTCTTAACATTATCATACACTCAATTTTCTTGCACTCTCCAATGGCTTAAAGAGCTTCAAATTATTCCAATGTGAAAAATTCTTTCTGTAATCTTTGTGGTACCAATTAAATTAGACCGATATGGCATTTCCAATCTAATATTTTTCCAGATCTTTATTATAATAACAGAATATGATAGCAAAAAAGATATATTTGCCAGATGTGTTTTATGTTTTAATAATTCCAGATGTATTTTGTTTTAATATATCATCCAATCAGAAACCATTTCACTAATGACCAAATTACCATATTTTCCCAAGAAGAAGTCCATGCAATTACAAAGCTACCATATTTGCCCATGAATAAATCCAAGCAGTGACAAAATTACCATATTTGCCCATGAATAAGTACAAGCAGTGAAAAAATTACTATATCTGTACATGAATAGGTCCATGCAATGAGAGTGTTGCAATATGTGTTTATGTGTAAGTATATGCAATAACACAAAATTATCATATTTACCAACAAATAAATCCATGCACTGATGAAGTTACTATATTTGCCCATAAATAAGTCCATGCAATGACAAAGTCACCATACTTGCTCATGCATGCAACTAAAACAACACTGACCCTGATCATAAAACTAAAGTCTGAGTTTCCTCATTCAGCAAAGCAAAATCTCAAGTTCCAACTCAAGCTAGTGACTTATTATTTCTGGTCTTGCATAATGTATGGCTTAATAGGCCTGGTCTTGCATAATGTATGGTTTAATAGGCCTGGTCTTGCATAATGTATGGCTTAATAAGCCTGGTCTTGCATAATGTATGGTTTAATAGGCCTGGTCTTGCATAATGTATGGCTTAATAAGTCTGGTCTTGCATAATGTATGGCTTAATAAGCCAGGTGTTGCATAATGTATGGTTTAATAGGCATGGTCTTGCATAATGTATGGCTTAATAGGCCTGGTCTTGCATAATGTATGGTTTAATAGGCCTGGTCTTGCATAATGTATGGCTTAATAAGCCTGGTCTTGCATAATGTATGGTTTAATAGGCCTGGCCTTGCATAATGTATGGCTTAATAGGCCTGGTCTTGCATAATGTATAGCTTAATAGGCCTGGTCTTGCATAATGTATGGTTTAATAGGCCTGGTCTTGCATAATGTATGGCTTAATAGGCCTGGTCTTGCATAACATATGGTTTAATAGGCATGGTCTTGCATAATGTATGGCTTAATAGGCCTGGTCTTGCATAATGTATGGCTTAATAGGCATGGTCTTGCATAATGTATGGCTTAATAGGCATGGTCTTGCATAATGTATGGCTTAATAGGCCTGGTCTTGCATAATGTATGGCTAAGACTGGTCTTGCATAATTTATGGTTTAATAGGCATGGTCTTGCATAATGTATGGTTTAATAGGCATGGTCTTGCATAATGTATGGTTTAATAGGCATGGTCTTGCATAATGTATGGCTTAATAGGCATGGTCTTGCATAATGTATGGCTTAATAGGCCTGGTCTTGCATAATGTATGGCTTAATAGGCATGGTCTTGCATAATGTATGGCTTAATAGGCCTGGTCTTGCATAATGTATGGCTAAGACTGGTCTTGCATAATTTATGGTTTAATAGGCCTGGTCTTGCATAATGTATGGCTTAATAGACCTGGTCTTGCATAATGTATGGCTTAATAGGCATGGTCTTGCATAATGTATGGCTTAATAGACATGGTCTTGCATAATGTATGGCTTAATAGGCCTGGTCTTGCATAATGTATGGCTTAATAGGCCTGGTCTTGCATAATGTATGGCTTAATAGACCTGGCCTTGCATAATGTATGGCTTAATAGGCATGGTCTTGCATAATGTATGGTTTAATAGGCCTGGTCTTGCATAATGTATGGTTTAATAGGCCTGGTCTTGCATAATGTATTGTTTAATAGGCATGGTCTTGCATAATGTATGGTTTAATAGGCCTGGTCTTGCATAATGTATGGCTTAATAGGCCTGGTCTTGCATAATGTATGGCTTAATAGACCTGGCCTTGCATAATGTATGGCTTAATAGGCATGGTCTTGCATAATGTATGGTTTAATAGGCCTGGTCTTGCATAATGTATGGCTTAATAGACCTGGTCTTGCATAATGTATGGCTTAATAGGCATGGTCTTGCATAATGTATGGTTTAATAGGCCTGGTCTTGCATAATGTATGGCTTAATAGGCCTGGTCTTGCATAATGAATGGCTTAATAGACCTGGTCTTGCATAATGTATGGCTTAATAGGCCTGGTCTTGCATAATGTATGGCTTAATAGACCTGGTCTTGCATAATGTATGTCTTAATAGGCCTGGTCTTGCATAATGTATGGCTTAATAGACCTGGTCTTGCATAATGTATGGCTTAATAGGCCTGGTCTTGCATAATGTATGGCTTAATAGACCTGGTCTTGCATAATGTATGGCTAAGACTGGTCTTGCATAATTTATGGTTTAATAGGCCTGGTCTTGCATAATGTATGGTTTAATAGGCCTGGTCTTGCAAAATGTATGGTTTAATAGGCCTGGTCTTGCATAATGTATGGCTTAATAGACCTGGTCTTGCATAATGTATGGCTTAATAGGCCTGGTATTGCATAATGTATGGCTTAATAGGCCTGGTCTTGCATAATTTATGGTTTAATAGGCCTGGTCTTGCATAATGTATGGTTCAATAGGCCTGGTATTGCATAATGTATGGCTTAATAGGCCTGGTCTTGCATAATGTATGGCTAAGACTGGTCTTGCATAATTTATGGTTTAATAGGCCTGGTCATGCATAATGTATGGTTTAATAGGCCTGGTCTTGCATAATGTATGGCTTAATAGGCCTGGTCTTGCATAATGTATGGCTTAATAGACCTGGTCTTGCATAATGAATGGCTTAATAGACCTGGTCTTGCATAATGTATGGCTTAATAGGCCTGGTCTTGCATAATGTATGGCTTAATAGGCCTGGTATTGCATAATGTATGGCTTAGTCTGGTGTAGCATAATGCATGAGTAGAATAAGAGTGGGACTGGTATTACGTATCTGTACAGTGAAAGAGTTTAAATACTGTATTTCTGAATTGTTTTATGATTATCTGTGCAAAACCAAAATTGACTGTCCTTATAAAAATTCATCACTTTAAATATAAGTTAACTATTAAGTGAAGATCACACTGTAGAAATTATAGTGATATGACTGAAAAAATTTGTAAAGCTACATTAAATATCTGAATCACACAAACCCATCAACTGAAGAAATTCATATTATACAAGGTTATTACACAAAATGCAGAAGCATTTCCTTTGCACAAGCAAATGCAAAATATTTTTAAGAATGCTGTTGCATACCACTCCCATGATGGCATACACAATGCCATTAGACAACACCCTTCCCCAAGTCAACCTCATTGTAAACATGTCATTTGTTTGTTTTTTGGGTTTTGATGCCACTTTTCAGCACACAGTAGGCTATTCATTGTGGCCAGTATATTTGGTGGAGTAAAAAGACAGGAAAAACCCCAGGAAAATCCACTGAAACATTGGAAAGCTAATGGCAAGTTATCTCACATTGGCTAATATCATGACTCTAACCCAAGATGGCAGTGAAATGGCAATGATCAATAAAGGCAAGCTCTTTTGACCACCCAGCCATCTGGTGCTTTATTGTTAATTAAGTGATGAGGTTTTGAGGCAAAGACGGATACATTTACTATGGCAGCACTATACCTGCAAACTTAGGCATTAAATTATTCATTTTATCTGTTAGTTTATCAAATTCTATCATAAATATGGCGACTTTCTTACGGATATAAGTTATGGTGGTAGTAAAGTTATTCATTGTAAGGCACATGATTGTTGTTGTATATGTGTATTCCTCCACTTCTGTTTTTAAAAGCAGTCAGTCGGTGTATTTCAGTCACTACAGATCTAATGCTGCACATGGCTTTGTCTGTTTCATATCATTGAATTTGATTATATAAGCATTTCATGTCTAGATCACTTGCCAAAATCAAGCAAAGTGACAACTGAAATGTTGAGGCACTTTTATTGACTATAAAATTATTTAAAGCATTTCACTAACTACACATGGTGAGATTTGTAAAAGGTTAAAATTTCAATATTTGGTAGTTAACTGTCTCTGATATAGCATCTATTTCTAATGCACACAACAGTGTCGTGGTCATAGGGTTAGTGTCATTGTCACAACAACATCACTACAGTTAATATAGTGTCATTGCCATATAACACCATCATCACTGTTACCATAGTGTAATTGTTATATCACACGATCACTGCTGTTGCCATAGTGTCATTCACTGCATGTTGCACCAATAATGAAGCTAAACAACTCAAGTCTGATCTTTCTTCATTAAAAGTTATTTATTAAACATTCTTTTATTAAATTAAACATTTCTCATTAAAAGTGTCCCTTGAAGAAATTAAAATACCCCCACCCCCTTAGAAAAATAATTGCACAATCTTTGCAAATTAAAATTGAGAAATCCCTAGTGACAATTACAATTTACAGGTATCAAACCACTTCAACATGATTGCAAAGGCAAAAGTGAAGTATGAACTTTTTTGAACTTTGAAGATTTCTAAACATGAGGCATCTACACTCTAAATCAAATTTTAAAAAGAATCATAAATTAAAACTACACTTAACAGTCCTTCAGCTATCATATCACTCAGAAGTCTGATAAAAATCAACAATAATAACACACTTGCATTTCTAAATAGCTTCCCATTCTTTAGGGCACAAAGCTGAAGCACTCCTCAAAATTCAATACTCAACAAATCTGACAGGCTTAATTATTTAATGGAGCATTTGTGGGCAATCGTTGCTAATAATCTTTAATGCTACCTGAAATTTGGACAATTTACCCCAATCATTTGATTAAAATCTGCCAGAAATGATTGCCACAATAAGATGTAATTATCCAAAACATTGAGTCTTTCTTGGGATGATTTTTACCAGGTAATTAGTCTCTCCCTTCTTAGGAAGGCTAATGAAAAGAAAACTTAGGGCATATTAACAAATAACTCTAATATGCACATTCTGGTTACTCAACACAAAATATGTAAACAAAGCAACCAAAAACAACCAATTTATTATTCAGATGCTGAAATTGGAAAATAAGTTAATAATTCCAATCATAAAGTATGTGACTTTTTGGTATTGGCTCAGTGTTAAATAGCACACCAACTCCTGGCCATGTTTGGCCCGGTGACAAATAATAGAGGCCAATTACTAGGCTAGTGACAATTACTATGCAGGAAACAAGAGCCCTTTAATGGGACTAATACATTACTGGCCTATGGACAAGAAGATCAAGAGGTATAAAAAGATTTTTACAAAACTCTTTATGAAAATATTACAGGTATCAAACCACTTCAACATGATTGCAAAGGCAAACGTGAAGTATGAACTTTTTTGAACTTTGAAGATTTCTAAACTGAGGCATCTACACTCTAAACCAAATTTTAAAATATTGAAAAATGAGATATTAATTCCAATCATAAAGTATGTGACTTTTGGTATTGGCTCAGTGTTAAATAGCACACCAACTCCTGGCCATGTTTGGCCCAGTGACAAATAATAGAGGCCAACCCAGTCCATAATGGAAGCCAGCCCAGTCCATAATGGAAGCCAACCCAGTCCATAATGGAGGCCAACCCAGGCCATAATGGAAGCCAACCCAGTCCATAATGGAGGCCAACCCAGTCCATAATGGAGGCCAACCCAGTTCATAATGGTGGCCAACCCAGGCCATAATGGAAGCCAACCCAGTCCATAATGGAGGCCAACCCAGGCCATAATGGAGGCCAACTCAGTCCAAAATTGAGACCAACCCAGGCCATAATGGAGGCCAACCCAGGCCATAATGGAGGCCAACCCATGCCATAATGGAGGCCAACCCAACAGTACTAGCTTTTCTACAATTATAAATAGTTTACAGTACTAGCTTTTCTACAATTATCAACAATTTATAGTACTAGCTTTTCTACAATTATCAACAATTTATAGTACTAGCTTTTCTACAATTATCAACAATTTCCAGTTGCTAGCTTTTCTACAATTATCAACAGTACTAGTTTTCTTCAATTATTAACAGTTTATAGTACTAGCTTTCTACAATTATCAAAATTTTTTACAGTACTAGCTTTTCTATATTAATCAAACATTTTTACAGTGCTAGCTTTTCTACAATTATCAACAGTTTCCAGTACTAGCTTTTCTACAATTATAAACTAACTGCTATGGTAGCCTAGTGGTTAGAGGATCCACCTCAGATGCAAAAGATCATGGGTTTGATCCCTGGAAAAGTCATTCCAAAGACTTTTGAAAATGGTACTAACAGCTGCCTCACTTGGTGCTTAGCAATAAGAGGTTAGTGTTAGGACTGGTTGGCATGGTGCCAGGATAATGTGACTGAGTGGGACATCATTCTACATGTCTGCGGACATCACTATAAACTTTGACACTGCAGACATCGTAGTGATATGACTGAAAAATTGCTAAAGCTATGTAACAAAATTTCAAATACAACAATTATCAACAATTTACAGTACCAGATTTTATACAGTTATCAACAATTAACAGTACTGGCTTTTTTACAATTATGAACAATTTACAGTAATAAAATTTTTACAATTATCAACAATCTACAAGGGGGAAGCATGCCAGGACCCAGTGGGAAACCTAAATTTCCATCAAACAATTTCTTTGGAAGGACACCCCAAAAAATTGTTTTGGTGGGAAGGGGCTCAGAATTTCCTGCTAGGCAACACTGATTTGCAGGGTGATTTGTTTGCAAATCAAGCATTCTAGAACAGACCCAGTTACTTTTGTATTGAAACTTTTCTAAGCCTGCCTTATATTTTGAAGGATTTTATATTTCTTACCTTTATATTTTTTTTTTATATGCTTACATTTGACATCTTTATTTAAAATTTTGAAGTATTTCATATTTGCATTTATTTGAATGGACTTAACTTCTTAAAAGTTTTAAAGTTTTACATTTTAGTATCTTTTATCTATTTGGCACTACACAGTCCTTATAAATATAAACATGCTAAACCTCACCTAGATTTTGAAGGCTTTCTTACATTTATATTTTATATTATATGCTGACATTTAATATCTTTATATTTTGTCTTGTAGAACTTCATGTTTACCTATATTTGAATGGGTATAACTTCTTAAAAGATTTTAACTTTTACATTTTGGTACATTTTATCTATTTGGTACTATATAGATGTTATACAAATACACAAACTAAACCTGCCCACCCACCCACCCCCGCCTCCATAAACCAACCTCTTCTGCAGACTGGCACTATATAGTTGTTATACAAATACACCAGCAAAAACTTGCCCTCTGTAAACCATCCTCTTCTGGAGACTGGCACTATATAGTTGTAATACAAATAGACAAGCTAAACCTATCCTCTGTAAACCATCCTCTTCTGGAGACTGGAACTATATAGTTGTTATACAAATACACAAGCTAAACCTGCCCTCTGTAAACCATCTTCTTCTGCATACTAGCACTATATAGTTGTTATACAAATACACAAGCAAAAACTTGCCCTCTGTAAACCATCCTCTTCTGGAGACTGGCACTATATAGTTGTAATACAAATACACAAGCAAAAATTTGCCCTCTGTAAACCATCCTCTTCTGGAGACTGGCACTATATAGTTGTAATACAAATACACAAGCAAAAATTTGCCCTCTGTAAAACATCCTCTTCTGCAGACTGGCCACATATTTTAGTTCAAAGAAAGTCATTCTAAAATACAAATTTAATCTCTTAATTCTGGTCACTTCAATGAAATGACCAAGTCTGCTTAAGGATTAGTTTCATTTTGCATATGTGTACTGCATTATCAATTATGAGAGATAAAACTGAACTAAATACCATTTCTGCAAAACAAAACTACTTATAAGTCTACAAACTACTTGCTGAGGAGAACATTTTTTCAACATAAAAGGAATCTTTACTATGGATCTTCTGTGGAGGGTTTATGATATTGTAGACAGTAAGGCAATCTGGTTTCTTTATACAGATTGTATTTAAAGATTACATTCTATTGCAAGAGATTTAATACTGGGAGAGCAATTGAGGGAATTCAGGCCAGTGTGATATAGTCCCTTGGTATTAGACTTTGAATTTTTGAAACTATTACTATTGACATTTTTTGGTGCTGATTTCTTCATTTTAATATTCTGTGAGAATGTAACAAATAGTGAAAGTAAATATCAGACTGTACAACTTTAAATGTTGATGTAAATGTATGGTGACCAATGTTGAAGGACATAGTGCTGGTGTCCTATGTTGAAGGACATGGTGATGGTGTCCTATGTTATATGATTTGAGGATGGGGTCCCATGTGACATTGGAGATAGTGTCCTGTGTTGTAGGACCTGGGAAAGGAGTCCTGTGTTGTAGGATTTTGTGTTGGTATTCTATGTTGTAAGACATAGGAATGAAGTCCAATGATGTAGGTGTCCTGTGTTGTAGGAGTTTGGGATGGTGTCATGTGTTGAGGGACATAAGATGCTGTTATATGTCATAGAACATGGAGATGGGTCCTATGTTGTTGGACATGGAGATGGTGTCATGTTGTAGGACATGGGGATGGTGTCCTGTGTTGTAGGACATGGGGATGGTGCCATGTTGTAGGACATGGGATGGTGTCATGTGTTGTAGGACATGGGGATGGTGCCATGTTGTAAGACATGGGGATGGTGTCCTGTGTTTTAGGATCTGGTGATGGGGTCCTCTGTTGTAGGACATGGGAATGGGGTAGGGATCCAGTCTTGGAGACAGGCATTGTAACAAACTAACATGGAAGATACACTGGATATATTTCTACACAAGCATGAGCATATTTTTCATATTCTTTGGAATCAAAGCATTCTCTATCCTCAAAATCCTAATTGCTAATTAAATGGCCAAACCATATGGAAAAGACATTCAAAACCTGCTTGTTAAATTTCCATACAAACACTTTTGTCCAGACTTCATATCTGCTCTCCACCATTTCTGACACATTTCTAATAATGTCAACAGGCCCTTAGAATCTACATGAAATGATGGTTTTCTAAGAACACCTAAATTTGGCACAAAAGAAAAGAAAACACTTATTTTGATATTAATCTTGACTTGCACCCCTTGCCTTGACAATTTCAAGCAGTCAGGCCCAATCTAACTGTATACCAATATCTCATTCAATTATTACTTGTTTGCCTTGTCATGAAGCTGTCAAAATCATATCTCAGCAAATTAGTACTTATTTTTAATATTTGAATAGCACACATCCTGTTAGTTTAATGACTCTGCAAATCTGCATTTTGGCTATTTTTATGCAGGTTTATCTTGTTTGGGACTTGCCTATTTGCATGCAGGTTTGGTTTGTTTGGGACTTTTATCTATTTGCTTGCAGGTTTGGCTTGTTTAGGATTTTTTGTTCATAGTCCTCCTGTTCCACATAACTAACACTGCTCTTTTAATTGATTATCTTCAACAAAGATGGTGTTAATTTTTACAGTAAAAGAAAAAAAATGGTGCAATTTACAGTAAAGGTAGAAATATGGTGTAATTTATAGTAAAGGTAGAAATATGGTGTAATTTACAGTAAAGGTAGAAATATTGTATAATTTACAGTTAAGGTAGAAATATGGTTTAATTTACGGCAATGGTAAAAATATGGTATAATTTACAGTTAAGGTAGAAATATGGTGTAATTTACAGTAAAGGTAGAAATATTGTATAATTTACAGTTAAGGTAGAAATATGGTGTAATTTATGGCAATGGTAAAAATATGGTGTAATTTACAGTTAAGGTAGAAATATGGTGTAATTTACAGTAAAGATAGAAATATTGTATAATTTACAGTTAAGGTAGAAATATGGTGTAATTTATGGCAATGGTAAAAATATGGTATAATTTACAGTTAAGGTAGAAATATGGTGTAATTTACAGTAAAGGTAGAAATATGGTATAATTTACAGCAAAGGTAAAAATATGGTGTAATTTACAGCAAAGGTAAAAATATGGTGTAATTTACAGCAAAGGTAAAAATATGGTGTAATTTACAGTAAAGGTAGAAATACTGGTAGTAAATTATACCAATCAGGATATACTCATACTGACCAGCATGCATTCATACTGACCAGTATGTATTCATAATGACCAGCATATACTCATATTGTCCAATATGTACAAATATTGACCAGTAAAACATACCAATCAGGATATACTCATACTGACCAGCATGCATTCATACTGACCAGTATGTATTCATAATGACCAGCATATACTCATATTGTCCAATATGTACAAATATTGACCAATAAATCATACCAACCAGGATATACTCATACTGACCAGCATGCATTCATACTGACCAGTATGTATTCATAATGACCAGCATATACTCATATTGTCCAATATGTACAAATATTGACCAATAAATCATACCAACCAGGATATACTCATACTGACCAGCATGCATTCATACTGACCAGTATGTATTCATAATGACCAGCATATACTCATATTGTCCAATATGTACAAATATTGACCAATAAATCATACCAACCAGGATATACTCATACTGACCAGCATGCATTCATACTGACCAGTATGTATTCATAATGACCAGCATATACTCATATTGTCCAATATGTACAAATATTGACCAGTAAAACATACCAATCAGGATATACTCATACTGACCAGCATGCATTCATACTGACCAGTATGTATTCATAATGACCAGCATATACTCATATTGTCCAATATGTACAAATATTGACCAATAAATCATACCAACCAGGATATACTCATACTGACCAGCATGCATTCATACTGACCAGTATGTATTCATAATGACCAGCATATACTCATATTGTCCAATATGTACAAATATTGACCAATAAATCATACCAACCAGGATATACTCATACTGACCAGCATGCATTCATACTGACCAGTATGTATTCATAATGACCAGCATATACTCATATTGTCCAATATGTACAAATATTGACCAATAAATCATACCAACCAGGATATACTCATACTGACCAGCATGCATTCATACTGACCAGTATGTATTCATAATGACCAGCATATACTCATATTGTCCAATATGTACATATATTGACCCGTAAATCATACCAACCAGGATATACTCATATTTGACATGTATGTACTCATACTAGCAGTTTGTACTCATATTTGACATGTATATATTCATACTGACCAGTATGTACTTGTATTAAATAATATGTACTCATATTAACTAATTCCTAGCTTTTCCAATGTACACTCCAGTAAATAATAAGCACATTCTATTTAAAAAGAACAAGAACAGAGAGATCTAGATAAAACATCTGCATGTTGTACACAGGTAATTTGTTTAAAAGTCCATACAGAAAAGAATCATGCAAAAAAGGTTCATTTTAAACATTTGGTGGAAAGTTGTCAGCATGTTTGTCCTGTTGTAAGCACAGTCCATGTTGCATGATAATTTGTCTGATCAACATAAACTCTGATATTGGTTCAAGTTCCAGATGTTCTGTGCACATTCAAATTTATGTTACCTATCACTGTTATAACACTCAAAATCGAGTCATATAACAAATGCAGACTAAACTAGTCTTGGTCCCTAAAATGCATTAAAAATGATTCATTATGACTGATGATGATTACAACAGTCTCAAAGCGTTTTGTTATGCAGTGTTCACAAAATACACAGCTAAAATATTACAGATACATTTAATTCCAAATATGGGAGGAAATACCCAATTTATATTCAATAGGGAGAATTTTATTGCAAAAGGTAATTAACTAGTCCAAATTTTAAACTTGCATTGATATATGTGTTAAGCATGTTTGATGGTTTTAATCCATCTATAAAAATTATATATGTGTGTGTGTGTGTGTGTGTGTGTATATATATATATATATATATATATATATATATATATATATATATATATATGTATATATGTATATATATATATATATATATATATATATATATATATATATATATATATATATATATATATATATATATATATATATACACACACACACACACACACCATGTCCTATATATATGACATGGTGATGGTGTACTATGTTCTAAGATTTGATGATGGAGTCCCATGTGAAAAATGACATTAATTTTATGATGATATTGATATATATATCAGATTGATTTACAATATGTTGATGATATCTGGCATACCAAAACTGGGAATATTGTTCGACAACAGAAAAGAAAAACCTGACAAAAATATTTATGTTGATTTTTTTTTTGAAGGAAAAAAAAACCTTCTTATTTGCAAATGCAGAGGAATGGAGAACCGAAAACCAGGTTTGCAGCTGATGAGCAGGACAGATGAAAAAGAGGAAAGGAATAACTATGACTTGTCACCAACACTGACTGTGAGAGGACCGGAATAAACCTGGTTATGCAGGCATGCTGAGTTATCATTCACTTGACTCTTTGATGAAATTTGTTTTATTAGTATAACAGAATGGATAATATGCATTTCTTATAAATTTTATAATTCTATTTCTAAGAGAAAGGGTATCATTCAATTGTCATGCTCAATTACATTTTGTTTATCTAATAGATTAAATGTCATATTTCATATATGGGAGTTCCTATTGTTCTATTCTATATTTCTACTCAGATCTCTGTTGTTCTGTCTACTAATTTCATAATTTATGTTATCAATTACTCAATCCAGGCAATAACACTGTCAGTAATCTCCTAATGATGTCCAAAACAAAGGCGATATAATGCATGGACAACTCTAATACAATTTAACTAGAAATATTATTTAACTTATAATGCAACTAAAAACTTTAGTGTAAAATTACAGCATAACTAGAAATTGGTTTACTTGACAGTACAATTAGAAATATGGTGTAATAATAGCATACTAGAAATATGGTTTAACTTACAGTGCAACTGGAAATATAGTGTAATTTACAGAACAACTAGGAATATGGTGTAATTTACAGTACAACCAGGAATATGGTATAATTTACAGTACAACCAGGAATATGGTGTAATTTACAGTACAACTAGAAAAAAGGTGTAATCTACAGTATCAATTTTTTATCTCACATCACAAAACATGTAATTTCATACCCACCATTTTTGTACCCAAGCCACACACAATGGTACCAGACAATACTGTTATTCTCACATTCATGCAAAGATATTTCTCATTTTGTAAGCAAGAAAATCATAGTACATCAAATTCTGTTGGGTATGTCCAGCTGCACGAGACTGAATGCATGTCTTTTCCCATTATTTCTTCAAATAAACATTTAAATTTCAATCATCTTTGTTATTCTTTCATACACAATAGATCCATCAATAAACAAATAGATATACAAACATGTAATGATTTTCAAATTTTCATAGGCTGAAATCAAATTTAAAAAGCCAATCACTAGTTTCATATTTCTAAAAGCATTTCATGAAAACTTGGCTTTGAAATTCAGCACACGGTGATGTTATGTTAGAAACATATTTCATTTTAATTAACTCCAGATGAAACTTCTTTTAACGTTTGTCACTTTCATTCAGTATCATTTGACATCCAATATCTCCACCACAAAAACAATATTTGACCATACCAAATAAAATCAGTTTGTCAGCTATCTATTGGCAAAAGCACTTCTTTTCACAAAAATCTATTTGTAGTTCTGACATAATGCACCTGCTTTGATTGATACTGTATCCCAATGATGAATGTCTAGAATTGACAATCTTCGGGACATCATACAAAATAGTTTTACAAAATTATGAATAATGTCTGTTTGTCAAAAAAACTGCATTCCTATTTGAAAGCAATAAGCTGTTTTACAGCTAAACTTCACTTCTTCTAAACTTCTTCACCTGATGAACCATACATGTCACAAAGCTATCACAAAAAAACACCATGGTCCAGTTTCTTCAAAAGTTCTACTTTAGCTTGTATCGATATATTGACTGGTGTTTATGCTGGACACCACCACTGACACTTGCATCTTTCTTAGAAGCCACAGCTAGAGCTAAGTAAATTAAGTAAAATAGGCTAAGAATCGAACAAAATACAAGTATTACCACCAACAACTTCTGTGTGACAATCCCAGTTAGTCTGCAACTAGTAAACTAATTTGGCTGTGTCTGGAATTTCAATTGCCCATTTGTAATTTTATCTAGACTAAAAGAGGTGCCAGACCATCCATTACTGGAAAATCTGTGGTTTACCTGTAATTGGTGCCAGCATGCTGAAAAAAATCATCTATAGAATAACTTAGTGTAAAACACAAAATCACCTATAAATTAAATCTATGTAAAGAAAATCATCTATAAATTACCTATTTTGTGTAAAAAAAAATCATCTGTAAATTAACTTTGTGTAAAATGTACCTGACAGCTAAAACCTTAAATACAAACAGGGTCTTGCTGCACCACTCACTGCATGGTGCCACTTATTGCTGGATACTTAATTTTTTTAAATTCTGTGCTGTAACTTGTTAACTGCAGACACAAAATGTTCCTTGCACTGCATGATAATGTTTCCCTCTTGCTATTTCAAAATACAGACTGAGTCAAGAAATAGTATTGTTCATGCAGTAACTGGTTCAGTGCAGCAAACAGTGTAGATCCTCTAATGCACTGGAGAACTCATCAGTTTTTATATTTTTCATTTGAAATTATAAATAGAATCAACAGTGTTGATCTGTTGACCCATAAAACACCAGTGGATACAGGTTTAATATGGTTGCGCCAATGCAGTACTTGTATAATAATAATAATAATAATAATAATAATAATAATAATAATAATAATAATAATAGTAGTAGTAGTAGTAGTTTTGTGGACCTAATCCACCTCATGGTCCTCAGTTATTTGCATATTTACATAAATGTTAATAAGCTCTTTTATTGACCGTTCTCTCACATATATTGTCTCTGGATAAAACAAAAGCATATTTCTTTGTACAATACAGCATGCATTCTTTTACACTGGCGTCAGTCTCTACAATAGTGTAGTACATAATGTCCAAGGAAACTTTAAACCATTTTTTTCACTGTAGGAAATTATATTTATATAGCCCTATACCTATCAGCAAGCAGTAGGCAAGATTTTAGATTTTTAATGTAGCTATAAAAAATTCAAAAAAATTTTAAAATTTCAGTCTGCAGTGTGACAGTGTATAGTGATGTCTAACACTGGGGCACCATGCTGCAGACATGTGACATGATGTCCCACCCAGTCACATTATTCTGACATCAGGCTGACCAGTACTAACCTCTTAATGCTGAGCACCAAGCAAGGCAGCTGTTAGTACCATTTTTTCAAGTCTTTTGTATGACTCAGCCAGGGTTCAAACCAGCAACCTCCCACATCTGAGGCTTTTGCTCTAACCACTAGGCAACTGGAGCAGTTTAAGCAGTGAGCAAGATTTTCCATTATTATAAACTCTGTATATACCTATACCTAACAGAATTAACCATTATTCTATACTCAGAATTTGTTACATGTCTTAACATAGTTGGTAAAACAACAGCATTTTCCCATAGTCTTTGTCAAGTGGTAGGTGACATCAATGTCATCTTACATTGTACATGATGCCTCCCATTCAACTCACAATGTGTCTCAGAACTGAAATGATGAATAAATTAAAGTAATACAGATATTTATTTGGATATTTGTTATTTCTTCCTCACAGTAATATTAATATATCTAGTAACTGATGATAGTTGTAAATTAAGTGTTTATATATATGTTATTATATGTGTACCATCTGATAATGTCACTTGATTCCTTGTCCTGTAATAACTGACAAGTTCATTGGCTAACAGTTAACATTCAATAACCAAAATGTACAACACTTTTATTGAGTCCTCCTTTTATGTTAGTAAAATAAAATAAAGAATAAATTAATAATGATGTAAATATTGACCTTAATATTTGGATGTAAGGACATACAGACATAAACAAGGATGCCAGAGTGATCACTATGTCGGTCAGCACTCTTCAATGGCAACCATGCAAGAGGCTCAAATATGGTCACTTGGTTTGCCCACATAATTTTTTTTTTCAGTTGACCATTTCACTAAGTAGGGTCATGCAATATTATTTTAAGAACTCCACCTAGGTAGACTCTCTCCCAAACCTCTTTCATGTTGACTGTAATTAGTTTGCTAATCAAATTATTTCTAGAGATAAGGGCATAATTAGTAGCATCTCATATTTAAAGTCATCAAAAGATGAAATAAACTAATTGATGAAAATGAATCCAAAATCTCTACATCTAGAGAGGTAACAAGCACAACCAATCAGATTTCCCTTAATCTTGCAATGATCTCACTTATCACAGAATTTGTCTTTAACAATAATAGTAAATCTTAATGTGGCGCTAATTCCAATTGGAATTTGGTTTCCTTAATTCTAGATTCTTAATGGTAACAATCTTAACCAATCAGATACAAGATTACTCAAACTAAATAAAATAACATCTCAACTGTCCTACATGAAGATCGGACAGCGACCACTTATGGGTCATGTTCGGGTGACCTATGATAATACTATAATCACTAAATTTATTAGCCAATCAGATGAAATCTTGTATCTTCAGATTTGAGAGGCTGAGCAGTATGGCTGAAGAGCATCAATGTGTGCTGAACAATTTGATACACTCTCAGATTTCTGAAGGCTGCATTTCCATTGGCTAAAGCTAAGGTCCCTGAACATGACCACCAAGGGTCACTGTCCAATCTTCTTGTAGAATGGAGGAGAGATGATTTTAATCAGACTGAAAAATTACCTTAGTAATATGAGTAGATCTTGCTTCTAAACAAAATCATTAAATATTTTATCAATATAAAATAGGAATTAATATTCCTGGAACTTGCTCATCCAAGATCATATTAATTTAAGCCAGCTGACCCAGTCTGATGAAAATTGGATCTGGAATACAGTCTAATGAGTGGTAACATTAGCCATTCATTTATGTGTATATCAGCTCATTAATATGCATTTGAAGTCATGCAAAACCTTTACCATAAGTCAACTGTACTTCTGAAGTCTGATCAAAATCAAGTTCAGCCAGTCAGATACAAGATCAACTAATTAATATTCATGAATCCCATTCACTTATAATTTTTTCCAAGATCTTGAAGATATAAACCTATATTCCAATTCTGCTCAAACTAAGACCAGAATTATGGCTTCCAGAGTGGCAACAAGCTTAGCCAATCAGATTCAGTATCACCTCATTAATATGCATTGATCTCAACCAGCTATCAAACTTGTCCTAGATTTTGATGATATAAACCCATTTTCCAAATTTAATCTTAATTGAATCAGAAATATGGACTCTCTAGCAGCAATAAGTAATTATAGACTGATTGGTGATGCATGAAGGACAATGGATATCACACAATAGATCCAAGGTTTTACAATAATATCACTTGGGCTGTTACCTGGCTTGTTTGGTTATTTAGTATGAAGGCAATTGGGGTGAAGTGCCTTGCCTGAGGATACACCACAGTAGCCAACCTTATCTGATCCAGTTGGAACATGCACCAGTTCTGTCCACCATACAACCAGCTTACTACTGTGCCACCATAACACATGCCTTGATTAGAAGCCTCTTACAATAGGCAGGAAGGTGTATCAAGCCTAGTCCACATTGCTAAATCCACTTCAATGCTTATTATATTATGTTATGTTATGATATGTTATGTTATGTTATGTTATGTTATGTTATGTTATGTTATGTTGTGTTGTGTTGTGTTGTGTTGTGTTGTGTTGTGTTGTGTTGTGTTGTGTTGTGTTGTGTTGTGTTGTGTTGTGTTGTATTGTATTGTATTGTATTGAATTGTATTGTATTGTATTGTATTGTATTGTATTGTATTGTATTGTATTGTATTGTATTGTATTGTATTGTATTGTATTGTATTGTATTGTATTGTATTGTATTGTATTGTATTGTATTGTATTGCATTGCATTGCATTGTACTGCATGCACTTCAAGCTATAACAGTCTAAAAGGCAGCATGTTACTGTGGTACATGTACTTATAAGGACAGTTTGAAAGGCAACATGTTACTGTGGTACTTATAAAGACAGTATGAAAGGCAACAAGTTACTATAGTACTTAAAAGGACAGTATGTAAGGCAACAAATTACTGTGGTACTTATAAGGACAGTATGAAAGGCAACATGTTACTGTGGTACTTATAAAGACAGTATGAAAGGCAACAAGTTACTATGGTACTTAAAAGGACAGTATGAAAGGCAACAAGTTACTATAGTACTTAAAAAGACAGTATGAAAGGCAACAAATTACTGTGGTACTTATAAGGACAGTATGAAAGGCAACAAGTTACTATGGTACTAAAAAGGACAGTATGTAAGGCAACAAGTTACTGTGGTACTTATAATTACAATATGAAATGCAACAAGTTACTGTGAAAGGACTTATATGATGAAATGATGTATGGAGTTTCATACAGAAAAGGAGATTTGTTCACTGGTCATCAGTTGTTGTCCATTTGCATGATAAAAATTAGGTTGATGAAATCATCCTGATTTTTAAATCAAAACTCATAACCAAATTGTGCAAATCTCTTGATCTTTCTTCAGCTGACATTTCTGTTCCATCATATGTATGCAGTAATATAAAAGCTCCAAGTGCAGTATGGTGTGATACAATGCAATGCAATATAATATAATATAATATAATATAATATAATATAATATAATATAATATAATATAATATAATATAATATAATATAATATAATATAATATAATATAATATAATATAATATAATAATATGATATGATATAATATAATATAATATAATATAATATAATATAATATAATATAATATAATATAATATAATATAATATAATATAATATAATAATATGATATGATATGATATGATATAATATAATATAATATAATATAATATAATATAATATAATATAATATAATATAATATAATATAATATAATATAATATAATATAATATAATATAATATAATATAATATAATGATATGATATGATATGATATGATATGATATGATATGATATGATATGATATGATATGATATGATATGATATGATATGATATGATATGATATGATATGATATAATATAATATAATATAATATAATATAATATAATATAATATAATATAATATAATATAATATAATATAATATAATATAATATAATATAATATAATATAATATAATATAATATAATATAGAAGCTCTAAATGTTTTGAAGATATATTCTTAAACCACTGTTTTTATAACAATTTAGATCAGGCATATATGCAACCAATGGCCCACTGGCCACATCCAGCAAATGACCTCGACTTTCTTGGTTACATTTACATCATATTTGTATATCTAAAAACTGTCCATACCATGGAGGAAGTTGCACAAGTCTGATTTAGATTCATGCAACACTTTTATGACCTGTTGTATTTTATGAAAGAAAAACAGCCTAAACTGTTGGTTGGCCTGTCTGAAAAAGTTCTGAATTCATGTCAGATGGCAAGACACTGTTGTGGTGGGGCAGATGTGTTCCATTAATACATTTCTGTTAGGGGGGTTTACAGCACTGTTTTCTGAAATGATGTCTTAACAGTAGGCCATATACAAAAAACTTAACATGTTATTTTTGTGCAGAAACATTTTCTACTGCAGTGGATACCAGGTCCATATAACACGTGCAGTACAAATAATGTGATTCTTATCCAGATAAGACAAACTAAATACATGTAACGCTTTCACATGTTATCAGAGTTTTATCCTAATTCCAGATCAAATTTACCATTCACCTTACTGCAGCTGTGCCGAATTATTTGCATGCATGTGTGGAATTCTTGTAACTCTGAATTTAAGCATGCTTTCAGAATAACCATTAACCTTTTTCTTGGATCAGAAGAACTTGCAACAGAAAAGGTGTGTACAGGGTATGAAGGGATAGTTCCCTTCCGTGCCAATAAATCTCAAGCAGTTTTCAACTCCTACTCTTCCTACAGTGTGACTGTAATTGGACATTGTTCTTTAAACTAAAATCCATCTGACTTGATCTTTACTTGTCCATACCTTTAAACTTCCTTACATTCACTTGCCCTTACTTTCACATACCTACATGCAATTCACTTGAACAAGTAGACATGTTGATCTATTTTTGCAAAGACCTATTGTGCTTATTGGGAAATAGGGAAAAATAAAGAGAAACATAAAGAAACCTTCAAATTTGGCAACAGCAGTTCTCAATGATTGGTGTGCCATGGGGGTAATATGAATATAGCCATCCATTTGGGAGAAGTAGAGATAACACTATTTTCAAGATGACTTTCCATTCATGAGTACCAATAACACTATTTTCAAGATATGACTTTCCATTCATGAGAACCGATAACACTATTTTCAAGATATGACTTTCCATTCATGAGAACCAATAACACTATTTTCAAGATATGACTTTCCATTCATGAGTACCAATAATACTATTTTCAAGATATGACTTTTCATTCATGAGTACCAATAATACTATTTTCAAGATTACTTTCCATTCATGAGTACCAATAACACTATTTTCAAGATGACTTTCCATTCATGAGTACCAATAATACTATTTTCAAGATGACTTTCCATTCATGAGTACCAATAACACTATTTTCAAGATATGACTTTCCATTCATGAGTATCAATAACACTATTTTCAAGATATGACTTTCCATTCATGAGAACCAATAACACTATTTTCAAGATATGACTTTCCATTCATGAGAACCAATAACACTATTTTCAAGATATGACTTTCCATTCATGAGTACCAATAACACTATTTTCAAGATGACTTTCCATTCATGAGTACCAATAACACTATTTGCAAGATTACTTTCCATTCATGAGTACCAATAACACTTTTCTCAAGATATGACTTTCCATTGATGAGTACCAATAACACTATTTTCAAGATGACTTTCCATTCATGAGTACCAATAACACTATTTGCAAGATTACTTTCCATTCATGAGTACCAATAACACTTTCTTCAAGATATGACTTTCCATTCATGAGTACCAATAACACTATTTGCAAGATTACTTTCCATTCATGAGTACCAATAACACTTTTTTCAAGATATGACTTTCCATTCATGAGTACTAATAACACTTTTCTCAAGATATGACTTTCCACTCATGAGTATCAATAACTTTTTTTTCAAGATATGACTTTCCACTCATGAGTACCAATAACACTATTTTCAAGATTACGTTCCATTCATGAGTACCAATAACACTTTTTTCAAGATATGACTATCCATTCATGAGTACCAATAACACTATTTTCAAGATTACGTTCCACTCATGAGTACCAATAACACTTTTTTCAAGATATGACTTTCCATTCATGAGAACCAATAACACTTTTCTCAAGATATGACTTTCCATTCATGAGTACCAATAACACTATTTGCAAGATATGACTTTTCATTCATGAGTACCAATAACACTTTTTTCAAGATATGACTTTCCACTCATGAGTACCAATAACACTATTTTCAAGATTATGTTTCATTCATGAGTACTAATAACACTATTTTCAAGATATGACTTTCCATTCATGAGTACCAATAACACTATTTTCAAGATTACGTTCCATTCATGAGTACTAATAACACTATTTTCAAGATATGACTTTCTATTCATGAGAAATAATAACACTATTTTCAAGATTACGTTCCATTCATGAGTACCAATAACACTATTTTCAAGATATGACTTTCCATTCATGAGTACCAATAACACTTTTTTCAAGATATGACTTTCCACTCATGAGTACCAATAACACTATTTTCAAGATTATGTTTCATTCATGAGTACTAATAACACTATTTTCAAGATATGACTTTCCATTCATGAGTACCAATAACACTATTTTCAAGATTACGTTCCATTCATGAGTACTAATAACACTATTTTCAAGATATGACTTTCCATTCATGAGAAATAATAACACTATTTTCAAGACTACGTTCCATTCATGAGTACCAATAACACTATTTTCAAGATATGACTTTCCATTCATGAGTACCAATAACACTATTTGCAAGATTATTTTCCATTCATGAGTACCAATAATACTATTTTCAAGATATGACTTTCCACTCATGAGTACCAATAACACTATTTTCAAGATATGTCTTTCCATTCATGAGTACCAATAACACTTTTTCCAAGATATGACTTCCATCATGAGTACCTATAACACCTTTTTCAAATATGACTTTCCACTCATGAGTACCATAACACTATTTCAATACTTTCATTAGAGTACCAATAACACTTTTCAAGATAAGACTTTCATTCATGAGTACCAAAACACATTTCAAGATTACGTTCCACTCATGAGTACCAATACACTTTTTCAAGATATACTTTCATTCTGAAACCAATAACACTTTTCAGATAGATTTCCATCATGGTCATAAACATTGAAGATTACTTCATTCATGAGTACATAACACTTTTCAAGATACTTTCTATTCATACCAAAAACACTTTTCAATAAATCATGATACCAAAACATTCAAGATACATATCATACACCTTTTCAAGTTACTTCCACAGAACCAATAATACTTTCAGATATGATCTCTGTACCAATAACCATTTTAATCTTCCCTTAAGTAAAAACACTTAAATATTTATTAAAAATCAAAACACTATTTCAAGATGACTTTCCATTCATGAGTACCAATAATTTTCAAGATAACTTTCCATTCATGAGTACCAATAATACTATTTTCAAGATATGACTTTCCATTCATGAGTACCAATAACACTTTTCTCAAGATATGACTTTCCATTCATGAGTACCAATAACACTTTTTTCAAGATATGACTTTCCATTCATGAGTACCAATAACACTTTTTTCAAGATATGACTTTCCATTCATGAGTACCAATAACACTTTTTTCAAGATATGACTAACCTTTCATGACTACCAATAACACTATTTGCAAGATATGACTTTCCATTCATGAGTACCAATAAAACTATTTTCAAGATTACTTTCCATTCATGAGTACCAATAACACTTTTTCAAGATAGACTTTCCACTCATGAGTACCAATAACACTATTTTCAAGATTACGTTCCATTCATGAGTACCAATAACACTTTTTTCAAGATATGACTTTCCATTCATGAGTACCAATAACACTATTTTCAAGATATGACTTTCCATTCATGAGTACCAATAACACTATTTTCAAGATTACTTTCCATTCATGAGTACCAATAACACTATTTTCAAGATTACTTTCCATTCATGAGTACCAATAACACTATTTTCAAGATATGACTTTCCATTCATGAGTACCAATAACACTATTTTCAAGATTACGTTCCATTCATGAGTACCAATAACACTATTTTCAAGATATGACTTTCCATTCATGAGTACCAATAACACTTTTTTCAAGATATGACTTTCCACTCATGAGTACCAATCACTCTATTTGCAAGATGACTTTCCATTCATGAGTACCAATAACACTATTTTCAAAATATGACTTTCCATTCATGAGTACCAATAACACTATTTTCAAGATTATGTTCCATTCATGAGTACTAATAACACTATTTTCAAGATATGACTTTCCATTCATGAGTACCAATAACACTATTTTCAAGATATGTCTTTCCATTCATGAGTACCAATAACACTTTTTCCACATGAGTACCAATAACACTATTTGCAAGATTATTTTCCATTCATGAGTACCAATAATACTATTTTCAAGATATGACTTTCCACTCATGAGTACCAATAACACTATTTTCAAGATATGTCTTTCCATTCATGAGTACCAATAACACTTTTTCCAAGATATGACTTTCCATTCATGAGTACCAATAACACTATTTTCAAGATATGACTTTCCATTCATGAGTACCAATAATAATAATTTCAATAAATTACTTTACACTCAAGAGTACTAATAACACCTTTTTCAAGATATGACTTTCCACTCATGAGTACCAATAACACTATTTTCAAGATAACTTTCCATTCATGAGTACCAATAATACTATTTTCAAGATAACTTTCCATTCATGAGTACCAATAACACTTTTTCCAAGATATGACTTTCCATTCATGAGTACCAATAACACTATTTTCAAGATATGACTTTCCATTCATGAGTACCAATAATACTATTTTCAAGATAACTTTCCATTCATGAGTACCAATAATACTATTTTCAAGATATGACTTTCCACTCATGAGTACCAATAACACTATTTTCAAGATTATGTTCCATTCATGAGTACTAATAACACTATTTTCAAGATATGACTTTCCATTCATAAGTACCAATAACACTATTTTCAAGATTACATTCCATTCATGAGTACTAATAACACTATTTTCAAGATATGACTTTCCATTCATGAGAAATAATAACACTATTTTCAAGATTACGTTCCATTCATGAGTACCAATAACACTATTTTCAAGATATGACTTTCCATTCATGAGTACCAATAACACTATTTGCAAGATTATTTTCCATTCATGAGTACCAATAATACTATTTTCAAGATATGACTTTCCACTCATGAGTACCAATAACACTATTTTCAAGATTACGTTCCATTCATGAGTACCAATAACACTATTTTCAAGATATGACTTTCCATTCATGAGTACCAATAACACTATTTTCAAGATATGACTTTCCACTCATGAGTACCAATAATACTATTTTCAAGATATGACTTTCCACTCATGAGTACCAATAAACTATTTCAAGATTATTTCCTTCATGATACCAATAACACTTTTTCAAGATATACTTTCTCATGGTACCATAACCTATTTTCAAGATTACTTTCCATCATGATACCAATACACTTTCAGATATACTTTCCATTCATATACCAATAACTTTTTCAGATATGACTTCCACATGAGTACAATAACACTATTTCAAGATAGACTTTCCATTCATGAGTACCAATAACATATTTCAAGCTACTTCATTCAGAGTACCAATAACACTTTTTCAAGGACTTTCAACATGAGTACCAATAACACTATTTTCAAGATATGACTTTCCACTCATGAGTACCAATAACACTATTTTCAAGATATGACTTTCCATTCATGAGTACCAATAACACTATTTTCAAGATTACTTTCCATTCATGAGTACCAATAACACTATTTTCAAGATATGACTTTCCATTCATGAGTACCAATAACACTATTTTCAAGATATGACTTTCCACTCATGAGTACCAATAACACTATTTTCAAGATATGACTTTCCATTCATGAGTACCAATAACACTATTTTCAAGATATGACTTTCCATTCATGAGTACCAATAACACTATTTTCAAGATATGACTTTCCATTCATGAGTACCAATAACACTATTTTCAAGATATGACTTTCCATTCATGAGTACCAATAACACTATTTTCAAGATATGACTTTCCATTCATGAGTACCAATAACACTATTTTCAAGATATGACTTTCCATTCATGAGTACCAATAACACTATTTTCAAGATTACTTTCCATTCATGAGTACCAATAACTATATTTTATTTATATGACTTTCCATTCATGAGTACCAATAACACTATTTGCAAGATTACTTTACATTCATGAGTACCAATAACACTTTTTTCAAGATATGACTTTCAATTCATGAGTACCAACAACACTTTTCTCAAGATATGACTTTCCATTCATGAGTACCAATAACACTATTTGCAAGATATGACTTTTCATTCATGAGTACCAATAACACTTTTTTGAAGATATGACTTTCTATTCATGAGTACCAAAACACTTTTTCAGATATGACTTTCCACTCATGATACAATAAATATTTTCAGATTACTTCCATCATGATACAATAACACTTTTTCAAGATATGACTTCCATCATGAGACCAATAAACTATTTTCAAGATACTTTCATCATGAGTACCAATAACACTTTTCAAATATGATTTCCATCATGAGTACCAATAAACTATTTCAAGATTACTTTCCATATGATACAATAACTTTTCAAGATTACTTCCATCATGAGTACATAACATTTTTCAGATTACTTCATTCATGGTACCAATAACACTTTTTCAAGATATGACTTTCCATTCATGAGTCCAATAACATTTTTGCAGATTATTTCCATTCATGAGTACAATAAACTATTTTCAAGATATGACTTTCCTTCATGAGTACCAATAACACTATTTTCAAGATATGACTTTCCATCATGAGTACCAATAATACTATTTTCAAGATATGACTTTCATCATGAGTACCAATAACACATTTTCAAGATATGACTTTCCATCATGAGTACCAATAAACTATTTTCAAGATATACTTTCCATTCATGAGTACCAATAACACTATTTTCAAAAGATGCTTTGCCATTATGGTCCTTATCACATTTTCAAATAGACTCATCAAGAACCCCAGATTAACATTTTATGAAGGTTTTCCACCCTGACACCATAATATTCAGATTTTAATTTTTATTCTATAGATACAAATAAATCTTTTTAAAATATGCTATGTCCATTCATGAGAACAATAAAATTTTCAAGATATTTGCATCAACCATAATCAAATCTCCATTGGACCATTAAACATTAAGTGTCTTTATATGAATACATTTAGATATCACCTTATTCAAAGAATCAATACAATTTTCAAGATGCCTTCCATCAAGACCAATTTCAATTTTCTAAGACATGATGATACTTTTTATAATACCACACTTTTCAAATTGCTTCCATTTATGAGTCAAACAATTTCAAAAAAACATAATGACCTTAACAATATTTAAAATTTATTTTATAGACAAAACATATTTCCAAATTTGATTTCCATTATAGTAATAACACTATTTTCAAATGATTTTTAGAAATATCAAATAAAACTTTGCAATATTCCAATTTTTTGGTAAATACTCCAAATAAAATTTCTTAGTAAAAATTTTGCAAGTTAGAAACCATTCAATGAGCCAAACCTTTTTTCAAGAAGACTTTCCTATGAGTACAAAACACTTTTCAAGATTATTCCATTTAGTGGACCAATCATTGTTTTAAGATGTTCATTCATAGTTACCAATACCCTTTTTTGATTACTTACCATTCTGAAGTTCAAACACTTTTTTAGAATGGTCTTCCCAGAGTATAATCACACCAAATATACTACAAGAGTACCAAAAATATTTTCAAACACCCATCTTCCCAACACTTTTCTCAGATGTTTCATGGGTACCATCATTTTTCAGAAATGTTCATTCAGGGTCCATATCCTTTTCAGATTTGATTTCTCATTTAAATTTAAAACTTTATCGATACTTCAGCTGATTTATAATAACACTAATTTAAATAGATTATCTGGGTAAATAACACCCCATTTCAAATTACGTTCCATTAGAGACCATACACTTTTCAAATGATATAGAGTCAACTAAATATTCAAGATATGACTCCTCATGATACCAATAAACTATTTTCAAGATGTTTCATCATGAGTACAATAACATATTTTCAAGATATGCTTTCATTCATGAGTACCAATAACACTTTTTCAGATTACTTTCATTCATGTACATAACACTATTTTCAGATATGACTTCATTCATGAGATACAATAGACTATTTTCAGTATTCATTCATGTTAAAAAAAAAAAAAAAAAATTTTTTTTTTTTTTTTTTTTTTCCAATAAACTATTTTCAAGATTACTTTCCATCATGAGTACCAATAACACTTTTTCAAGATATGACTTTCATCCCAATAAACTATTTTCAAGATATGACTTTCATTCATGAGTACCATAACACTATTTTCAAGATATGACTTTCCATTCATGAGTACCAATAACACTATTTTCAAGATATTACTTTCCATTCATGAGTACCAATAACACTATTTTCAAGATATGACTTCCATTCATGAGTACTAATACACTATTTCAAGAATATGACTTTCCATACATGAGTACCAATAACACTATTTCAAGATATGTTCCATTCATGAGTACAATAATAACCTATTTTCAGATATGACTTTCCACTCATGAGTACAATACACTATTTTCAAGATATGACGTTCCATTCATGAGTACCCATAACACTATTTTCAATATGACTTTCCATTCATGAGTACCAATACACTATTTTCAAGATATGACTTTCATTCATGAGTCCCAATAACACTATTTTCAAGATATGACTTTCCATTCATGAGTACCAATAACACTTTTTTCAAGATATGACTTTCCATTCATGAGTACTAATAACACTATTTTCAAGATATGACTTTCCATTCATGAGTACCAATAACACTATTTCAAGATATGACTTTCCATTCATGAGTATCAATAACACTTTTTTCAAGATATGACTTCCATTCATGAGTACCAATAACACTATTTGCAAGATATGTCTTCCATTCATGAGTACCAATAACACTTTTTTCAAGATATGACTTTCCATTCATGAGTACCAATAACACTATTTTCAAGATATGACTTTCCATTCATGAGTACCAATAACACTTTTTGCAAGATATTACTTTCCATTCATGAGTACCAATAACACTATTTTCAAGATATGACTTTCCATTCATGAGTACCAATAACACTATTTTCAAGATATGACTTTCCACTCATGAGTACCAATAACACTATTTTCAAGATTAATTTCCATTCCTGAGTACAAATAACTATATCTTCAAGATATGACTTTCCATTCATGAGTACCAATAACACTATTTGCAAGATTACTTTCCATTCATGAGTACCAATAACACTATTTTCAAGATATGACTTTCCATTCATGAGTACCAATAACACTATTTTCAAGATTACTTTCCATTCATGAGTACCAATAACACTATTTTCAAGATATGACTTTCCATTCATGAGTACCAATAACACTATTTTCAAGATATGACTTTCCATTCATGAGTACCAATAACACTATTTTCAAGATATGACTTTCCATTCATGAGTACCAATAACACTATTTTCAAGATATGACTTTCCATTCATGAGTACCAATAACACTATTTTCAAGATATGACTTTCCATTCATGAGTACCAATAACACTATTTTCAAGATATGACTTTCCATTCATGAGTACCAATAACACTATTTTCAAGATATGACTTTCCATTCATGAGTACCAATAATACTATTTTCAAGATAACTTTCCATTCATGAGTACCAATAACACTATTTTCAAGATATGACTTTCCATTCATGAGTACCAATAACACTATTTTCAAGATATGACTTTCCATTCATGAGTACCAATAACACTATTTTCAAGATATGACTTTCCACTCATGAGTACCAATAACACTATTTTCAAGATTATGTTCCATTCATGAGTACTAATAACACTATTTTCAAGATATGACTTTCCATTCATAAGTACCAATAACACTATTTTCAAGATTACATTCCATTCATGAGTACTAATAACACTATTTTCAAGATATGACTTTCCATTCATGAGAAATAATAACACTATTTTCAAGATTACGTTCCATTCATGAGTACCAATAACACTATTTTCAAGATATGACTTTCCATTCATGAGTACCAATAACACTATTTGCAAGATTATTTTCCATTCATGAGTACCAATAATACTATTTTCAAGATATGACTTTCCACTCATAAGTACCAATAACACTATTTTCAAGATATGTCTTTCCATTCATGAGTACCAATAACACTTTTTCCAAGATATGACTTTCCATTCATGAGTACCAATAACACTATTTTCAAGATATGACTTTCCATTCATGAGTACCAATAATACTATTTTCAAGATAACTTTCCATTCATGAGTACCAATAATACTATTTTCAAGATATGACTTTCCATTCATGAGTACCAATAACACTATTTTCAAGATATGACTTTCCATTCATGTGTACCAATAACACTATTTTCAAGATTACTTTCCATTCATGAGTACCAATAACACTTTTCTCAAGATATGACTTTCCATTCATGAGTACCAATAACACTTTTTTCAAGATATGACTTTCCATTCATGAGTACCAATAACACTATTTTCAAGATATGACTTTCCATTCATGAGTACCAATAACACTATTTTCAAGATTACTTTCCATTCATGAGTACCAATAACACCTTTTTCAAGATATGACTTTCCACTCATGAGTACCAATAATACTATTTTCAAGATATGACTTTCCACTCATGAGTACCAATAACACTATTTTCAAGATATGACTTTCCATTCATGAGTACCCATAACACTATTTTCAAGATTACGTTCCATTCATGAGTACTAATAACACTATTTTCAAGATATGACTTTCCATTCATGAGTACCAATAACACTATTTTCAAGATTACGTTCCATTCATGAGTACCAATAACATTATTTTCAAGATATGACTTTCCATTCATGAGTACCAATAACACTATTTGCAAGATTATGTTCCATTCATGAGTACCAATAATACTATTTTCAAGATATGACTTTCCACTCATGAGTACCAATAACACTATTTTCAAGATATGTCTTTCCATTCATGAGTACCAATAACACTTTTTTCAAGATATGACTTTCTATTCATGAGTACTAATAACACCTTTTTCAAGATATGACTTTCCACTCATGAGTACCAATAACACTATTTTCAAGATTACGTTCCATTCATGAGTACCAATAACACTTTTTCAAGATAAGACTTTCCATTCATGAGTACCAATAACACTATTTTCAAGATTACGTTCCACTCATGAGTACCAATAACACTTTTTTCAAGATATGACTTTCCATTCATGAGAACCAATAACACTTTTCTCAAGATATGACTTTCCATTCATGAGTACCAATAACACTATTTGCAAGATATGACTTTTCATTCATGAGTACCAATAACACTTTTTTCAAGATATGACTTTCTATTCATGAGTACCAAAAACACTTTTTTCAAGATATGACTTTCCACTCATGAGTACCAATAACACTATTTTCAAGATTACTTTCCATTCATGAATACCAATAACACCTTTTTCAAGATATGACTTTCCACTCATGAGTACCAATAATACTATTTTCAAGATATGACTTTCCACTCATGAGTACCAATAACACTATTTTCAAAATATGACTTTCCATTCATGAGTACCAATAACACTATTTTCAAGATTACGTTCCATTCATGAGTACTAATAACACTATTTTCAAGATATGACTTTCCATTCATGAGTACCAATAACACTATTTTCAAGATTACGTTCCATTCATGAGTACCAATAACACTATTTTCAAGATATGACTTTCCATTCATGAGTACCAATAACACTATTTGCAAGATTATGTTCCATTCATGAGTACCAATAATACTATTTTCAAGATATGACTTTCCACTCATGAGTACCAATAACACTATTTTCAAGATATGACTTTCCATTCATGAGTACCAATAACACTTTTTTCAAGATATGACTTTCCATTCATGAGTACCAATAACACTATTTTCAAGATATGACTTTCCATTCATGAGTACCAATAATACTATTTTCAAGATAACTTTCCATTCATGAGTACCAATAACACTATTTTCAAGATGACTTTCCATTCATGAGTACCAATAACACTATTTTCAAAATATGACTTTCCATTCATGAGAACCAATAACACTATTTTCAAGATATGACTTTCTTTCCATTCATGAGTACCAATAATACTATTTTCAAGATATGAATTTTCATTTATGAGTACAAATAACACTTTTTTCAAGATTACTTTCCATTTATGAGTACCAATAATACTATTTTCAAGATGACTTTCCATTCATGAGTACCAATAACACTATTTTCAAGATATGACTTTCCATTCATGAGTATCAATAACACTATTTTCAAGATATGACTTTCCATTCATGAGAACCAATAACACTATTTTCAAGATATGACTTTCCATTCATGAGTACCAATAACACTATTTTCAAGATGACTTTCCATTCATGAGTACCAATAACACTATTTGCAAGATTACTTTCCATTCATGAGTACCAATAACACTTTTCTCAAGATATGACTTTCCATTCATGAGTACCAATAACACTATTTGCAAGATATGACTTTTCATTCATGAGTACCAATAACACTATTTTCAAGATGACTTTCCATTCATGAGTACCAATAACACTATTTGCAAGATTACTTTCCATTCATGAGTACCAATAACACTATTTTCAAGATGACTTTCCATTCATGAGTACCAATAACACTATTTGCAAGATTACTTTCCATTCCTGAGTACCAATAACACTTTCTTCAAGACATGACTTTCCATTCATGAGTACCAATAACACTATTTGCAAGATTACTTTCCATTCATGAGTACCAATAACACTTTTTTCAAGATATGACTTTCCATTCATGAGTACCAATAACACTATTTTCAAGATTACGTTCCACTCATGAGTACCAATAACACTTTTTTCAAGATATGACTTTCCATTCATGAGAACCAATAACACTTTTCTCATGATATGACTTTCCATTCATGAGTACCAATAACACTATTTGCAAGATATGACTTTTCATTCATGAGTACCAATAACACTTTTTTCAAGATATGACTTTCTATTCATGAGTACCAATAACACTTTTTTCAAGATATGACTTTCCATTCATGAGTACCAATAACACTTTTTTCAAGATATGACTTTCCACTCATGAGTACCAATAACACTATTTTCAAGATTATGTTCCATTCATGAGTACTAATAACTTTATTTTCAAGATATGACTTTCCATTCATGAGTACTAATAACACTATTTTCAAGATTACGTTCCATTCATGAGTACTAATAACACTATTTTCAAGATATGACTTTCCATTCATGAGTACTAATAACACTATTTTCAAGATTACGTTCCATTCATGAGTACCATTAACACTATTTTCAAGATATGACTTTCCATTCATGAGTACCAATAACACTATTTGCAAGATTATGTTCCATTCATGAGTACCAATAATACTATTTTCAAGATATGACTTTCCACTCATGAGTACCAATAACACTATTTTCAAGATATGTCTTTCCATTCATGAGTACCAATAACACTTTTTCCAAGATATGTCTTTCCATTCATGATTACCAATAACACTATTTTCAAGATATGACTTTCCATTCATGAGTACCAATAAGACTATTTTCAAGATAACTTTCCATTCATGATTACCAATAATACTATTTTTAAGATATGACTTTCCATTCATGAGTACCAATAACACTATTTTCAAGATATGTCTTTCCATTCATGAGTACCAATAACACTATTTTCAAAATTACTTTCCATTCATGAGTACCAATAACACTTTTCTCAAGATATGACTTTCCATTCATGAGTACCAATAACACTATTTTCAAGATTACTTTCCATTCATGAGTACCAATAACACCTTTTTCAAGATATGACTTTCCATTCATGAGTACCAATAATACTATTTTCAAGATATGACTTTCCACTCATGAGTACCAATAACACTATTTTCAAGATATGACTTTCCATTCATGAGTACCAATAATACTATTTTCAAGATATGACTTTCCATTCATGAGTACCAATAACACTATTTTCAAGATATGACTTTCCATTCATGAGTACCAATAACACTATTTTCAAGATTACTTTCCATTCATGAGTACCAATAACACCTTTTTCAAGATATGACTTTCCACTCATGAGTACCAATAATACTATTTTCAAGATATGACTTTCCACTCATGAGTACCAATAACACTATTTTCAAGATATGACTTTCCATTCATGAGTACCAATAACACTATTTTCAAGATTACGTTCCATTCATGAGTACTAATAACACTATTTTCAAGATATGACTTTCCATTCATGAGTACCAATAACACTATTTTCAAGATTACTTTCCATTCATGAGTACCAATAACACTATTTTCAAGATATGACTTTCCATTCATGAGTACCAATAACACTATTTGCAAGATTATGTTCCATTCATGAGTACCAATAATACTATTTTCAAGATATGACTTTCCACTCATGAGTACCAATAACACTATTTTCAAGATATGTCTTTCCATTCATGAGTACCAATAACACTTTTTCCAAGATATGACTTTCCATTCATGAGTACCAATAATACTATTTTCAAGATAACTTTCCATTCATGAGTACCAATAATACTATTTTCAAGATATGACTTTCCATTCATGAGTACCAATAACACTATTTTCAAGATATGACTTTCCATTCATGAGTACCAATAACACTTTTTTCAAGATATGACTTTCCATTCATGAGTACTAATAACACTATTTTCAAGATATGACTTTCCATTCATGAGTACCAATAACACTATTTTCAAGATTATGTTCCATTCATGAGTACCAATAACACCTTTTTCAAGATATGACTTTCCACTCATGAGTAGCAATAATACTATTTTCAAGATATGACTTTCCACTCATGAGTACCAATAACACTATTTTCAAGATATGACTTTCCATTCATGAGTACCAATAACACTATTTTCAAGATTACTTTCCATTCATGAGTACCAATAACACCTTTTTCAAGATATGACTTTCCACTCATGAGTACCAATAATACTATTTTCAAGATATGACTTTCCACTCATGAGTACCAATAACACTTTTTGCAAGATTACTTTCCATTCATGAGTACCAATAACACTTTTTTCAAGATATGACTTTCCATTCATGAGTACCAATAACACTATTTTCAAGATATGTCAGGAGAAACTGTGATAGCAAGATTTTCAAGATAGTTGCTATGGCAACCATATCAAATCTCACATTGGCACCATTAAAACATCATAAGTAGTCTTTATATGAATACCATTTAGATATCACCATTATTCAGAAGAAGTGGCAATACCAAGATTTTCAAGATGGCTGCCATGGTGGCCATACAAGACATCAGACTGGTACAATTTTCCTTAAGATCATGGAATGAATACTTTTATATAATACCCATCTTTTCTTAAACATTGCTATACCAATGTTGTATGAAGATCAACACAATCTCAAAAAAACAGTAGATGACCTTGAAGCCAGATATTTATTTTAAATTTAATTTGTATAGACAAAACATTAATTGTCTCTACCACATTTCTCCAGCAATAATACATTAAGTAATGTTAACACTGCCCCTCTAAAATCTTTTACCACAATGTTTTGTTAGGAAAGTATTGTTCAATAATAAAGAAACTTGTCACTATTGCCATATTTTTTGTGTGATAATACATACACAATTAAAAAATTCCCTCTTTAGTAAATTTTAATGCAATGTTAGGAAAGCAATGTCAAATGACAAGCCCACCCAACTCTGTGGGTTTATCATGGAAGACAGTTTGTCCTATGAAGTAATCAAAACTAACTTTGAAAACCCTGCCCCACCCCCACCCTGCCATCCTATAATCCATGTTTAAGTTGGACCAATCATTTGGTGTTTTAGATGGTTGAGTGGTTACTTACAGTTCACTCAGACATCTCACCTCTATCCACTTGAGTTTGAGTCTCACCTTGACCAGTATCTGAGAAAGCTTGCCAAACAGGTTTTTTTTAGGTCACATGGGGTCTTCCCAGGTATGGTTTAATCCACCACCAAATATACTGGACACCAGGGATACCCGAAAAAATGATGTTAAATCCCACAACCCAACCCAACCCCTCTTTTCCCCCACACACATCATTCATAGCAGATGTTTCATGGGGGTTTTTTTTGCCATCAATTGTATATCTCAGAAAATTGTTATCAGGGTCAAGTACCATGTAGTTTGTTCCAGTATCCTTACTTCAGTATGTGTGCAGTTCTTCTTTCTATTTAAATTTGTAAAACTTTACTCTGATGACCTACAGCTGCTACTTTATGAGTGTAACACTCTAAGGGATTTCATATATATATATATGGCTGGGCTTTAATCAGAATCAGCCCCTTGGGATCATTGAAATACTGACCCTATATCCTGTGGACTGGTTACTGGTTAGCAGACCATAGAGTTTTCCAATATGGAATATAAAAGAGGATTCACTCTATAAGGTATCTGACCCTTAACGCCAATAAAAACACTCCCTACAAAAACAGACTCAGACTCCTATTCCCTTCCAAAAAGAATGGTCTGCAAGCTGAATCTGGAGTTGATAAGCGTATCTAAAACATGCAATGGAAATGATCTGTAAAAAGTTGAGTAGAAATGTGGCATCTTGCACAGAAACTTCAAATATAAAAATGTGCATGCCTTTAAAAAAACAAACTTTAAATTTAATTATTTTTTAAAAATCAAGTGTGATTATGAGGAGTTGAAAGAAAAACAGTTATGCTCATTTGTAAGGAGATTAAAATTGCAAACTGCACAGACCCAGATCTGCAATCACATAATTTGCCAGAAGATCTGGGTCTATGCAGTTTGCTAAAAATAATACATAGACCTGATCCACTGGAATGATATGCAATGGCTGATCTGGATCTATGTTGTTTGTAGGATGACTCAATTTATAAACAATAAATACATTCTCCTCACTATAAAAGCATTTTCCAATACATGTAACAACTGTACTTTATACAGAAAAACAAGGCAGATTCCTTTTTAATTACATTTTTTTTATATTTAAAGGCAACATGAAAAATTTTTTTTTAAAAATTCCATTTAATGTTTCGACATTGTAACCTTCATCAAGAATATGTTTCAGTTAAGTCTGACTATTATTCCTAGCAAGAGACACATTTAATAAAGGGCCATAACTCTGACAAAGGTAGTACTCAATGAATGATTGGTTTGGCTTTGTGGGGTTTATCAAAATTTTTCAGCACATGATAAGCTATATAAGACCAGTATATTTAGTGGATGAAGAACCCAGAAAGATTTAGGGAAGAACCAACAACAATTAGGGAACTAATGACAAGCCTTTTTATATACACACATTGCATCAAGATGAAACAAACTTAAATGGACAGAGATGAGCTGTGAGTGATTTTAAATCTTGGACCATCCTGAAATCCAGTGTACCACAAATGAGAAAAGGAGCTTCTGAATGCAGTGTGATCATTTGGTAAACACAGCATTGGCAAACACTGTCGATAATGGACTAATAGAATATACATTAGTGTTTGAACTGAGACAAGGAAATCCTAATCAAGGGATTATAAAATTTGTCTTCCCACAAGGCTATGCCTCTGGAGAGAAAAATAATGTAACCCCACAACTGGGATTTTCTTGTTTTGGTACAAGCACTGACATCTATTTTTGTTCTCACCCAATTTTTTTCCAATTAAAATATCTTGGCACCATTGCAATTAAGTAGCAGAGTCAATTTAGAGTTAATGATTCATCAGGTACTATTATTGCTTCACACTATACAAAGGTTATCAGGTTTGGTATTTATGAAAATCGGAATAATTATGCAAATGGAATCTAGCTACATATGCCATTCTTAGAAAAGGAAAAATCTTAAGAAAGAAGTTATAATTTTTATGTGTTGGAAGCATAAACAATGAGCATCTCTAGGCATATGCTTTTGCTTACACATACATGCCAAGTCTCACGATTTGTCTGGGAGTCTTTTGATTTTTGACCCCATCTTTTGATCTACCTATTTGCTGACAAGATCTCCCAGAAATTAGAAAAACCCACCAAGCATAGGTATTTCCTGCTAAAACAACAATTCGAGAAATAAACCTCGGATTTAATTTGTCCCAATTGAGAATAATATTCTGAAGTACTTCTATTCACATGACCATTTGATCTTTGACATGTAGGTTGCAACATTTGTGTAGTCATGTGACTTGGAATACAAATGGCAAGTTTCAGGTCAAATTTCATCAACGCTGTAGTTTTGGTTAGTCTGTCAGCGGATTAAAGATGTAACAAATGCTATACTCCCTATATCTGAGAAAATAAATCATATTCCTATCAATTTCATGCAGGTATATCTTGATGAAAGGTCATTATTAGACCTTCTATGAAACAGCTGCCCTATGCCGACACAAAATGGTGTCGGCGAATGCCAACTTTTCGATAGGGAATGGACTCTGACCCTACACCCCAACATAAATGTCTAAATATCAAAAATGGGGTGGCAAGGGTCAGAGGAAATGCTGACTACACAATCAAACATTTGTAGTGGGAGAAATGATTTCACAAGGCACTTGAAAAGTGTGCAGCACATTGAAAATGAGAAATCGTCACATAATGTGCCTAAAGTAACACAAATTTGTGCACCAACATCAGTAGACAGTGTTACTAAAGTAAAGGTTCTGTTTGCTAACTTTATGGCAGAACATAATTTACTATCTTTGGGTGCTGATCATTTTAGTGAGCAGTATAAAGTTATGTTTCCTGACTAGCAAATTGCTCAGAAATTTAACTGCAAAAGAACTAAGGTAACAAACATTGTTAACAATGCACTGGGTCCAATGTATGACAAGCAAGTAACTTTACTGTGCAAAGAAAATCCTGTCTCTGTGATGATGAATGAGTCTAATGACAGTGGTGATGAAAAGTGTGTAGCAATTCTTGTAAGGGTGTTTGACAGTGACATTCACAGAGTGACAACCAAATTCCTGGCTATGCCCATTTGCAATATTGGAACTGGTGAAAACCTTTTCAACTGTCTTCAAGAAGTCTTAACAGACAGAACCTATAATGGTTTAGTAGTGACAATGCAAATGTAATGGTTGGAAAGAAAAATTCTGTCCTCTCTAGAGTTCATGAACTTACCCAATCTCTCTAATTTTGAACACAAATCTCCCTGATTTGTTTCCAGAAAACTTGGCATGAATATGGGCTGACTTGCAGATGAGGGATATAAGGAGTCATTCTTGTTATAACTTTACCAAGGCACTTGACAAAATTGGCTTGCTCCAATTAAACTAAAATGTTTTCACATTGAAAAAAAAGCTCATTATGGTACAAACTGAAGTGTTATGATGCCAGAATTAGTCAACCAGAAACATGGTCCATATTTGAATGCAAAACAGGGTAAAGACAAAACAAATATATAATGATCTTCTGTCCATCATCTTGATTTACTAGGTACAAGTAAATATCATAGTCTCCATGACAACTACTTTGCTTCTGCTGACAGAACTTAAACTAGTTGGTCCAATCAATGACATCACAACCATACAAGGAACAGCCAATCAGTGATAACAGTGAAACATGTTTCTGGCTAAAAGTGAAACATGTTTCTGGCTAAAAGTGAAACATGTTTCTGGCTAAAAGATTGCTACAACATCCATTAAATCCCAGTTGTTCAATTACAAAAATTGCAAGATTGACATTATAAATTTGCTCTGCAATTAAATGACCTCCAGGTAAATAACTTAACATTTTTGCATAGGAACATGTGGCCATAAATTGACAGGCTTCTTCCATACCCAAAGAGTAAGTATGTCATCCACAAACTTTGGTCTGTGATGCTGATTTAATGTTATTGTGCAGATTACAGTGACCTTGGCCTTTGACTTGAATGACCCAAAAATCATTAGGCTTCTTCCTTCACCAAAATGTCATTGACAAAGTTTGGTCAATGTATGTGATGTAGAACTAATGTCATTGTTTGAAAATAGTTTTTAATCTTTCAGTCACTGTCATCTTGACCTTTGACCTTCATTTTTACAATATTTGGTGAACTCAAGTTACTGTGCAGAAATAATTTTTCTTGTTCTGTTCACAATGACCGTGACCATATGTATATTTGACCAATATATCAACATGTTCTTCCTTTCCCCATGTGAAAGCCATCCAGAAGGTCGACAAGTCGAGTTGCTGTGTAGAAATGAAATTGGTTATAAATAAAGATACACTGATAATAATATGCTTCGCATTATTGTGTGTGTCTAAAATGGAGAGGGGGATAAACTTTGGCATTACAGGAACCATTAATTAGCTCTGGATGGCTTTAACTCAAATATGTAGCTAAAATTAGGATGCAGTACATACAAAATACTATTACACTTGTGCTATGTTTAAATGAATCATCTACTTATTCGGTGAATACTATCCAAAATATCATGTCTTGACATATGTATCTCCCAGTCTGATATCCCTCCAGACTTTTTTCACTGACACTTGCCAAGATAATTAGAATTTACTTACATGCTTCTAAACATTTGATGATAAGTTTGCTAATCAGTAAACATGCCAAAGGTCTGCATTTGGTCTTATCAATTTATGTTATGCAAAGAGAATTCAATCACATTAATCGTCAACAAGGAATGTAGTTAAATCCTGAAAGCATGTGCATTATCCAGATGCTTATCTCAATTATGCTGTTAATGAATGCCTCAGACACAGGTTGTAAATCACACTAATTAATTATAGCATAGAAAATCCAATCTGCTTCCGATATGCATACGTGTGACACCTATGTGACTTTCACTTTGTAATATATACGTTTTCAAAGATTTACAACAATTGTTGCCTTAAATTATCACTGTGTAATCGAAAGTCTTAAGTTTTAATTTCAAGTAATATTTTTCAAAGAGAAACTAAGAATAATGGCATTCTTATTTATAAGTACAGTCCAAGAATAATGTTATTCTTATTTATAAGTACATTCCAAGAATAATCATATTCTTATTTATAAGTACAGTCCAAGAATAATGTTATTCTTATTTATAAGTACAGTCCAAGAATAATGGTATTCTTATTTATAAGTACAGTCCAAAAATAATGGTATTCTTATTTATAAGTACAGTCCAAGAATAATCATATTCTTATTTATAAGTACAGTCCAATTACAAAGAAGAGATACACTGACCCACCAAGATATAATAAAATGTTCAGTGTATATGATGTCTGTTTTACTGACTACACCTAACAAACTGAATCATAAAGCCCTGATTTGCCAGCACTTATGCTTAGTGTTCCAAGAATAAAGTACTAGGAAAGATGACTTCACACCATAAAGTCTTCTTCACTGGCCAAGGGTCATAAATCCACTTCTTTCCATTAGCATATGTAGTTATGTACCACAGTATTTTGAACAAGTGTTCTCATGTGAGTGAGAGAGTTACTGGCCTTATCAAGTAAACTCAAGAGACCATAAGGAGAGATTGTTACACCTGGTAGGTATTATAAATGATAATTTCCAATGTATTGACATGCCTCAATTTAAATTAACAACTACATGTAAAATGACTTAAATTTAAGTGGCTGAAACTGATGTGTATCATGTGACATCTACCGAGGCTGCCATGAGAATTCTCAATATTTCTTCTGGATAAATGTATCTCTAATTGAATCAGTTTCTATCAGTGGCATCTAATCATAAAGTCAAACAGTATAAAATGTACCATTTTTGACATGATATAATACCATGAGTCAATGTGGAATGAAGTGTAACACTAATACTTGGCTAACAAAGTATTGCTTTCCAGAAAATTCTTTGTCCAAGGTATAATATACTAATATAATAATTGCTGTGAAATAAAAATTATTACAGTTTTGTACTACCATTAGGATTGGACTGGAACACTACTTAGGACTAGACTGGTATAAACTGGTAAAGATCAATATTACATGCTATTAATATGATAACCAAAAACCATTCCATCATTTCAATGTGAAGTGTTCAAATTCCAATAAATGCTCAAGTTATCGTAAAAAAAAATTCTCAACAAATGCAATAAACTTTATGAAATCAGCTTTCTGAAAATAAATCATTGAGTTACACACAAAAGGAAGTATACAAAATAATGCTACATGTCTTAGACTACAATTGTCTTCACAGCCAATGGTCAGCTACCATGTTCCCAAATCATTAGCAAATAGAATAGTTCAGTGTAATAGTGTTCTCATATTATTGATGAATAAAACATTTCAGTGTAATAGTCATCCATTCAACTGAAAAATGGAACAATTCAGTGTAATAGTTATTCATTCCACTGACAAATGGAACATTTCAGTTTAATAGTTATTCATTCCACGGACAAATGGAACATTTCAGTGTAATAGTTATCCATTCCACTGACAAATGGAACATTTCAGTGTAATAGTCATCCATTCAACTGACAAATGAAACATTTTAGTGTAATAGTTATTTATTCCACTGACAAATGGAACATTTCAGTGTAATAGTCATCCATTCAACTGAAAAATGGAACATTTCAGTGTAATAGTTATTCATTCCACTGACAAATGGAACATTTCAGTGTAATAGTCATCCATTACATTGACAAATAGAACATTTCAGTGTAATAGTTATTCATTCCACTAACAAATGGAACATTTCAGTGTAATAGTCATCCATTACATTGACAAATAGAACATTTCAGTGTAATAGTTATTCATTCCACTGACAAATGGAACATTTCAGTGTAATAGTTATCCATTCCATTGACAAATGGAACATTTCAGTGTAATAATTATCCATCACAACTGAGAAATGGAACATTTCAGTGTAATAGTTATTTATTCCACTGACAAATGGAACATTTCAGTGTAATAGTCATCCATTCAACTGACAAATGGAACATTTCAGTGTAATAGTTATCCATTCCACAGACAAATGGAACATTTCGGTGTATTAGTTATCCATTCCACTGACAAAGGAACACTTCAGTGTAATAGTTATTCATTCCATTGACAAATGGAACATTTCAGTGTAATAGTAATCCATTACACTGAAAAATGGAACATTTCAGTGTAATATTTATCCATTCCATTGACAAATGGAACATTTCAGTGTAATAGTTATCCATTCCACTGACAAATGGAACATTTTGGTGTAATAGTTATCCGTTCCACTGACAAATGGAACATTTCTGTGTATTAGTTATCCATTCCACTGACAAAAGGAACATTTCAGTGTAATATTTATCCATTCCATTGACAAATGGAACAGTTCAGTGTATTAGTTATCCATTCCACTGACAAAAGGAACAATTCAGTGTAATAGTTATCCGTTCCACTGACAAATGGAACAATTCAGTGTAATAGTTATCTGTTCCACTGACAAATGGAACATTTCAGTGTAATAGTTATTCATTCCTCTGACAAATAGAACATTTCAGTGTAACATGGCTAAGGCAAATTAGGCAAACAAAACAACAATTTACAAGTAAAGATGCTTAAAAAACATTAAATGTATATTTTCAGTAAATATTGTGTATTAGAATTTGCATTATCACGACGCTTTCAAATCAGCTGCTAATACATAACTCTAATTGCCACTGTTAGCAGAAATGAATTTGTTATCATATAACCATATTAAGAATAGACTTCAATCCTCAAACATTAGACTCTTATACGCATTCAAACATAATACTGCTATACCCACTCAAACATAAGACTGTTATACCCATTCAAACAAAAGACAGTTATAACCATTCAAACACAAGACTGTTATACCCATTCCAACATAAGACTGTTATACCCATTCTTATACCCATTCAAACATAAGATTGTTATAACCAATCAAACATATGACTGTTATACTCATTCTTATACCCATTCAAACATAAGACTGTTATACCCATTCTTATACCCATTCAAACATAAGACTGTTATACCCATTCAAACATAAGACTGTTATACCCATTCAAACATAAGATTGTTATACCCATTCAAACATAAGACTGTTATACCCATTCCAACATAAGACTGTTATAACTAATCAAACATATGACTTATACTCATTCTTATACCCACTCAAACATAAGACTGTTATACCCATTCTTATACCCATTCAAACATAAGACTGTTATACCCATTCAAACATAAGACTGTTATACCCATTCTTATACCCATTCAAACATAAGACTGTTATACCCATTCAAACATAAGACTGTTATACCCATTCAAACATAAGATTGTTATAACCAATCAAACATAAGACTGTTATACCCATTCAAACATATGACTGTTATACTCATTCAAATATAAGACTGTTATACACATTCAAACATAAGATAGTTATACCCATTCTTATACCCATTCAAACATAAGACTGTTATACCCATTCAAACATAAGACTGTTATACCCATTCTTATACCCATTCAAACACAATACTGTTATACCCATTCCAACATAAGCCTGTTATAACTAATCAAACATATGACTGTTATACTCATTCAAACATAAGACTGTTATACTCATTCAAACATATGACTGTTATACCCATTCAAACATAAGACTGTTATACCCATTCAAACATAAGATTGTTATAACCAATCAAACATAAGACTGTTATACCCATTCAAACATAAGACTGTTATACCCAATCAAACATATGACTGTTATACCCATTCAAACATATGACTGTTATACCCATTCAAACATAAGATTGTTATAACCAATCAAACATAAGACTGTTATACCCATTCAAACATAAGACTGTTATACCCATTCAAACATAAGACTGTTATACCCATTCAAACATAAGACTGCTATACCCATTCCAACATAAGACTGTTATAACTAATCAAACATAAGACTGTTATACTCAATCAAACATAAGACTGTTATACCCATTTAAACATAAGACTGTTATACCCATTTAAACATAAGACTGTTATACCCATTCAAACATAAGACTGTTATACCCATTCAAACATAAGATTGTTATAACCAATCAAACATAAGACTGTTATACCCATTCAAACACAATACTGTTATACCCATTCAAACATAAGACTGTTATACTCATTCAAACATATGACTGTTATACTCATTCAAACATAAGACTGTTATACCCATTTAAACATAAGACTGTTGTACCCATTTAAACATAAGACTGTTATACTCATTCAAACATATGACTGTTATACCCATTCTTATACCCATTCAAACATAAGACTGTTATACCCATTCAAACATAAGATTGTTATAACCAATCAAACATAAGACTGTTATACCCATTCAAACATATGACTGTTATACTCATTCAAATATAAGACTGTTATACTCATTCAAACATAAGATAGTTATACCCATTCTTATACCCATTCAAACATAAGACTGTTATACCCATTCAAACATAAGACTGTTATACCCATTCTTATACCCATTCAAACACAATACTGTTATACCCATTCCAACATAAGCCTGTTATAACTAATCAAACATATGACTGTTATACTCATTCAAACATAAGACTGTTATACTCATTCAAACATATGACTGTTATACCCATTCAAACATAAGACTGTTATACCCATTCAAACATAAGATTGTTATAACCAATCAAACATAAGACTGTTATACCCATTCAAACATAAGACTGTTATACCCAATCAAACATATGACTGTTATACCCATTCAAACATATGACTGTTATACCCATTCAAACATAAGATTGTTATAACCAATCAAACATAAGACTGTTATACCCATTCAAACATAAGACTGTTATACCCATTCAAACATAAGACTGTTATACCCATTCAAACATAAGACTGCTATACCCATTCCAACATAAGACTGTTATAACTAATCAAACATAAGACTGTTATACTCAATCAAACATAAGACTGTTATACCCATTTAAACATAAGACTGTTATACCCATTTAAACATAAGACTGTTATACCCATTCAAACATAAGACTGTTATACCCATTCAAACATAAGATTGTTATAACCAATCAAACATAAGACTGTTATACCCATTCAAACACAATACTGTTATACCCATTCAAACATAAGACTGTTATACTCATTCAAACATATGACTGTTATACTCATTCAAACATAAGACTGTTATACCCATTTAAACATAAGACTGTTGTACCCATTTAAACATAAGACTGTTATACTCATTCAAACATATGACTGTTATACCCATTCTTATACCCATTCAAACATAAGACTGTTATACCCATTCAAACATAAGATTGTTATAACCAATCAAACATAAGACTGTTATACCCATTCAAACACAATACTGTTATACCCATTCAAACATAAGACTGTTATACTCATTCAAACATATGACTGTTATACTCATTCAAACATAAGACTGTTATACCCATTTAAACATAAGACTGTTATACCCATTTAAACATAAGACTGTTATACTCATTCAAACATATGACTGTTATACCCATTCTTATACCCATTCAAACATAAGATTGTTATAACCAATCAAACATAAGACTGTTATACCCATTCAAACATAAGACTGTTATACCCATTCAAACATAAGACTGTTATACCCAATCAAACATAAGACTGTTATACTCAAACATAAGACTGTTATACCCATTTAAACATAAGACTTTTATACCCAGTCAAACACAATACTGTTATACCCAGTCAAACAAAAGACTGTTATACCCAGTCAAACAAAAGACTGTTATACCCATTCAGACATATGACGTTTTACCCATTCAGACATATGACTGTTATACCCATTCAAACATTCAGACAAATAACTGTGATACTCAAAGACTGCAATACCAATTGAATTATAAGACTTTTATACAATACAAACACTTTCTAGAAACTTTTGCAGTATAATGATCCTAACATGCAATTATTAGAGATAGTCATGATGTCATAGCCAGTTCTACATTTCAGAGAGTACATTATAAAACCATGTCCAAATGACTTCCATGTGTCAGACAGTACAACAGAGATTTGATCGCTGCTAATAATCACCAATGGATCAGAGATTTATGTAAAATAAGTTAAATTTATACAGTATGGCTCTATAATGAGAAGTGGAAATTCCAGATTATATGACAATATTCTGTTTTGGGCTATAGAATCATTTATATAATGGACTAAGGCCTTATCATTGTTCATGGACAACTGCTGCTTTTACTCAACTCCTGCTGTTGGCTTTTATTGGTAAATTATAATAAAAGATTTTTTTAACAAGAACATCACATCAGTGACATTTTATTTTTTATATGTGAGTACAGTCATACAGGTAGTTTTGACACTTTGTGTTCAGGGAAATAGTTAACAAATTCTTTGGTATTAAAGTTGCATGATTTTATTTCTAACAGCTTGGATGTTACATGTGATGCAAGTGATGAAATAAGTGCATTAAGAACAAGCACGCAGAGAGTCACATGAGGGAATGCACATTACGAGGACAGAAGAGGGAATCATACCTGAATGAATTATACCAGTTGCCAGCAAGGAACGAATCCAGACCTGATAGTTTGAAACATAAGCTGAAACATGCAGAAGAACAAATAAGTACATTTGAGGAAAAGCGTCAAGAATGGAATGTAGAAAACTGTATGCTGACTGCAGCTTGCCAAGCCCTGAAAAGTGAGAGAAAGGCTATGAAAAGAAAGTTCAATAGGACAGATATGAGTAAAATAACATTGAAGAAAAAGCATTCAGATACACAAGAGCAAATAAATAATCAGGAAAAAGAATGGATGCTGCTGCAAAAATATTTGAAGAAAAAAGACAAAGAATTAGAAATTATTAAAGGTGAAAATAAATGCCTCAGACTTTGACTTTCTATTTGCAGAATTAAAAACATGAAATTAAACTCTGCCATCAACACACAGAAAATGAAATCAGATGCAAAACAATGTGAAGCAGCAGAGCTATCTACAAAGCTTTGATAAGCCAGTGAAGAAAGTGAAGATGACCAGAAGGAACTGGATAAACTAAGAACTGAAATAAAGGAACTAGTGGCAAGTTTTGAATACTTACAATCGTTACTAAATGACACAAACGAGTTGTCATTGCTTGATGAGAGAAGACTTCTTACCCATGAACTTTGCATCATGGATCTATTGAGTTCCAAAGTAGGTATTCAGCATGTTGGACCAGTTATTGCTGCAGTGTCAAAAATGTGTGGGAAAGTTATTGCAAATTTACCATGGAGAAAAACATCAGGAATGTAAATGATAGACTGCTAGCACTATCTGTGTGTCATATATCGGAGGAATTTGTTCTGAATGAACATTATACACAGATGAGACAACAAAATTAGGCACAAAGCTAGGAGGGTATTACGCCTCTGATAAAGGTAATTTTTGGGTGTTGGGAGGGTATCATGTATCTGATAAAGAAGGTAATTTTTGGGTGTTGGGTCTTCGGGAACTTATCAACATATCTGCACAGACGACACTTGATGTTTTTAAAGATATTCTAGATGATATTGATAGAATCAATAAAACCAATTCTCCGTTGATGGATGAAAGATATGCAGGACATGTTCTGCTGTCCAAAATAAAAAATAAGAGTGACAGTTCATCTACTGAGGTTACATTTAATGAGCTACTTTCTAAATACAGAAGTGAAATTCTACCAATTGTTATCGAGACGTTGGAGGAACTTGATGAATGTCAACAATCAGCAACATCAAGGGTGAACAACTTTTTCTGTGGGTTGCACTTGCTGGTTGGGTTTGCAAAAACTGCAGAGAAAATGTTCTTGAAATTTGAGGACGCTAATACTAACAAACCAGTAGAGGCAGCTGCGAACAAAACTGTTCTACAAAAACTGAATCTGTCACTGTGAACAATCCGAACAACAGCTAAAACTTTGGCTAAAGGAGCGGATGAAAAAAGTGACTGTTATAGAGCTTTCAAAAACTGCCTAGAACAGATATACAAGGAGAAATTAGAACACATTCAGGGAAATGGATTCAATATTTTCTTTCATGATGCTGAAATCCTTTATTATCTAAGACACGACATTGTTAATTTTCTTGTCAATGTTCATGGTACAATAAACCTACTTTTGCTTGGAGTGTCTGTTGATGCAAAAGAAAAGCTACATATTGCTGGATGTAAGGCTCTGAAATTATGCAGCAAGTTCGTCACAGCACCATTTTGGCGCTTAATTGAATCCAGTAGCCACACTTTAGATATAAATAGATACTACCTTGAAATGGAAGTTTTCATGGAAGCCGCTCCTAAAGATACAACTTCTTTCATGACTGGAAGTCACACTCCATTTTCAGCTAACCTGATTGACAGGAATGCCATATTCGAAAGCCTCATTGACAGAAATGACAATATTGACTATCTCGTGCACCAGTTCTTGTTTACCTCCTTGAAAAATTACCTTTCCAGAAGTGTTAAAGATCATTTGCCAGGAGGTATATTACAAGAACCTTTAAAAAACTAAAAAAAGAGAGAGTCAACAGCAAAGCACAAAAAGTTACTAGAACATGTATTTTCTTAGTAGACTCATGGATAAAAACAGACCAAATGCAAATCTGATCTGCAATGAGGCTTTCATAATGTTTACTAACAACAGGGCAGATGAATGGTTGAAAAAAAAAAACAGCAGATGAGAAAGCCCAACTTTTGCAAGATGCAAACATTTAGGCAGAAAACTGAGGGAGAAGTATAAAAAGAGAGTTATGGAAATAACTGCATGCAGGTTATAGACATTGAAAGATCAAAAACTGACAAAAGAAGAACTGGAAAAGAAGAAAATAAAAGAGAAAGAGAAAGTAACAGAGAAAATAATTTACTATGGGTTGTGGGATTGTCATGAGGCTATAAAAAAGAAGGCTTTTAGAAATACTGACAAACAAAAAAAAAGAAAAATGTCTGAAGTATGCAGTTACAATTTAGGAAATTGATTTTGCAGCAATCTTGTGAAGATTCCTGTCTTTAACATTTCCCATGGTGGAAATAAAAAAAGTGTTCAGGAGCTGCTCTTGACATTCCTCCTCAGAGTGACTTCAATGAAAGGTTATCACTCTTGACATTCCTCCTCAGAGTGACTTCAATGAAAGGTTATCACTCTTGACATTCCTCTTCAGAGTGACTTCAATGAAAGGTTATCACTCTTGACATTCCTCTTCAGAGTGACTTCAATGAAAGGTTATCACTCTTGACATTCCTCCTCAGAGTGACTTCAATGAAAGGTTATCACTCTTGACATTCCTCTTCAGAGTGACTTCAATGAAAGGTTATCACTCTTGACATTCCTCCTCAGAGTGACTTCAATGAAAGGTTATCACTCTTGACATTCCTCTTCAGAGTGACTTCAATGAAAGGTTATCACTCTTGACATTCCTCCTCAGAGTGACTTCAATGAAAGGTTATCACTCTTGACATTCCTCTTCAGAGTGACTTCAATGAAAGGTTATCACTCTTGACATTCCTCCTCAGAGTGACTTCAATGAAAGGTTATCACTCTTGACATTCCTCCTCAGAGTGACTTCAATGAAAGGTTATCACTCTTGACATTCCTCCTCAGAGTGACTTCAATGAAAGGTTATCACTCTTGACATTCCTCCTCAGAGTGACTTCAATGAAAGGTTATCACTCTTGACATTCCTCCTCAGAGTGACTTCAATGAAAGGTTATCACTCTTGACATTCCTCCTCAGAGTGACTTCAATGAAAGGTTACCTCTTCCTTCAGGCAAATATGTCAAACCTTACTTTCTCAAGGAGGAGCAATGGGTTTGTTACAGAGAGCATGCTATTTCAGCTGTACCAGGCTTTCCACAGTGTATAACATCATGTATGATGATGATGATGCCACATACACATACAAAATATTTGATGACTATTGCTCAGGTGATCTGGAAATCATAGGCAATACATGAATCATTGCTGACATTTGAGTTAGGAAACAAATCTCACAACATATGATAAATACAGAAACTCCTGTGTCCTTGGATGAGGCACTTTATACTGACTGCCTTATCAATACGCTGTGTATGCGCTGAATTACCCATGTGATCATAATATAATAAAACATGTTATGTCCATTTTACTCAAAAAATGCTGTAATTTTATTATTTCAGCATTAGCACCAGTCAAGGAGATAATGACTGTGGCTATAGTTATAGTACAGCAGAACCTGTCTTGAAAGATTTTTTTTTTTTTGCCACAAATGTATGGTCTCTCAAGACAGGTGGTGTCTCATAACGGGTAACAAAATGCTATATAATCAATAAATTTGTGCATGGTGAGTGTGATCTCTCAAGACAGGTGGTCTCACATAGCAGTGGTCATTCAAGACAGGTTTTACTGCAGTAGAACATAGTGACAGTGTTCTCATTGTGGTAGGCACTGCACATTTAAATTCACAAAGATTACATGTGGTAGCACATTTTATATTAACATAATCATTCAAGTACAGAAATAGTGTAAAAATTAACAGTATTGCTTCAGACTAAACATGTCCTAGTTTGCATACATTATTTAAAAAACAATAACCTTACTAATTTAAACATTACTAAAATATACTAAATAATTGTTTACATGCACAAGTTAATAATCAGATACACACTAGGTCATATTATAACAAATATGTAAATATTTAACTAATAATTTACTTTTTCTTTTCCTTGCGGTTGAACAATCCAGACACAGTGGTCACTGAAGTCAGATAATAAGTTAAATGTGCTACCTGCTAAGGTTTTTTTTCAATATTTTGCCAAAAGCTTACTTTATTTCATTGGTGTTTATAGGAAAAGGTAGATTGAGTTATTTCCCCCTTATATGGTCCCTTTGCAACTATCTGGGGTCAGTAAAAGGGCACATGTATTCTTCTGCTGTCTGATGTCAAATGTTACTTGTTATAGCTTTCATTGTTTATCCTAATTAAAAATGAAGCTATAGACATGTTTTTTGCCACTATCAAGAGTTATAGACTGTGTTCATTTTCATGAAATTAAGTGGGACCATATTTTTCTGAAAATTGAAAAAAAAATGCATTTTGTGAATTGCCCACCCACCTCCTCCTATAATATCCCTAAATCATGCCAAGGTGCGTCACAGAGACCATTGAGACTTCATTTTGATCATTCTTGGATGCATCTCCATTGAAAATTAGCTTGGTTTATTTGGAAAAGCGGTACTTCAGTTTTCATGTCCTATCCCTACCTGATGGTCTTTGATGATGTTTATCATTTTCCCCTCACCCCCATTCCAACCACATCTTTGCCCTGAAAAGAAATGCTTATGTAAAGGGCACATAAAAGCCTCCAATAATTAAAGTCTCCACTGCAATCTGTGGTTTTTAATTTCACTGCATTGTGCATTTGGATTCAAGAAATCTGACAAGGCAATTCTAGATAACATCTTTGGTGAAAGATAACACAGTGGTTGATAGGTAACATTATACTACTTTTATGCTGATAGATTCTACAAGGAGCCGCTTAGTTCAATTTGAAGAAAATCATTTCATTTAAACAAACAAATTCAGACTGATGAAGGTGACACTGCACTGGATCATAAAGAACACAAGGTCTTTGTTTGCCAAACCATGAGCAACTAGTTAGTCATCATTTGTATAAATATTAATTTACAGAAAAAGTGTTCAAAAATATTTTGTCACACAGCCACACAAGATATCATTTCAATGAAAAACTGAGGGAAGGAAAACAGAGTTGAATTAAGTAATAATGAATTTCAGTTTTGCAACTAACAAATTTATGCATTCGTTACTTTATGGAAGCATTGAAATTAGGTGAAATTATTGAACTAGATTGAACATTTTTAATAATTTTAAGTTTTTAGATCATAATTTAGCATACTTGGGCTCACAAGCATGGTGGCAAACACAGTATTGCTGGAGGTCAATCTGATTACAATTGGCATCAATAAAAATTCCTGTTCTGGTGACCTTTGTAATTCACAGTTCAGTTACATGTATTTTTTGTTGCCTATAAAACAATGCATTGCATTGAATGAGTTAGGCCTAAAAAAAATCTTTTTTGTTTCCAGTTTCTCAATTGATTGTATATTCTGCCTGCCAACCCTAAATTATATCCTACCATAAAATAAATTTATTTTTAAACAAAGATCCCGCATTTTCTGAATGCTTTTAGCAGTCTGGATAACATTTTCTTTGTACTGTACATACACCTGTAGGTAACTGGAATCAGTACACAATTAATAAAATCAGGTTCAGTACCCATGAATGTAGTCCCAGTTTATTTTTAGATCACCTTTTCCTGTCTAAGTTTGGTGGTGATACTAGAGTCAGATTTTGGCATTCTTGGCAAGGATTTAAAGGCAATTGTTTATTCTTTAAAATGTGAGCTTATGGTGTGGTTGTCTGTGTGTATTTTGGCGACAGTGCACATTGAGTAATAAGGTCATGGTGATGATCCAGAAGTGAAATCTGTGTTCCCTTGCCTGGTGTTTTGTTTACAATTCAGCCTCTCAAAAAAATGCAGGTCAACCCTTGACAAGAACTAAACCATAAAGTTATCTTTGAAGGTATTTTAGATTAACATATGATTTGTTTTGATTGTCACACAGTGGAAAGTTCAGTACAAAGAAACAAATGTAGAGACAATATAGTCAAATTAATTGTGTTCTATGGCCAACTGTGTCATACATCACACTCATTAAAGGATTTATTTATTTTCCAAATATTTAAGCCCCTAAAGGACACTGATTAGATAGTAAGATTTAATAATGGCTACCTATATGTGATGTTAGCTAATCATAATCATCATCAAATTTACTTCAAGTTCAATAAACAAACGCAAATTAATTAACTCTCTACCAAATGGACTGCTGCATGTGTGGTTAAGAGTTACTGCAACACCTTGGACAAAATCTATAGACATTACCAGTGAGAAGAGTAATAGTGCAATGTTTTAAAATAGTTGAATACATGTTAAGAATAGTTGTCAATAAGTAGATTCTTTCAAATGCAGCTGTATAAATTACCTTTCTTCAAGACTACCAATATTTTGAAAAGTGGTTTAAGACATTACTTATGAGGTTTTAACACATATCAACATGTGCAATGGAGAAAACACTTTGTATTTCATCACTACTTTTTGCACACCAATGTGGATCATTCTTAGCATTCTTCTCAATTCAGAAAAGAAACAGTTATTTTATATAAGAGTTTTATAAATGAGACGAACATTTAATATGAGGAAAAACTAAGTTTTGTTGTTGTTTTATCAGCTTTATATTGATGCTGTAATTTCATAATATATATATATATATATATATATATATATATATATATATATATATATATATATATATATATATATATATATCATAAAATTTCTACTCATCCTTGAGCACCACCACCCCCCGAAGTGTGCCAATTAGGAATATTAAGTTCATCTTAAAAGTTGATTCTTGCTTCTCCATAATTAACCTTTTTGAAGAAACAATGCTTTTCATGCACAAAGTATGCTTTTACTTCATTCCTTTCCTATCCTTGATTACATTGAGTTATTAGGACAAATCACTCATTAATAAATTAATTTCTTTAATTATGCTACTTATGAAAACAGTGTTCAATGATACATGGTTTTGATCATAGCTCTTAAGATCCTGCTACCTTTAATATTTTTTTTATTTGACCCGCTTTACTTGAGTTACCCAACTGATGTCTCTGCTTAAAAAGTGTTACAAGGTGTTTTGTAAATCTGAGTCAGGCAATTTTCATTTATTTAAAAAATCCCATAATTCCTCATTCTGAATGCTATGAATGTTAATATTAAATTGGACTGAAATCTTGATTTTTTTTTTATCCACACCCCATCACTCCACACTCATAGACATATTCATTGAATATTTGGATCCTAAACACAATAAAAGGGTATGTTACATATGTATCTATCAAATTGTTAGTTGCTGTCACTATAAAGCTGTTAGTACATAATGCAGTCAGCAGTTATGGATTCACCTATATGAATAAATTACAGGTGGATAATTATTTATTACTTACAGTGCTTAGTTTGTTCTTAAGTTTGAGTTTTAGTATGCAAATATTCTCTGTGCAAATAATTTCAGTAAAAAAATAATTTTTATTTGGATATATGGTGTTTGAAAAATTACTAGGTATGAAAATTTACAGACACATTAAGTCATAAAAAATTGGCTTCAAGGCATTTATGGATCTGACATTTTAAATTTGGCATCAAGGCATTTATGGATCTAGGCAGGTTAAAACACTGATAATTTTTGACGGGATTTATCTTCACAATCAAACTCTGAGTAAAATATATCTTCATATTCCCACTCTAGAACCAACAAATCTCTTAAATTTCTAACTCTACAGTAACAAGAGTACCAAGAACCAAAACTCTATTTAATGTACTCCTCTATTTACATGTTAGCAGTGCTTGGAAAACTGGAGAATATTCACCAGTTTATGGCCTGACACATGGTAAATGTATGTGATCTTGACCTAAAAACTAATGTACAGAAAGAATTATTTTCTTATTAGATTTACATGTAAACAACCTCTGACATTTAAACCCTAGCATCTTCTGGTTTTTTTGTTACTCAAATTGCCCTACATCCAAAGTTTGGTCAAAAAACCTACTGTAGGACATTATTTACATTATTTTGCAAAACATATTTTACTTTGAACCATGATGACTATGGCATATGAACCCTCAATTCCCAAAGGTTTATTCCAAACCTCAAGTACAAACTGTCCATAAACTTTAACACAATTGGTCTAGAACTAACATTATTAGATTGAAGTTAATGTGACCTTGACCTTTTATCTTCTATCACCAAAGTCAATAAGCATCTTCCTTACCCTAAGTGCAAGCAATCCACAAAGATAGGTAGAATTAATATCATGTGCAAAACCCAATTTTTCTCCTTTCAGACTCTGACTTTGACCTTTGACCTTTGACCCCATAATCCTAATGCTCCATTCCTTCCACAATCATTATTCTTCTATTTTAAATAAAAGCGATCCATGAAGATTGGTAACTGTAGATGATTGCAAACTGAAGTTATTATGCAGAAAAGTTAACAGACACCATGCCAAGAGGTAGGTATATTGAAAGTATCTGAAAAACTATATACAATAGACTGTTTTCATGAGAAGGCTTCCAAAACCTGAGAAACAAAAAAATCTCCTATGTAAATAGCTGGGAAGAAGACTGGAGATGATTGCATGTGGTGGCCACTCAGGAGAAACCTAGGAGACCCATTCCATGTAACCTCTGAAGTCTGTGAACTGTGGAGTTTGATGAAAGGTAAACATTAACATGTGGCTTTCCTGTATACATTAATCTTCATGCTTTTATATCAAGATCACATGATACTACATCCAAAAACAAACAATGAAAAGATCTCCACAATACTCTTTGATTGTTTTCTTTGTGCCATCAAGAATTCCTTTCCCATAAGAAAGAGAACCTGATCCCATTTTGAAAAATGCTAGAAAGCAATTCAGAACCCAATTTTTTTTTATGTTAGTAGTTTGCTGTAGCTCTTCCAACCAATATGGAGTAAAACCAAATAAAACAGTTTATTCACTAATTACAAAGTAAAACTCACAACCCGATCCAACATGACACTTCTGAATACACTGGTTTTTAAAAAAAAATAGAAATGTGAAACGATGATCATAGTTTCAAGACACATCAATACCAAAAAGATAATTAAGTACCACAGTAATGGGTGCAGAGTGCTTATCTGGAGAAAAAAACAGAGAACAATATTTAGACAGGCTGGGCAGGTTTTGAACTTTGAACTTGCAACCCAACACTTCTGAGTTTAGCATTTCATTACAGAGCTGCCATAGCTTCCCAAAAAGTCCCTAGAAAGTCCCAAAAAGTTAATAAAATCATCAGTCCCTACAAGGGACTCATGCTCTACTTGACAAATGGAATTTCAAGAAATTCATGACATTTATTTCATGAATTTAAAAATTTATTTCTTTATTTTAACCGCTGTGTGCTTCAAACCATCTCTGATATTCTTCACCAATAAAAAAAAGTTAAAATTAGCTGCTGTCAGTTTGGCAACATTTCCTTCAGGATATAGAAGACAATAATTGATTCACTTGAAGTCTTTTGGTGAAACCCCATCCATGTTATGAACCCCACCCATGTTATGATGTTCATCCATTTAGGAGGAATAATGACAGTCATAGTGGTAGCCATATTGGATGTATGAATTGCTGATGTGGTGGCCATATAGGATGTATGAATTGCTGATGTGGTGGCCATATTGGATGTATGAATTGCTGATATCTTGGGCATATTGGATGTATGAATTGCTGATGTGGTGGCCATATTGGATGTATGAATTGCTGATATCATGGCACTATTGGATGTATGAATTGCTGATATCATGGCACTATTGGATGTATGAATTGCTGATATCATGGCCGTATTGAATATCAAATTGGCACCATTTTCATTGAGAATCCACTAAGCATCAGTGAAAAACCTCAGGCTGATATGAGTAGTAATAACATGATTTTCTTTTCAATATGGCCAATGGACAGTGAACATACTGGATATCATATTAGCACCATTTAAGGCTAAAAGGACGTAAGAATTTTTTTGATGAAAACTCAATATAAATAAAACTTTTTCTTTATAATGTAATTTCCAATATGGATGCAATCATGGCATTAATAGATGTGAGATCAGCACCATTGTTATTCAAGATCCTACAAAGTCTTTTAATAAAACTCCCTGTTGATATGAACATCCATGTAGGAGTGGCAACGACATTTTCAAAATAGCCAGTCTATTGACCACTCTATTTTATGTGTGAGTTTAATTTAAGACCAACTAGACAACCAGATAAATGAGTGTGTAAAGTTTTGTGACAATCCTCCAAGTGGTTTAGGAACTACAGTAGCAATAACCATCTTGTGTTGACAGACAGAAGGATGAAATACAATGGACAGAAAAAAGACTAACCCATAATCTCTTCTGGTCTATAACCAGTAAAGCCATAAAAAAAAAGATAAAATTATAACTTTCATAAACATGACATTTTACACTCTCTGATTAATGTACAATGTCATATGTATGGCTGATTGCAGATGTTAAAGTGTATATGAGGAAAACAGCAAAGGAAATTACAAGTTAATGACAAAGCAGGATTGTCAAAATTTTGACTATGATACTTGTCAGGTTCATAAATAATAGAAATTCAATGACAGATAAAAGGCAGGGTTGTCAAAACTCAAGACTAATTGTCATGTTCATGAATAAAAGAAATTCAATGATATAAAAGACAATATTAAAGCAAATTTTTTAATTCCAATACAAGTTGTGTTCTTGTCAAAATGTTTGAAATGACAACCAACACTAAATTGCAAAACTCTGAAATAGTTTCATATTGGTTTTATAAATATAATCAAGTAAAAAAAAAAATATATATATATATATATATATATATATATATATATATATATATATATATATATATATATATATATATATATATATAGTTATATATATATATAGTTATTTATATATAGTTATATATATATATATATAGTTATATATAGTTATATATAGTTATATATATATATATTACTATATATATATAACTATATAATTATATATATATATATATAGGTATAGTTATATAGTTATATAGTTATATAGTTATATAATATATATATATATATATATATATATACATATATATATATATATATATATATATATATATATATATATATGTATAACTATATAACTATATAACTATATATATATATATATATATATAACTATATATAACTATATAACTATATAACTATATAACTATATAACTATATATATATATATATATATATATATATATATATATATATATATATACTATATATAACTATATAACTATATATATATATAATATATATATATATATATATATATATATATATATATATATATATATATATATATATATATATATATATATATATATATTTCACAAAATATAATGAGCTAAATAGAACATACAGCCTACTTGCCTTCTAAGCTTGCTTATAAGTCTATACTAACTACAAAGATCCATAATACAATGTGCCTGCAGATCAAGGTCAGTTGTTTTTGTTTAAATAATTCCTCCTAACAAGCTGCACAGACCCAGATCTGCCATTTTTTTTGTGATAGCAGAGCTGGGTCAGTGCAGTTTACAATTAGGATTATCATTTAATTGAGTACATTTAGTACCTTGTCTTTTTATGCTTCAATTTTGTTTCCAATATTTTTTATTGATCTTTTATTTTAAGCTATATAACAATAATAACAAATAATAATGCTTTATTTATTAAAAAGGGTAACTCAGTCCACTTTTCCTAGGCCTTTATTTAATTTTGTGTACAGTGTATATATTGTTAAACAAGTTGAGATAGAATACTTATTTCTTATGTATAATGTAGTGAAGCAATTATTTCTAAAAGCATTGATAGAATTGTTTACATTAAAAGGCAAGATGTTCCAGACAAGAGACCCTTCTAATCTAAATTTTATTCTACTGGAATGTAACTAGAACATAAAGTGACAGCAGAACTGGGTCTGTGCAGTTTGTGGCTGAAGTCCTTTTTTAAGCAAATACATATGGTAAGTCAGTATTTAGGTCATGTACGACAATAATTTCAATACCCTGATCAGTACTCACAGCTTCCTTGTTCAAATTTGTTGATCCAGTCAGCTGCTGAATTCGAAGGCTAAACAATATGAAATGACTTTTGAACCTGTTAGATTGATGTCTACACAATACTTTCATTATCTCCAATTTCAAGACCAGTCAGTCTATGAACATTTAATGATTTGGAAACATAAATCATCAAAAAACCTACCCCCTCCTAATTTTGTCTATCATCTCTTTCCAACACATACCTATTTATATATAGTTTTGTGGGTTGTTGTTGTTCCATCAGCAGTTGAAAAGAAAATTTCACAGATGCCCAAGACATTAGTTTATCCTTTCTTATATATAACAAGCCTAAATTCAGCTGGTTTTGGTGGGATGTCTTGTATTTAAATTAGAAATTCTCAAGTCTTTCTTGTTGAGTCTGAAAGCAGTGCATCTATTTACATTGATGACTGTCTATTCCTGGATTCTGCACTATTTGAGATTTGGCACCAGTGCATGTAATATCATAGGCAGTTTTTTATCTATGCATGCATCATGCATCCAATACGCAAACTTTTTTGATTTGATGGACAAAAATCGTCACTGGTACATAAACTAACACACCTCAATTTTTGTTTCTTCTAATTAACACAAAATAAAGGTTTGGTCTAACTACTTTAATGGCTAGGACACAACTCTTCCAAACTTTGTCTGATTAATCAATGCCCCCCCCCAATCTGTGTTGAAACTGATAGATAATATGTGGATTTGACCAATTCATTAAAATGTGCAATTTTGCTGCATACAAATCTTTCCAGAACAAACCTGTGTATTCTTCACTTTAGACACATACCAGTAACTGGTAACAGCCATACCAAGTGCAAAATTCAAAATGACCATAGGACAGATGGTTGTGCTATTCCAGGTAGATTTACAAGTCATCAAACATAAGATTCCTCTGGAAGTATAATAATATGTCACCAAAAGAACTCTACAGCCGACAGTAGGTGCACAGCCATGAGAAATACCCACAGCTAAGTGTATAAAATACACACCGATGTGAACAGATAAACTTGGATACAAATAAATTTGGATGCAGATGATAGCAGCTTTTAATGAATAGGTAATATCAGCCCCTCATCCAAATATCAACATTATCACAGGTGAAGGGTTGATTTATCAGCCTATCCAAAACTGAGAAAACACACACACACACAAATTTCTTACATTAATGTTATCATAAGACATAGGGTGACAACTAATTGTGGAGCCTGGAGTTGACATTATGTGACTGTAAATATCAAATCATTTGTAGCAACAGCATGTTAGAACCATGTAATACCGAACCCAAGAAAGAGCTAGAAAGTAAACGTGGCTTTAAAGTGATTCTCATAAGGAACTATTATTTTATGCACACTACTGACCTGCAGTGAAACAACAATTTCCATTTGTTAATTGTATGCCTTGTGTTAATTGTATGCCTTGTGTTAATTGTATGCCTTGTGTTAATTGTATGCCTTGTATTAATTGCATGCCTTGTGTTAATTGTATGCCTTGTGTTAATTGCATGCCTTGTATTAATTGTATGCCTTGTGTTAATTGTAGGCCTTGTGTTAATTTTATGCCTTGTGTTAATTGTATGCCTTGTGTTAATTGCATGCCTTGTGTTAATTGTATGCCTTGTATTAATTGTATGTCTTATGTTAATTGTATGCCTTGTGTTAATTTTATGCCTTGTGTTAATTGTATGCCTTGTGTTAATTGCATGCCTTGTGTTAATTGTAGGCCTTGTGTTAATTGTATGCTTTGCATTAATTGTAGGCCTTGTGTTAATTGTAGGCCTTGTGTTAATTGTATGCCTTGTGTTAATTGTAGGCCTTGTGTTAATTTTATGCCTTGTGTTAATTGTATGCCTTGTGTTAATTGCATGCCTTGTGTTAATTGTATGTCTTGTATTAATTGTATGTCTTATGTTAATTGTATGCCTTGTGTTAATTTTATGCTTTGTGTTAATTGTATGCCTTGTGTCAATTGCATACCTTGTGTTAATTGTAGGCCTTGTGTTAATTGTATGCCTTGTGTTAATTGTAGGCCTTGTGTTAATTTTATGCCTTGTGGTAATTGTGTGACTTGTGTTGGCCCAAGAAAATCTCAGGGTTCAACTGAAAATGGTGTCAATGGCCAAAATAATTAAAATAGATCTGAAACATGAAGTTATATTTCAGACCACATTTATGACCGACCAATGATAAAAGTAATTGTTATCTAACAAGGGGAGGTTACTCATAAGATGAAACATAATTTTGTGCAGCAATTGTTGAAAATGGCAAATTTTCAAAATGAAGTCAAGTCTATTCTCTGTCCTGAACAGAATCTTAATTTAACCACCTTTTGGAACAGGCTTGAGACTGAGAAACAGAGAAATTAGATGTTCATCAAGATTGATGGGAAAAAAAAGTATCTTCAGTTTTGAAGAAGCTTTGAAGAAATGGAAGAAAACAAAAGAGACAAGAATCTATGAACTTAAAAACATGAAATGATTTGTTACATTGTGAACAGTTTACTGAGTCAAAGACTTGCTCATTGAAAACATGGCATGATGGGATATGCTCTTCTTTGCCTGCTTCTTAGATTAATACCTTCTGGTAACTACTAACTAGTGTAATGTTTTCTTGCATAAAAATATATAAAACATGCCTTACTGTATTTAGTTTCTTTATATAACTAATATTTTTGTTGTGTATTTAAACAATATAATTATTTTTAAAAATTACTAAAGACTAATCATTGGATTGAATAAGAATCATAGATTTGAATTTTTACCTCACAGTTTTTTGTTTTGATGAGTCAAATGACTTAAATGAAGGCATTTGTAGATCAAGTATTGTATGGGACCCATAAAAAATAGACATTGTAGCTGCAGCATTGTTTTTAAATTTTACATATCTCAGTTCACTTGCCTAACTTAGAAATTGTTTTTTCTCACAACTAGAGAAATACTAATCAGATTTAATGAAGAACAAGATCTCTGAAAGGCCTCAAGATCTCTATAAAGGCCCCCATAATCTCTATAAGGCCTCAAGAGCTCTATAAAGGCCTCCATAAATCTCTATAAGGCCTCAAGATCTCTATAAAGGCCACAATCTCTATAAGACCTCATGATCTCTATAAAGGCCCCCATAATCTCTAAAAGGCATCAGAATCTCTAAAAGACCTTGTGATCTCCACAAGGTCCCAAAGTCTCTAAAAAGGCATTAGGCTATCTATAAGGCCTAATAGGATATCAAATGGGCTGAATGATCTCTAAAAGACCTCAGTGTCTCTATTAGGTCCCAGAACTAGCTTAGGAAAATCCCCAGGGGGCCTTGACAATTCATTTATGTGAGAATGCTGGGGTATATATCTATTAAAAAAAAAATTTAGAAACAAATTGGTGAAGTTAGAAATTTTAATAATTTTTTTAAAAAAATATTTTGAATTGGAAATAGAACCATTTAAATTCAATTTCTAAAAACACTAAACTTGTGAATCAATGATACTTAACATGGTGTAAAAATGTTTATATAAGACACTTCAGTATAGTGAAAGTGTATATTGGACACAAATATAATCAAACAATGCAAATATCAGACAATTAAATGTAATCAAGCAATGTCTATATGGGGGAGATTACTATAGTGAAAGTGTCTATATATTACACTTTAATATAGTGAAACAACGTATATTGGACACTTTAATATAGTGAAATAGTGTCTGCATAGGACACTTTAATATAGTGAAAGTGTCTATATATATATATATATATATATATATATATATATATATATATATATATATATATATATATATATATATATATATATATATATATATATATAACACATTAATATAGTGAAAGTGTCTATATAGAACACTTTAATATAGTGAAACAGTGTCTATATAGGACATTTTAATATAGTGAAAGTGTCTATATATGATACTTTAATATAGTGAAACATTGTCTATATAGGACACTTTAATATAGTGAAACAGTATCTATATAGGACATTTTAATATAGTGAAAGTGTCTATATATGATACTTTGATATAGTGAAACAGTGTCTATATATGATACTTTAATATAGTGAAACAGTGTCTATATAGGACATTTTAATATAGTGAAAGTGTCTATATATGATACTTTAATATAGTGAAACAGTGTATATATAGGACAATTTAATATAGTGAAAGTGTCTATATATGATACTTTAATATAGTGAAACAGTGTCTGCATAGGACACTTTAATATAGTGAAAGTGTCTATATATATATATATATATATATATATATATATATATATATATATATATATATATATATATATATATATATATATATAACATTAATATAGTGAAACAGTGTATATATAGGACATTTTAATATAGTGAAAGTGTCTATATATGATACTTTAATATAGTGAAACAGTGTATATATAGGACACTTTAATATAGTGAAACAGTGTCTATATAGGACATTTTAATATAGTGAAAGTGTCTATATATGATACTTTAATATAGTGAAACAGTGTATATATATGACTCTTCAATATAGTGAAACTATGTCTATATAGAACACTTCAATCAGTGTATCCCCAAGGGGTATAAAACTGAGGGTAAAAAAAAAACTTTGGTATCAGAACTGGGGGTCAAAAATGTACTAACAAATTGTCATCTGATCTATACTTTTTCATTGCATCCTGCACAACATTCTCTCTCTCTCCTCTCTCTCTCTCTCTAAAATATAAATAAACCAACACGCACAATCAACACACAAATGCATTATCTATTCAAAGAATAATTTTATTAGTTCATTTTCCTTTGAGTTCAAAGTAGTACTTTTACAAGTACTCTTTATAATATTTTTGTAGCAATATTATAGATCAACACATTATGTATAAGCTAATTCAAAAAATATTTTAATAAATCTTTTTAACCAAATTAATTTACTGCCTGTCATAAAATGTGTACTAGCATCAGTTTCATTGTACTTCATCTTAAAACAAATTTGTCCAAAAATCAGAGGCTAATGATTCATTTTCTCTTTAATAAGTTACACTTGAACTTTTAGATCTTTCTTTCGTTGCAGCAAAGTTAACAACAACCCCCTGAATTTGTAATCCAAATAATGGATTTGTCTCAGCAGGTTTGCTTATTTCTTTGTTCTGAAAGAATGTCTTAGGTAATAATGTGTTCAAAAGATATCTTGTGGTGATCAAAAGCAGATTTTAAAAAATTCATAAATGCTGTCATGAAAGGATTATTCACTTGTGCAGTCTTCAGACTCACAAGATCAGAAGTCACACCAGTAATCCCAATGAATGGGCTGTATTCCAGTCAAGGGAATATTTTCCATTTTTCATTAAAGTCAGATCCTCATTTACTCTTTCGTGTTCTGCTTCTTTCACTTTCTTTGCTAATGATTTTTAGTGCACACTGTTTTAATCTTGAGATCACATTTTATTGTACCAAGCATGGATTTTAAACATCTCTATGACATCTTGCTTAGCTCGATAGAATCATATGAGAGCTTGTAAGATATGGGGAAGCTACTCTGTTATAATATTGCCTATGGTAGTCTGGTTCTCTGCTTTGTATGCTCAGTATAGCAGAGTGCAACACAGGGAGCATATAAAACAGGAAACCATTATCAAAGTATACACAATGCCATCTCTAATCCAATTCATTGAATTTTAAATAAATCCTGATTGTATTTTACAAATCCTTTGAGTTAAAAAATGCACAGCAAAAAATTGTGTGCATGTTTTCTTCAGTGTGCCACCCAGATGCACAACTGTGCATAATGGGAGACATTACTTTAATATAGTGAAAGTATGAGAGTGAACCATCAGATCTTAAGAGTAGCCAAAATAGAGTGACTATTTTACCTTCAAACTACTGCAACTTGGCCCAGTGACCATTTTACCATCAACCTGCCATCACTTGGTCTAGTGACTACCACCAGTGCCATCCTAACAACATTGTAGGCTCTGGGCAAAGCAATACACTGGGGCCCTTATTATTCATTAACAATAAGGGCAGCATGATACCCCTAGAAACATAAGGCCCTTAAGACAGCACTGTCTACCACAACTTGACTCACAGTCTCTTCTACCATCAACATACCACAACTTGGTCCAGTGACTATTTTACCATTAAACTGCCATAGCAGTGACACTGTGACTATTTTACCAACAACCTGCCACAACTTGGCCCAGTGACTCTTCTACCATCTACATACCACAATATGGTCCAGTGATTCTATGACCATACTGTACTACAACTTGGCACAGTGAATTTGAAAGAAACTGGTATTGATGATGCTATTTTAGTTCCAAAGAAAATATAATAATGAAAATAGTTATTTCAATATTACATTACATTTTCTTTGGTTAACATAACTAGTCTGCAAATAAGAATTAATTATATTAGCAAATTTGCAAATCAGTATTAATCATACATTAAAATTTGCAAATTAGTATTATTGATATCAGCAAATCCAATTCAGCATTACTAGCTTTTCTTTCTACTTGTCTTCTTACTTGGCTCTTCTGCTGTTATTCAGTGAATTATCTATTTTAAACTTTAACTTATACATCCATTTAGTGTTTAATTAATTGAGTGAGTAATGGACTAATCTGCAGATTATTTTAACATGTCACAAAACAGAACTATGCACAGCACCTGCCATGATGCACCATTATAAAAAGACTGGTTATATATTTTATTAAACCATCTAGATTGAGGTAATTTGCCACCTTCTTGCAGGGCATTCTGTGTAACAGACTAGACAATAAATTTCCTTCTGTTTCAATTCTGTTCAGTTTCTTTATTATCAGTGTGTCATCACACACAAACACACACACACACACACACACACACACACACACACACACACACACATCCTGTGCATTGCTTGGAGATGTCCTATTGTCTGAACTGATTGCTCATTGATTACATAAAGTTACAGTATTTAATTAAACACTAAAAGTATTAAAATGAGTGGTGTTTACTTGAACACTGACTACTAAAAGTTACAGTGTTTAAGTGATTGCTGACTACATATAGTTATGATGTTTAAATGAATACCAATTATTTAAAGCTAGCATTTGACTGAAGTTAGTGTTCACTTGGACACCAACTACTTAAAGATACAGAGACTAATTGAACAATGACTAATAAAAGTTAGTGTTTAAATGATCACTGACTGCATAAAGTTTAGGTGTTTAATTTATCAAGGACTACTTGAGGTTACGGTGTTTAAGTATCAAGGACTACTTGAAGTTATGGTGTTTAAGTATCAAGGACTACTTGAAGTTATTGTGTTTAAGTATCAAGGGCTACTTGAAGTTATGGTGTTTAAGTCTCAAGGACTACTTGAAGTTACGGTGTTTAAGTATCAAGGACTACTTGAAGTTATGGTGTTTAAGTATCAAGGACTACTTGAAGTTACAGTATTTAAGTATCAAGGACTACTTGAAGTTACGGTGTTTAAGTATCAAGGACTACTTGAAGTTACGGTGTTTAAGTATCAAGGACTACTTGAAATTATGGTGTTTAAGTATCAAGGACTACTTGTAGTTACGGTCTTTAAGTATCAAGGACTACTTGAAGTTACGGTGTTTAAGTATCAAGGACTACTTGAAGTTATGGTGTTTAAGTATCAAGGACTACTTGAAGTTATGGTGTTTAATTTATCAAGGACTACTTGAAGTTAAGGTGTTTAATTTATCAAGGACTACTTGAAGTTATGGTGTTTAAGTATCAAGGACTACTTGAAGTTATGGTGTTTAATTTATCAAGGACTACTTAAAGTTACGGTGTTTAAGTATCAACCAAATAATGCATCCCACCATAAAGCATTTCTCCACCAACCTTCAATAATTCAAGTGCTTTGAGTAAAAACAGACGATAATTTGACTTGAATTAGAGCAGAGGACAATCTGACTTGGAACTTAAGCAGATGGTTTGACTCAGCAACTGACCAGAATGATACATGTAATTTGACTTGGAGTCAAACAAGAAGATATTGGTAGTTTTACTTTCAACAAGAACATACAATGGTTGTACTCTGAGCAATTCTCAAATATTTCTCTCTGATAATCAACATTTTCAAAACTGAGATCATCATTTTATTCTGGGGGTGGGGGTGGCTCCATTCAATCTTATAACAGACAATTCTTATTCCAAATATGCTGAGTTTTTTTTAAAAAATTTTAAATGCCTTTTGTAGTCAACAATTCTCTTGCTGTTTATGTTGTTGCTCATTCATGTAAATTTGCACAGAAAAGATTGTATCATTGCAAGTAGAATCACATGTAACAAAAGTCTCCTGAAATTGGCTTAGAAACTGATACCTCATACATTTTTAAGAATGAAATAGATAAAGAGAGATTAAATCTTTCAGCATTTTGTTTCCAGTATAAAGTTATGTAACCAGTAGAGTGTTCTTAACAGTAGAAAGTTCTGTGACCATTATACAGTGTTCTTACCAGTATAAAATTCTGTGACCAGTATAGTGTTCTTACCAGTATAATGTTCTGTGACCAGTATAGTGTTCTTACCAGTATAAAGGGCCATAACCAGTATAGTGTTCTTACCAGTATAAAGTTCTATGACCATTATACAGTATTCTTACCAGTAAAAAGTTCTGTGACCATTATACAGTGTTCTTACCAGTATAAAGGACCATAAACAGTATAGTATTCTTACCAGTATAAAGTTCTGTGACCATTATACAGTGTTCTTACCAGTATAAAGTTCTATGACAATTAGATGTGGAGTACCACAAGGCTCAATTCTGGGTTCATTACTGTTTATTTTATTTATTAATGACCTACCACTTGTACTAAAGGACTCAGTATCATCTACAGATCTCTATGCAGATGACACAACATTCTCAGACATCCAAAACACAAAACAAGAACTCGAAATTTCTTTACAGAATGCCTTAAACAAACTAGAATACTGGTGCACATGCAATGGCATGGTGGTTAATACTGGTAAAACTAAAATATTACTTATCTCAACACGGAAAAAAAGAACAAAACTTGATAGCGATGAACTATGTCTGATATGGAAGGATAAAAGGTTGCAAATGGTCTGTCATGATAGTCTACTTGGTGTTTTGGTAGATAATAACCTATCATGGACTGAACATATCAAACATATCAGTAAAAAAGTCAATTCAAGTTTATGGCTTCTCAGTAGGATAAGACACTTTCTTCTGGAAAAGCACAGAAACCTATTTTATAACAGTTACATACAACCCTATTTAGACTACTGTAATACAGTATGGGGTAATTCAAATGATAAAAACTTAGCAAAGCTGGCTCATCTCCAAAAAAGAGCTTTTGAGTTAATATCAAACCAGAAAGAAAGCAAGGAAAATTTAGTTGGTAAGTTAAAAATACTACCTATTAAAGACCGAATCTGTTTAAGAAAAGCCAAATTAATGTACAGGATAGCCAATAATAATGCTCCTGAATATTTACAATCACTATTCAAGTATAGGCTACCTGGAAATACTCCCCACCTGTGATCAATGTCTACAAAACATTACAAAATTCCCAAACCAAATAAGGAATTATTTTAAAAAAGTTTCCAATACTCTGGAACTTTGCTCTGGAATAATATTCCAGTTGAGATTAGAAATGCCTACTCTATTTCATCTTTCCAAAACCAGTATATACAATGGCTTCAGAGATGCAGCAAAAATAATTAAATTCCTTTGAATGAGGGCCTCAAGGTAGATTAGTTCTTAAATAATTGAGTTACCCTCTTTAAATAAAGTTATAATAATAGTAATAATAATAATAATAATAATAATAATAATAATAATAATAATAATAATAATAATTATGATTACCATTATACAGTATTCTTACCAGTAAAAAGTTCTGTGACCATTATACAGTGTTCTTACCAGTATAAAGGACCATAACAAGTATAGTATTCTTACCAGTAAAAAGTTATGTGACCATTATACAGTGTTCTTACCAGTATAAAGTACTGTGACCATTATACAGTGTTCTTACCAGTATAAAGGGCCGTAACCAGTATAGTGTTCTTACCAGTATAAAGTTCTGTGACCATTATACAGTGTTCTTACCAGTATAAAGTACTGTGACCATTATACAGTGTTCTTACCAGTATAAAGTACTGTGACCATTATACAGTGTTCTTACCAGTATAAAGGGCTGTAACCAGTATAGTGTTCTTACCAGTATAAAGTTCTATGACCATTATATAGTGTTCTTACCAGTATAAAATTCTGTGACCATTATACAGTGTTCTTACCAGTATAAAGTTCTGTGACCATTATACAGTGTTCTTACCAGTAAAAAGTTCTGTGACCATTATACAGTGTTCTTACCAGTATAAAGGGCCGTAACCAGTATAGTGTTCTTACCAGTATAAATTTCTATGACCATTATACAGTGTTCTTACCAGTATAAAATTCTGTGACCATTATACAGTGTTCTTACCAGTATAAAATTCTGTGACCAGTATACAGTGTTCTTACCAGTATAAAGTTCTGTGACCATTATACAGTGTACTTACCAGTATAAAATTCTGTGACCATTATACAGTGTTCTTAGCAGTATAAAATTCTGTGACCATTATACAGTGTTCTTACCAGTATAAAATTCTGTGACCATTATACAGTGTTCTTACCAGTATAAAGGGCCATAACCAGTATAGTGTTCTTACCAGTATAAAGTTCTATGACCATTATACAGTGTTCTTACCAGTATAAAGTTCTATGACCATTATACAGTGTTCTTACCAGTATAAAGTTCTATGACCATTATACAGTGTTCTTACCAGTATAAAATTCTGTGACCAGTATAGTGTTCTTACCAGTATAAAGTTCTGTGACCAGTATAGTGTTCTTACCAGTATAAAGGGCCGTAACCAGTATAGTGTTCTTACCAGTATAAAATTCTGTGACCATTATACAGTGTTCTTACCAGTATAAAGTTCTGTGACCATTATACAGTGTTCTTACCAGTATAAAATTCTGTGACCATTATACAGTGTTCTTACCAGTGTAAAGGGCCATAACCAGTATAGTATTCTTACCAGTATAAAATTCTGTGACCATTATACAGTGTTCTTACCAGTATAAAGGGCCATAACCAATATAGTGTTCTTACCAGTATAAAGGGCCATAACCAGTATAGTGTTCTTACCAGTATAAAGGGCCATAACCAATACAGTGTTCTTACCAGTATAAAGGGCCATAACCAATACAAAGTCTTGAGGTAGCTGATGACTTCTCTTAATAGGAAGATTCTAACTAGGATACACACAATGAATGAGGTTCATTTTCCTTGCCATATACAAGCTAATTTAGGATGAGAAACATCCATATGATGTGTGTGTGTATGTGTGTGTGTTTGTGTGTGTGTGTATGTGTGTGTGTGTGTGTAGGAGAGAGAGAGAGAAAGAGAGAGACACAGAGAAGGAAAGGGAGAGAATGATGGTAAAATAAATGTACTGTATCCCTAATCTTACAATCCCAATCAAACTTTAATTCTACTTGTTTGCTTCAAAATATGTTTCCAAAACATAACATGACAGCCATCAAAATGTACCATGACAGCCATCAAAAGATTATAAAATTCAAAAATAAATGTTACAAAAAAGAAATCATAATGTTTTGTAAATTTTGTTGACAACAATTTTGACATTTTACTTGTAGTTATTCATCAAATACTGTCATAAAAACAAACATCACTCAAAGAGACTAACCCTCTACTGTATGAATATTGAAACCATCTTTAATATTCTTCTATAATAACAAGTTTGAAATCAGCTGCTACGGTACACATACTGAACATCAGATAGACCTTGTAAGTCTGATATTCCCATCCACTGAAGAAGAGATGTACTAAAAACTTTTTTTTAGATGACTAGTAAAAGTACTACCACTACTACTACTAATACTATTTATTATTATTATTATTATTATTATTATTATTATTATTATTATTATTATTATTATTATTATTATTATTATCATTATTGACAAAAGACCATCCCAAAAGCTTTTCATGTCTATTACTAGTAGAACTACTAATACTACTATTTATTATTATTAGTATTATTCACAGTTTATGCTTTGAATCATAAGGTTTTAATGGTACAAGACATTAGGAATTGATAAATAATATTTATCTAAATAATTTAAATAAGCTGATATATTGATTTTATGATAAATATTTTCCAATATAATAGTAAAACTCTCAGCCCGTGACTGCCATATTTTCTGTGGCCAAAACATCAGCTTGTGCAAAAAACTAAATCTGATGTTTCAGTTTCAGATTTTTCCAATTTAAATTGCTGAGCAAAAAAAAAAAACTAATATGAATACTTTCCTTTGCTACTTAAAAATGGCAATCACTGTTGAATTAAATACATTTGTATGTATTAGTTGTTGTGCCTCTCCATGCAAATTGCTCATATGTCATATGCCAAACCATCTCACATGATCGATTAGTGAGATGTGGATGCCAAGTTGATTTAAAAGCTAATATTTCCATAAATTAATATATGATTTGAATGAAATAATTTGTATTATAATTCTTTACTTTTGTATCAACATATAGATCAGGGATGCACACACTTTTACAGCATGCCAGCTACTTATAAAATGACCAAGCCATAAATGACCTACAAAAATGCAAAACATATATAGGTTGATATCTATTTTTTTAATACAACGTGATCTACTCACACTCCCTCCCTTCATGATCAACTGGTCAATCGCAATTGATGTATTGTGCACCCATAATACAGTGTCTTCTAAAATACTCAGAAATTAATTTGCAGTTTTTTTAAAACCCATATTGTTTATAGTACATGTGTTATATCACATCATAACATCAATGTCATGTGAATAGCTAATGATATCTGAATATTATTTTGTTATACCATTACGAATGATCAAATTTGAAATGTTATAGAATTTAACTTTATTTATAAATCCATAATTTTACATAGCAATGGGTCAAATCAACCTAAAATCTTTAAAAACTGTATATTTCCTTGAGTTACCCTTACTTCAACATATATCTATCATTAAATACCAAAAATAGAAAAAGTATCAAGTTTCTAACTGTCCATAAATAATAGCTTAAAAATTATTTTGAAATTTCATAAAATTTGCACAGGTAGAAAAATTATCAACACCTATTATCTAGGAAAATTGTACAATTAATGAGATCGATATTTTTCTGAATAAAAACAATCATACTGAATTATGGCAGGTCCTAAATAACTAAAGAATTTCAAAGGACTTGCATATTTTCACATCACATTAATGATGATGATGTCAAAATATGACATCAAAGTTATCTGTGCTTTGAGAGTCGATTTTGAAACTGTCCGCTGATTATTCAATGTGATAAATTTTTTCCTGTTAAAATAGAATCTTCAACATTAGTAACTGCACCCATTTCAATGAAAATTATGAAACTTGGCAAATAATTTCCAAGTTCCATTTCCCAAGTTTCCCCATCTGAGACTTATTCATATATATGAAATTCATCATTCATCTAATTTCTCGGTGTCTTTGCATAATGGCAGATATACACACTGATCATCAAAAGTGTAGTAATTCACTGATTAAGAACACAAACTAAATTTAAACATGTTATTACGTCAAAACATAAAATCACATGTAGGAGTTTCCTCAAAAATTTAAATATGCTGAATTGTAAAAATTTAATCAAATCACATACTATTATATATATATAAAAAATAGTTTCTGCAGTACCTATTGTGGGACAGGTATACAACATAAAAAAACACCAGTTTGTTTTGGCTGGATCCAAGTTGACAGATCATCTACAATCAAGAAAGGTGGAGGGAGTATATACTACAGCATTACAAATTTCTTGGGTCTGCAAATTATAGTAGCCAATCTGGCCTGATCAATGGTGGGAATCGAACATAAAACCTCCTGGTCATCAAGCCTATGCCTTAACTACTGAGAAGCTGCATTTGGAGAAATAAGTTCAGAAACTTAATAAAATAAACTGTCCCCAAAATTAAGATGCGATATGGTCAAGATGACTTAATTTTAACTTTGAACTGCTACATTTTATGTTCGATTGTATTTTTTCACATTGTGTGTGTGTGTGCATAAATACATGCATATATATATATATATATATATATATATATATATATATATATATATATATATATATATATACACAAACACACATACACACACACACACACATATATATATATGTGTGTGTATATATATATATGTATAAATATGTATGTTTATATATATATATATATATCTGATTTATCTTTTCAAATATATATATATCAGATTTATCTTTTCATATATATATATATATATATATATATATAGATATATATATATATATATATATATATATATATATATATATATCTATCTATATCTATATATATATATAAATATATACATATATATATATACATATATATATATACACACACATATATATATATACACACACACACACATATATATAGATATAGATATATATATATATATATATATATATATATATATATATATATATATATATATATATATATATATATATATAAACATACATATGTATACATATATACACACACATATATACATGTGAAACTAATAACAAAACTAAATTTGAATTTGACATATTAAAGATCTGGAAAGAATTACTTTGAGAAAAAACATTGATATTTAGAAAGAACACTGAATATATAACAGATCTCCCCCTTTATAACACCCTCCATTATTACAATGTTCATGTTTTTAGTATAGTCATGGCTACCATTTCATTAATTGTATCATGTACCTCATTATAAAGCAGTAAGCAATGTATCTGGGAAGATGTCATGAAAGATGACATTAATATAATTTTCAAAAGACATCACTTGGGTATTTGTATGGCACATTAACTATATTTGGGTGTTGAAATTGCACACTAACTACATTCTTGTGTCTTTATGGCACATAAACTACATTTTGGTGTCTCTATGGCACATCAACTATATTTTTGGTGTCTTTATGGCACATAAACTACATTTTGGTGTCTTTATGGCACATCAACTATATTTTGAAACCTGAAAATGATACATGATGCAATAATATTTTTGTATATCAATTCTGCTTCTGGTAGTACTTTTCAAAACAATTCCATTAATAACTTCAAAATGTTACAATGAAGTTTACAGGTATTTGTTTGTGTAGGTCCAAGCTATATGAAAAATTCTCACAGCACACTTGAATGTGTTCAAGAGTGATTGTGAAAAGATCCATTATTTAGAACAAAAGTTTGATCACTTGAGAATAAAATTGCTAACACTAAACAATGTTGGCAAATGGGCCTATTTGCACTATGATAGGAGCCTATTTGTCCCCTTTTGGCCCCTAAAACAAATCACAGCAACAGGTTCATTTCATACATGCTCTGGATATGATGAAGGTGATGAAAAATTAAAAAGGTAATAAAACGACATGGTCCTATGTTGAATAAATTCACTCGCAACTATAATTTTAGTTATATGACTGGCAGTAACTGCCAAATAAACCTTTGTTATAAGAAACTGTGAAAAGATAAATCAGATATTATAATGTTAGTGAGAAATGTTAATTTCTTGAGAAGTACTTACCAATATTCTAGTATTGCAAACTTCAATTTTAAATCCATTCTCATTCAGCAATATTGCACTGGACATCGGTACAGAATCTTTTGTCAACTGCTGGTATTTCCATTACCTAAGAAAATGTTAAGGTAGTACATATATTTCCTTTATCGTTCCAGAGAAAAAATTCAGGAACATGGAATGCACTATAGATCCCACTTCTGACACCTAATGCAACCTAAATATCTTCGCTCTCTCTCTCTCTCTCTTTCTAAATCCTCATGTAATACATCCCTTATCAACTTAGTCAAGATGCAAAGGGACCTGCAAACATCCTGCTTCTTTCTCTGCCTCTCTCTTTCTCTACAGTATTTTACATTCCAATCATGTTAGAGAAACAAAAACATTATCAATGGGGCAGGCATTGAAGTAAAACTTCTACTCAACAAATCAAGACATATATCCACATTTCTCAATGAGACATTAGAGAAATCTTCTAGAATCTATGCCAACAACAGCATCTTGACCATGTCACAATTCCAGTCTATATATATATATATATATATATATACATGTACAAAGAATCCATGTGCTTGCTTCACAAAACAGCTCTTTTCTCATTTACCTAGATTGTAAGCACTCATGTATGTAGGTAGGTGTAGTGGAGAAGCTAGGGGCAAGTCATGCCCCTGTACTGTAACAATATAACCCACTCCTCAATGCAACTGTTTAGAAAAACTGCTCTAGTTGTATATCTGATCAGACCTGGAAAACTAAGTGCCTGTGAGGGGAAAAAAAAGTGGGAGAAGTAGGTTAAAGAAATTCCCAGCCTACTTGCCTGCCTTCCACATGGTCCTACAGTAGACTAAAGGCACTATTTATTCTCAAATATCACCAGTCCCAACTACACACCTGGCCAAAGAGTGGTAGTAGAACAACTATGAACACCACCAGAGTGCAATAAATAAATGCAGTTTAGTAACTACATGTAAATGTTTTGCAGAATCTAAATTTCTTGTGGAGTTATTAATGTATAACGAAAGTTTACAAGATGATGTAGAAATGGTTATTTGAACAACAGTGCATTGGTGTCTAACATAGCAATACCATAGTGTTGGTCATTTGAACAACAGTGTATTGGTGTCTAACATAGCAATACCATAGTGTTGGTCATTTGAACAACAGTGTATTGGTGTCTAACATAGAAATACCATATGTTGGTCATTTGAACAACAGTGTATTGGTGTCTAACATAGTAATACCATAGTGTTGGTCATTTGAACAACAGTCTATTGGTGTCTAACATAGCAATATCATCATGTTGGTCATTTGAACAACAGTGTATTGGTGTCTAACATAGTAATACCATAGTATTATTAAAGAAATCAGTTTCTGGATGATATACAGTAGTGTTGCTACAATGAAATGTGCGCCTGTAAAATTTCCAACATATTTAGGAAACTTCTATCATTTTAACTTGAAACTATTTTAAAAGACATCTTTTTATAAAGCATAGATCCATATAAATGTACCTGCCTATAAAGGACATCTTTATATAAAGCATAGATCCATATAAATGGACCTCTCTATAAAGGACATCTTTATATAAAGCATAGATCCATATAAATTGACCTGTCCATAAAGGACATCTTTATATCAAGCATAGATCCATAAATAGACCTGCCTATAAAGGACATCTTTATATAAAGCATAGATCCATATAAATGGACCTGCCTATAAAGGACATCTTTATATAAAGCATAGATCCATATAAATAGACCTGCCTAAAAAGGACATCTTTATATAACGCATAGATCCATATAACTGGACCTGTCTATAAAGGACATCTTTATATAAAGCATAGATCCATATAAATAGACCTGCCTAAAAAGGACATCTTTATATAATGCATAGATCCATATAACTGGACCTGTCTATAAAGGACATCTTTATATAAAGCATAAATCCATATAAATAAACCAGCCCATAAAAGACATCTTCAGAAATCCAGTGAATGTTCATTCATAATTTTCCTTTCATAACAGACCTGATTTGTCTAACATGTACAGAGGACAATAATCTCATTGTTTCCTCCCCATCCACCCATTGTGCACTCTCAAACCATATTGTATAAGATGGCAATAAAATATTTTTTCATGTCAAAGAATTTAATTATATGCTTGTTATTTTGTATAAATGGAACTTGCTTGAAGGAGAGCATTTTTCTTTCACAAATTTATCGCATGATTTCAGTTACATTGGTTATTTTTAAACAAAATAAATAAGTGTAAATACATTTTAGTGTAAGTATACATGGGACATTTCAGTGACGTCTATATATAATGGACACTTGTCTATAAAAGATAAGCTTTCTAAACCATTATTAATAAAAAGGTTTCACTATGAACAACAAGTGTACTAAAATCTTCCTTAAAATAGGTTTCTCTATTATGATGACAACTTTAGCATAACATCTCTATTATCATGTTTATAATCTTACAGTGTCATCACAAACTTATAACATTTATGTCAGTAATTGGTTATCTCTTGTAGGTCTGATTGTATCTTTATTGTCATTGGTGAGTATTTTGTTCCTCAAATAGAACAAATTGCAGAGGGGTGTTATTGTGCCAAATTACATATGCACAGCCAACCCACTCATGCATACTAGCCTGAAGGGTGAATCTCAACCTGAGGGTGCACCCTGCAAATGTCAATAATAATAATAATAATAATAATAATAATAATAATAATAATAATAATAATAATAATAATAATAATAATAATAATAATAATAATAATAATAATAACAATAAGAAGAAGAACAATAATAATAATACTAATAATAAGAAGAAAAAGAAGAATAACAATAATATTAATAATAATAATAATAATAATAATAATAATAATAATAATAATAATAATAAAAGAAGAATAATACATTAATAATAATAATAAAAATAATAATATTGATCATAATAACATAATAATAAAAGTTAATAGTAAGAATAATAATAATAATAATAATAATAATAATAATAATAATAATAATAATAATAATAATAATAATAGTAATAATAATAATAATAATAATAATAATAATAATAATAATAATAATAATAATAATAATAATAATAGGAAGAAGAAGAAGAACAATAATGATGATAATAATAATAATAATAATAATAATAATAATAATAATAATAATAATAATAATAATAATGATAATAATAATAATAATAATAATAATAATAATAATAATAATAATAATAATAATAATAATAATAATAATAATAATAATAATAATAATAATAATAATAATAAATGCAAATATGACTAACTTTTATTGTTCTTTCTCAAGTGATTTTGACTTCATTTTCCTAACATGTTTCTGTATAAAAAAAAAGTCCAAAATGTGAAGGAAAAAAATTGGGGAAAAAACCACTCACATATTAATGCGCTGTAATTACCAGAAAATCTGTTCAGGTTATCTATATATGGAAACATATATGCCAAAAAATTTATTTGCTTAATTTCATTAGATTTTGCACAATTTTGGAATAAAAAACTATTTATTAAAAAAAAAAACAATACAACCACTTCCCAGGATGGACAGACAGATAAGTGGATGTGCAGACAGGATTAATTCAAAGAGGTCCCTAATTGCATATAAACTACTGACATTTAAATCTTAGAGAAAATGAGGTGAATTGTAATAGTGCTAATTCCTATCAGAAATAATTCTGATATGGCATTTTGCAAGTAAAATTAGCTACCTGTACTGAAATTTCATGTCCTTCAGGACATAAAAATTCATTTAATTAATGCTCACAATTTCACCTACTAACAGCATATGTAAATTTTCAACTGAATATACATCAACATACAATTACATGTACTTGAACTATCTTGCTATAAAATCTAAACAAACCTTGAAATTATTCATTAGGATCAAAGTCAATTACACATTAGCCAGCTGTTTAATGGCATATGACAATAGCTACATTTTTAGTGGCAGTCTGGGAAACACACAACCAAAGATTTTAATGGCATGTCTATTGGTGACAATAACTACATTTTTAATGGCAGTCTGGGAAACACACAACCAAAGATTTTAATGGCATGTCTATTGGTGACAATAACTACATTTTAATGGCAGTCTGGGAAACACACAACCAAAGATTTTAATGGCATGTCTATTGGTGACAATAACTACATTTTTAATGGCAGTCTGGGAAACACACAACCAAAGATTTTAATGGCATGTCTATTGGTGATAATAACTACATTTTTAATTGCAGTCTGGGAAACACAACCAAAGATTTTAATGACATCTCTATGGGTGACAATAACTACATTTTTAATGGCAGTCTGGGAAACACACAACCAAAGATTTTAATGGCATGTCTATGGGTGACAATAACTACATTTTTAATGGCAGTCTGGGAAACACACAACCAAAGATTTTAATGGCATGTCTATTGGTGACAATAACTACATTTTTATGGCAGTCTGGGAAACACACAACCAAAGATTTTAATGGCATGTCTATGGGAAGCAAATATAATTTTTTAAGGGCATGTCTACAAATAGCCAGACAAACAACCAAAGATTTTAATGGCATGTCTGTCGGAAGCAAAAATAATTTTTTAAGAGCATGTCTACAAATAGCCAGACAAACAAACAATCAAAGATTTTAATGGCATGTCTGTGGGAAACATGTAGCCAAAGATTTTAATGGCATGTCAGTGAGAAATGAAAAGGTTAAGTTTAATTTGGCGTATCTGTGGAAACAAATAGCCAGACTTTTATTGGTATGCCTATGGGAAGCAAATAGCTCAAGTTTTTAATGGCATGTCTATGAGACAAAAATAGCTAGTTTTTAATGGCATGTCTATTGGAAACAAATATTCAAAGTTTTTAATGGCATGTTTATTGGAAACAAATATTCAAAGCTTTTAATGCCATGTCTGTGAGAAAACAATTAGCCACTGTTTTTAATGGTGTGTCTGCAGGAAATATGCTCTAAATTATGTAATCAAAAGTATTTACACTCAGTATTGCAATACTGACAGTGGTATATTTTTAGTCAATTTCTATTTGCTTTTTTATAAAGTAAATCACAAATAAATTCTAACAAAAAAAGGTATACCTGAATCAACTTTGTACCCTGGTTAGCTGTAATGGGATACATATGGTAAATTCAGTACTGTTGTATTCCTATGTGTATTGTATCATTCAATTATCTGATGATGATGTTGTTGTTGTTATTGTAGGGTTTAATGCCATTTTTCAGCACAAGATAGGCTATATAAGGCAGCTAGTATAAATAGTGGAGGAAGAACCTGGAAACCCCTGGATCCACTGACCCATGAGAATCTAATGGCAAACTAACTTTCTCACACACCTACACCAGTCAAGCCCATGACTCAACCTACACTGAGAGGTGATATGGCAGTTATCCATAATGGTGAGTGCTTTAAACCACTCAAATGCTTGGGGCCCCTCAACTATCTGAACTCACTTCAATCAATGCAATAAACAAATACAAATGGTTCCCTAATTACTTGAGACAGAGCAATGGAATAAAAACACAAATGGTTCCTTATTACTTATGTCAAAATCAATGTAATAAGAAAATACAAATGGTTCTCATAAAACTTAAGGCAGAACAGTGTAAAAAATTACAAATGGTTCCTTTTTTACTTAAAACAAGACAATGTAATAAAAACACACAAATGGTTCCCTTATTACTTAAGATAGAACAATGTAATAAAAAATGGTTCCCTTGTTACTAAGGCAGTTAAAGAACAATATAATAAAAATACAAATGGTTCTCTTATTACTTAAGACAGAACAATGCAATAAACAAATACAAATGGTTCCCTAATTACTTGAGACAGAGCAATGGAATAAAAACACAAATGGTTCCTTATTACTTATGGCAAAATCAATGTAATAAAAAACACAAATGGTTCCTTATTACTTATGGCAAAATCAATGTAACAAAAAAACATAAATGGTTCTCTTAAAACTTAAGGAAGAACAGTGTAAAAAAAAAACAAATGTTCCCTTATTACTTATGGCAAAATCAATGTAATAAAAACCACAAAATGTTCTCTTACTACTTAAGGCAAAAATCAATGCTTACTGTGCAGGTTGTAATGACACAAATGTGTTAGGATGCCATTCATACCACACCAAACACTTTCTTTTATATCCTAATCAATCAGGCTTTAGACACAAACAGTCATGTGAGACTGCCTTGATCTCCCTAACTAATAAATGACTTCAAGCACTTGACCAAAGTAGAATAATAGGTTCTGTATTTGTAGATTTCAGGAAAGCTTTTGACATGGTAGATCATGAAATCCTTTTGAAGAAACTGAAAATCTACCAATGTGATGAAAGCACAGTTAGATGGTTTACTTCATACTTAAGTGAGAGAACACAGCATGTTTATATTAATAATGTTCTGTCTGAACCTGAAACAATTAGATGTGGAGTACGCCAAGGCTCAATTCTGGGTCCATTACTGCTTTTTTTATTTATTAATGACCTACCACTTGTACTAAAGGACTCAGTATCATCTACAGATCTCTATGCAGATGAAACAATATTGTCAGACATCGAAAACACAAAACAAGAACTCGAAATTTTTTTATAGAATGCCCTAAACAAACTAGAAAACTGGTGCACATGCAATGGCATGGTGGTTAATACTGGTAAAACTAAAATATTACTTATCTCAACACAGATAAAAAGAACAAAACTATGACTGACATGGAAGGATAAAAGGTTGCAAATGGTCTGTCATGATAGTCTACTTGGTGTTTTGGTAGATAATAACCTATCATGGACTGAACATATCAAACATATCAGTAAAAAAAAGTCAATTCAAGTTTATGGCTTCTCAGTAGAATAAGACACTTTCTTCCGGAAGAGCACAGAAAACTATTTTATAACAGTTACATACAACCCTATTTAGACTACTGTAATACAGTATGGGGTAATTCAAATGATAAAAACTTAGCAAAGCTGGCTCATCTCCAAAAAAGAGCTTTTGAGTTAATATCAATCCAGAAAGAAAGCATGGAAAATTTAGCTGGTAAGTTAAAAATATTACCTATTAAAGACTGAATCTGTTTAAGAAAAGCCAAATTAATGTACAGGATATCCAATAATAGTGCTCCTGAATATTTACAATCACTATTCAAGTATAGGCTACCTGGAAATACTCCCCACCTGTGATCAATGTCTACAAAACATTACAAAATTCCCAAACCAAATAAGGAATTATTTAAAAAAAAGTTTCCAATACTCTGGAACTGTGCTCTGGAATAGTATTCCAGTTGAGATTAGAAATGCCCACTCTATTTCCTCTTTCCAAAACCCAGTATATACAATGGCTTCAGAGATGCAGCAAAAATAAATAAATTCCTTTGAATGAGGGCCTCAAGGTAGATTAGTTCTTAGCAGCTAATTGAGTTACCCTCTTTAAATAAAGTAATAATAATAATAATAATAATAATAATAATAATAATAATAATAATAATAATAATAATAATAATAATAATAATAATAATAATAATAATATGATATCACTTTTACCAAGTGTATCCAAGTGCTATGAACTCTGGGATATACTGATTATAAAATGATGTAGTTGCAATTTCTAACTCTTATTAAATAATGAAAAAGAATTCATAGACAATTTACTAATTTACTAATCTCAATAACATTCATGTGAAAGAAAATGAAAAGGCTGAAACAGCAAAAATCTTTTGTGAATTATGGCCTGCCATCAATCACCCATGCAACGATATTTTTTGTGGAAAATCTAAGTGATCTCAGCAATGTTGCTGAATTCAGTGTCTGACATACTCTCTACTTTTGTGTTTTTGATAAAAGGAATCATTGATCTTTAACATGTGCAAGTCTGATGAAGTTTTAAATACTAATTAGCTATTATTTTATGAGTAATTATTGATGGAATACATTTTCCCAAAATTTTGTAAGTAATGATGATTAATGACAGGGTATGTTTTCTCCATACTTTTCCATATAATGATAATTAATGACAATTAATGACTGTGCTTTTTCTCCATACTTTTCTATTTGATGGTGATTAATGATAGGGTATGTTTTTTACCCTACTTTTCACTGTAATGATAAAAAATTGAAAGGGTACTTTTTCCCAAACTTTTCTTTACCTTATTTGAGGTTAGGTGTTCAATAAATCACAAACTATATACAGAAACCTGTACAATTGTAAGTGATATTTGAATTCCTTAAACTCTTAGGTATTTAAAAAAATCATTTTTTAAATAAGTAAATTGATGCTTATTTACGTTGTTGTTATTGGGTTAAACAACATTTTTTAGCACACAATAGACTATTTATGGAGGCCAGTATTAATGGTGGAGGAAGAACGGAAATCACCAGAAAGAACCACTGACCCATGAGAAGCTCCTGGCAAGCTTTCTCACATAGCCACAATTGCTGAATCCTAGACTCAAATGTAGCAGACAGAGGTAAGATGGTAGTGATCCATAATGGACATCGCTTTAGACCACTCCACCACTCAGGTCCCCTGATGCTTATTTTAGAAGAAGAAGAAAACAAAAAAAAACATGAAGTACATGCCTTGCCTTTATAATTTTAGCAAGTTTAACCCCAAAAGTGGAAAGGAAATTATAAAGGCAAATGTAATGAAAAAGGAAATTATAAAGGCAAATGTAATGGAAAAGGATTGCTTGATGAAAAATTTAATAAAACAAAAATAACATTCATAAAAAGCAGAAAACTACAAATAATGATATATAAATAACTCAATCTCTACTTTTAATCAACTTATCAGTCAGTTTGCAAACAATAATTTAATAAAACTTTCTTGTCTTCTTGTCTTTAAAGACGAACTGAATCTTCCTTTCCTCTTAACAAGAAAGCGTTATACCTGTGAGGCATTAAAACTTCCACGAACCTTTGGACTAGAACATTCATTTTACTTTAGGTTTAACATTCTCTTTTTATAAGGATTTTGCAAGATTTCCATCAAACCTCTCAACTGTGACCCAAGATTTCCATCAAACCTCTCAACTGTGGCCCTGGATTTCCCCTAAACTTCTCAACTGTGACTAAAGATTTCCATCAAATCTTTTAACTGTGACCCATCATTAACATGAACCCTCTCAACTGTCACCCAAGAATTCAAATATGTGAAAGTTAAAATCTAAAGTAGAACAAAATTTTTTATATGATGTACAATACAAGTACCCAACATGTAAATAATGTAATAAAAAATTACCAAAAAAAACCTTAGCATTGTGCACAATTTTTTATAAATTCTGCTGAACATTGGACTCTGGGCATTTTAAACCTGTTTGTGGTGTGGTGTGTAGAAAAATAGTTGGATTGCTGAGTGGCATGTTTGTCCCCATTCAAACATCGTCTACTCAGATTTAGTCAAGCAAGAAAATGTACCAAAATGCTTTGAAAAAAAAATGTGGTGTTCCAGAGTTGACTGGGCCAGCCTAAAAGATGAATCAGGCTGTAAACACTAACATATTCCACACATCCAGGAAATATTCATAAGCTGTAAGCATGCTGATAAGATGCAGCAAGGGAGCCTACTGCAGCCCAAAAACAAAATTTTGGTGTCGGTTGTGTTAGCAGTTTAGTACTATATTAATAAATTTATCAAAATGACACACATGCACATAGATATACAATGCAATACTCAAGTCTATATCTAAGCGTAAGAGATTGATGTGCAATTCTGGTTACTTTTAAGGTTAGAGTTTGTGCCTAGGGCCAACAAACTTCTTAAAACCACATTGGTTCCACTTTATAACTCCTCATAGGCACCATAAAAAGTGACCTGCATTAGTTGAAACCAGGGGTATTTAGCACCCAAGGCACCCCAACAAATAATTTAAAATTTAAACACAAAGAAAATTATATTATGTTTGTAAGCAGAATTACTTGAGTAAATTTTTCAGTTGGTTTTAAAACATGTACTGGTATTTCAACTCTCCCAATGGCACCCCTCCCATTCTGGCTGTCACCCAGGGCAGACTGCCCACCCCCTAGTACCCCACTGGTTATATCTGAGCCACATTTCAACAAGAGACCATCTTATAGTGAGTTTGTTCTAACAAGACTGTAATAAATCAAACTATTTCATACTGAGGTTAAGTTCCAACAAGACTCTGTTATAATTGTGACTGTCTTACACTGATGTTCCAACAAGACTGTATTATAACTGTGACTGTCTTACACAGATGTTGTAACAAGACTGTGTTATAACTTTGTCTTACACTGATGTTCTGACAAGACTGTGTTATAACTGTGACTGTCTTACACTGATGTTGATGATGAACAGGCCACTGTACAGATGCATCAAAAAGGATTTGCAATCCAACCAAAAATACATCCATCCATACATCCATACATGCATACATATGTATATGCATACATACATGCATACATACATACATACATACATACATGCATACATACATACATACATACATACATACATACATACATACATACATACATACATACATACATACATACATACATACATACATACATACATACATACATACATACATACATACATACATACATACATACATACATACATACATACATACATACATACATACATACATACATATAATAAAAAGCATAATACTCCCATGTCTTAACTTTACTAAATCTTTTACAGGATGTTAATCAATATAAAAAAACCCACTGTCATCACCCAATGAATCATGCCATAACTCATGTCACCCATGACAATCATATCAAAATAAACCCCTCCTTTTAATGATCCTTTTTGCAGGTCAGGTGACGGGGGTTGATTCCTGCTGGGTCCACAAACAGAGAGACCTGTCAAAGCCCAGACAAAACTACCAGGTCTTCTTTCTCTTGAGCCAGGGATGACTTGTAAAATAGTACCCTTTCCACTGTGTTACAGCCAACAGACTGAACAATACCATACTGTCATAAAAATACAATTACTGATGAAGCAATTTACTTTTAATTCTGGTATGGAGTTTTCATTACTGCCTTATAGGATAAAACATTTCATTTAGAAAAGGTAATTGAAAAATCTGTAAACAATGCATATGACCCAAAAACTTGGTTGGAAGTATACATGAGTAAATAACTAAGTTATATATCTCATAACTTCAGTAGCTAAATAAATTAATTGTAATTAGTCAAAAGCATTTAAAAGTATCTTTATATTTTAATTAGTGCAGATTTAATGTGCATATGTAACTGTCTTCATTAATCATACTTTCACCTACATGTTTTATATACATGTCATGACTTCATAAAATATTGGATTGCATACTGATATAACAGGCAACAGGCATGCATGCATGCAGTATAGCCTCAAAATTCATCCTTGCCATCATGTATATCATTGCATAGTTAACCATGCTGATATAACATGCAACAGTCATGGCATACTGTATAACCACATCATTACATAAAGCATGTGTATCAACAAATCACATTATAGCCTTAACATTCATCATTACATAACAAATGCATATCAACACAATGTGATGCAACTATATAAATATTGTACTGCACACTGATATAACATCCATCAGTCATCATATATGGTATATCAATTATCATTGCAATGTCATTTTGCATGGTCACATGTGGAATCATTGTTATGTCATTTTGCATGGTCACATGTTGAATCATTGCTATGTCATTTTGCATGGACACTGGAATCATTGCAATATCATTTGGAATGGTCACATGTGAAATCATTTTGATGTCATTTCGCATGGTCATGTGTGAGATCATTTTGATGTCATTTCGCATGGTCATGTGTGAGATCATTGTGACATCATTTTGCATGGTCAAATGTGGAATCCTTGATCGCATGATTTTAGGGATATGCATGTCAGGGATGGATAGCATCAAGTAGGGGAGAATATTAATATGTTTCAAGGATGCTTTGGTTAACTGTTATTCAACACTGATTTAGATAAATGTTTCAGAGGAGTATTTATAACACAGAAAAACAGTCTACAGAAAAACAGTCTCTTACAAAAGAAACTTATTACCCAAAAAATTAATTTAAAAAAATTCAAAATACATAAAAATATTTACTTACAACACATGGCCATCTATGAGGAACATATCTACCATAGCATAATATGCTGGAAGTTGCAAATGTATCCACCATATATACTCGTTTGTAAGTCCAACTGCAAACTGCACAAAGACAGATCTGCTGACACATAATGTGCTGGCAGATCTGGGTCTGTGCAATTTGCTAGGAGAAATCAGTAGAACAAACAAAATATACCCTTGCTTGCAGGTTCATTATGCTATAGCAGATAAGGATCTGCTATTTGCAGTTTGACTTGACCTATCAGTGAGTATATATGGTATTTGCTTTCAACCATATAAGAAGTCCTAAGTAGATAGATACTGGTCTGCAGGTATATGAGAAGTAAAATTGTTATAGCCCCTATAACAGGTCAGCATTTTACAGTCTACCAGTAGCCAAAGATTAATGTATAGTTGTGTCTTGTATAGACAATTTGTTTCATCATTTGTCTTTGCCTCAAGAAAATGACCATTAAGCAAATTGTACTGTTGTATCCAATGTCAAAATTTTTGTTTAATGTGAGATGACTGTATCTGGTAAAATAGTGTGGTACTAATACCAAGAGAGAGGTCATACAAGTGAATGAGTTGGTACAACCATAAATAACAAAGCTATTGACCTCAGGAAGTCATACATTTCCATGGATACTTGTTTATGAAATATAGCTTGTCCAGGGGTGGTAAAAGTTTGGACTTTTACACAGATAATGGGTTCTGAAATCACTGGTTTGTGAAGTGATGTCAGAAACTTAAGAGTTATACACAAGTCAATATAGTAATTACAGATTACAGTACCTGTGCTGTCTGACATCTCAGGTGTGAAATTCTTGTAGTGTATGGTCAATAAATACATAATATATATACTTGATTATAAATCATGTCTGTCTGCCAACTGCATGGACTTCCTTAATGTGCCAGCACATATGGGTCTTTCCAGCTTGTGTGGAGTTGTCAGTGGAACCAATAAAATAGACCCTGATCCACCTGCCCACTATGCAATTGTATGTCATGTCTATGTCATCTTTACTTGAACCAGACTTATAAGTTGGTATAAATGGAATTATACATAGTGTTACTTAAATTAATAATTAACACCGGTTATCACATTTTTATCAAAACTCCATGAAAAAATTTACAAATAGTTGAATACATGTGTTGATGTTTGTTTTTTTTCATCATTTCCATCCTGATGTATATGCATATGCCACCAAGTTGAAAGTATTGGCAAGTTGAATGTACTGGGCAAATTGAATGTACTGGGCAAGTTGAATGGTGTCATAATGCAAACATAGTATACCATGTAATGCCATGACATACATCCTTACACATTACACATACCACTGGGCAAGTTGAATGTACTGGGCAAATTGAATGTACTGGGCAAGTTGAATGGTGTCATGATGCAAACATAGTATACCATATAATGCCATGACATGCATCCTTATCCATTACACATACCATTGGGTAAGTTGAATGTACTGGGCAAATTAAATTGTGTCATGATGCAAACATAGCATACCATGTAATGCCCTGACATACATTCTTATCCATTACACATACCATTGGGCAAGTTGAATGTACTGGGCAATTTGAATGGTGTCATGATGCAAACATAGAATAATGCTGTGACATACATCCTTATCCATTACACATACCACTGGGCAAATTGAATGAACAGGGCAAGTTGAATGGTGTCATGATGCAAACATAGTATTATGTGTAATCCATCATGAATACCACTGGGCAAGTTGAATGCACTGGGCAAATTGGATGGTACTTGATGTAAAAATATTACATGAGGTCATATCATGAGATAATCCTTATTGATGATGCATACATTTAGGCAAGTTGAATGGATTGGGAAAGCTGAATGTACTGGGCAAGTTGAATGGTGTCACAATGCAAATATAGTATACTATGTAATGCCATGATATACATCTTTATCAATGATGCAAACCACTGGGCAAGTTAAATGTATTGGGCAAGTTGAATGGTGTCACAATGCAAATATAGTATACTATGTAATGCCATGATATACATCTTTATCAATGATGCATACCACTGGGCAAGTTAAATGTATTGGGCAAGTTGAATGGTGTCATTGTGTAAAAATGTTATGTCATGTGATGAAATGCATCCTCATCAATGATGCCTACCACTTGATGACATGCCAGAGAAAATATGGTGCAATTATCTCCCCTGTTAAGACTTGAAACAAAACTTGAGTAGACCCATATGCAGTGTAATATTGCTTGTATGCTACCAACACAAGTGGAAATGTTTTAGTGCAAAAACAACAACATGTTTTGAGGAATCCCACAAAACCTGAAAGTTGTAGGTAAACATTTTAAAGGGGCCCTGAGTACTAGTCTAAAGCAATCACTGTTACAGATCACTGCCATTTCACCTCTGCATGAGTTTAAGATTCAGAATCGCTTACACATGAGAAAGCTTGCCAGTAGCTCCTCATGGGTTGGTGGTTATTCCCTGGGTTTTCCAGTGTTCTTCTTCCACCATTCATACTGGCCGCCATTTATAACCTGTCTTGTTAGGAAAAATGGCATTATATAAACCGCTCAACAACAACAACAAACATTTTAAAGTAACGGGATCCTGGGCATTTCAGAGCAGTAGGAAAAGATTTTAAGGTAATAAAGTCCTAGGCATTAAACAAACTAAAAGTAATAGTACAGACTTTTTGTCATGGAGTTCTGGGATGGTCTTCTTAGTGGGGTACAAGGAGTAACATAGACAAGATGGTTGCTCTGGTGGATTTAGGCGAGTAAAATTGACTAATAGAAAATTACATGACTTCAACATAATAATTGCTACATGTTGCGGATTTCAAGCAAAGTTCTAAATGTGCAAATATAAAAAAACTGTGCACACAAAAAATGTAGCAGTAAAAAAGCAGAGAAATTAGGCAATAGGTGCAACAGATGAAAATTATATGTTTGTAAATGCAGATAAAAGTTGAATTTGATTCTAGTTAAAACTTGTCCATTATCATTAAACAAGTCAACCAAATGTTGAAAATATGTTGACACACCAAAGGAAACAAATCTAGCAGCCATCAATAATTTTAACTGCTTTTAATTAGTTGCTTCCTACATATAAAGTGAGTGCAGCACTGCAACTATAAATATTTATGAAATGTCAGCATATTGTTGACAAATGTTTATAAACACAGATGATGTTTGAAGTCAACACCATGCTCAGTGCAAATTTTTGCAAATTCCGCAAAAACAAATCATCTAGTACACCTTTCATACAACTGGGTCTAGCTCTGTAAATTTGGAATATACGCTGTATTTCAAGATCAATGCTTATTAATATGGTAATATTAAAAACTTGTTTGCATAATGCTACTAGATATACTGTAAAAAGTAAACAGACAGAAAGACAAATGCCACAAATGAACATAAAACAAATGTCACAGGACAAAAATAATCGCAAATAAAATGTCAAACATTTTTACAGTTTTGTTCTCTAAAATTTTAATCCACAATGCAAGAAGTGATTTTAGTTACTGAGTGAAAAAAAACATACTACTTCCATTACAGAAACTTAAAAGATGAAACATTTGTTGGCTCTGAAAAGTCTAGTTTTTGCACAAATCTTGATATAGTAGACTTAACAGTAAAGCTTTCATCTCCAGAACTACAGCAGCTTAACTGCCAACTCAATATTTGGAAATGACTGAGCAATAATTGCATGAAAGTGATTCAAAACTTTTAAATAAAATGTGCTTTCAAACTGTGCAAACAGTGAATGTGAGAAAGCTATGCAAGTCCCGAGTTGACGGACAAAAGACTTTGAGAGTATCACCCTGGAGGGGTACTTGAAATGGTTTAAAACTCCTCTTAATGAAGGAAATTGGATTTAGATTTGAAGTACAAGCTTCTTACCTGATGTATTATTTCTTCAACTGAATCAGGACCATGACCAACACTGTTGTTTGGATGTTGAGGGGCAGATTTGTGATTTTTTTTCTCCAGAATTTTGAGAAGGGAATGGAGTATTTTGCTTCTCTTTTGTTATTCAGGTGCAAAGTGTACTATTTTCTGACTTAAATATGGAGGGGATGTAGGGATCAAATGAATCTCCACTAACCCTCCAAACCAGTTACTGACATCAGAACCATTTGTCGGTTTTCTTTTTTTCTTTTGTTTTCATCCTTTAGTTTTACAAATTAGTTGGAATGATTCAATAGATCTGCAGATAAAACACATGGAGGTTTTGTTTTATGGTGAGCTTTTACAGCTGTCCTAGTTTAAATGGTTGATGATCCCCACCCCCACCACTAAGCCATTGGGATAACTCATCCCCTACCAATTAAGCTGTAGATGGTCTTAAGGGAGAGTGGTATTACCAATGAATTTTATTTACCAACCTGAATATGCAGGTAAAACATTGAAATTATTTGACATATTATTTCATTTTTAATGGACTGCTCCTGTGGTCTTAGTGGTTAGATCATCCACTTTGGATGCAGGAGGTTATGGTTTGAACCCCAGCTGAGTCATACCAAAGACTTATTAAAAAGATTGTACCATATATAATTTGTCCATCAAGTCGATCAAGACCACTTTAGTCATCCAGTGTTTTATCTGGAACAAATGGTTTGAGGCCAATGTGCACCCTGAATGTTCAGTGGTATTGTGGACATGGGATGGTAGCAACGCTGATCATGGAGTTACTGGCTCAGGATTTCCTAGCATGCCTCCATTGTTTTGTCATGGCTGTCCTGTTGGCCTTGCAAACTGCAGCACTTTTAGTGATGGAAGAGCACCACATGACCCAGTCATGGTCAGTCTGCTCTCATGTGCCAATGATGTCTTCACAGTGCCCTTGTATCATTTTCTCATGCTACCTTTGTGCTAACATGGTACTAGCAGCTGCCTCACTACATACTTAGCCTTAAAAGATCAGTGTTATGACTGGTAAACCTTGTATCAGGCTAATGTGACTGGATGAAACATGATGCCACATATATGCAGCATGATGCTTTAGTGCTGGACATCACTATAAACTGTTACACTGCAGACATCATAGCAATATGAATGACATTTTTTTAAAGCTGTGTTAAAATTCCAAATTAACACACTCATTTCTGAATGGCAAAAATGTAATTTTATGCTTATCATGCAACCAAATATACTGAACTTAGCTGAGAAAACTGCATAATAAAGAATTATAGTTCTAGTGTAATGTAGTGAATGGTTTGATGAAATATAGTCACATGTACTGTGTTGAATAATGTAGTAAAATACTGTTTTACAACTTTGATAATTTAAAGTTCACATAGCATTAATCCCACCAATATATAACCAATTGAAATGTATAATAATTAGATAACCATATCTAATATGGACTATAAAAAATACTAGTGGACTATAAGATATGCTATGGACTGTAAGATATGCTAGTGGACTATAAGATATGCGAGTAGACTATAAGATATGCCAGTGGACTATAAGATATGCTAGTGGACTATAAGATATGCCAGTGGACTATAAGATATGCTATGGACTGTAAGATATGCTAGTGGACTATAAGATATGCCAGTAGACTATAAGATATGCCAGTAGACTATAAGATATGCCAGTGGACTATAAGATATGCTATGGACTGTAAGATATGCTAGTGGACTATAAGATATGCCAGTGGACTATAAGATATGCCAGTGGACTATAAGATATGCTAGTGGACTATAAGATATGCCAGTGGACTATAAGATATGCTATGGACTGTAAGATATGCTAGTGGACTATAAGATATGCCAGTAGACTATAAGATATGCCAGTGGACTATAAGATATGCTAGTGGACTATAAGATATGCCAGTGGACTATAAGATATGCTATGGACTATAAGATATGCCAGTGGACTATAAGATATGCCAGTGGACTATAAGATATGCTAGTGGACTATATGATATGCCAGTGGACTATAAGATATGCCAGTATACTATGAGATATGCCAGTAGACTATAAGATATGCCAGTGGACTATAAGATATGCCAGTATACTATGAGATATGCCAGTAGACTATAAGATATGCCAGTGGACTATAAGATATGCTATGGACTGTAAGATATGCTAGTGGACTATAAGATATGCCAGTAGACTATAAGATGTGCCAGTAGACTATAAGATATGCCAGTGGACTATAAGATATGCTATGGACTGTAAGATATGCTAGTGGACTATAAGATATGCCAGTGGACTATAAGATATGCCAGTGGACTATAAGATATGCTAGTGGACTATAAGATATGCCAGTGGACTATAAGATATGCTATGGACTGTAAGATATGCTAGTGGACTATAAGATATGCCAGTAGACTATAAGATATGCCAGTGGACTATAAGATATGCTAGTGGACTATAAGATATGCCAGTGGACTATAAGATATGCTATGGACTGTAAGATATGCTAGTGGACTATAAGATATGCTAGTAGACTATAAGATATGCCGGTAGACTATAAGATATGCCAGTGGACTATAAGATATGCTATGGACTGTAAGATATGCTAGTGGACTATAAGATATGCCAGTGGACTATAAGATATGCCAGTGGACTATAAGATATGCTAGTGGACTATAAGATATGCCAGTGGACTATAAGATATGCTATGGACTGTAAGATATGCTAGTGGACTATAAGATATGCCAGTAGACTATAAGATATGCCAGTGGACTATAAGATATGCTAGTGGACTATAAGATATGCCAGTGGACTATAAGATATGCTATGGACTATAAGATATGCCAGTGGACTATAAGATATGCCAGTGGACTATAAGATATGCCAGTATACTATGAGATATGCCAGTAGACTATAAGATATGCCAGTGGAATATAAGATATGCCAGTATACTATGAGATATGCCAGTAGACTATAAGATATGCCAGTGGACTATAAGATATGCTATGGACTGTAAGATATGCTAGTGGACTATAAGATATGCCAGTAGACTATAAGATATGCCAGTGGACTATAAGATATGCTAGTGGACTATAAGATATGCCAGTGGACTATAAGATATGCTATGGACTGTAAGATATGCTAGTGGACTATAAGATATGCCAGTGGACTATAAGATATGCTAGTGGACTATAAGATATGTCAGTGGACTAGAGGATATGCTATGGACTATAAGATATGCCAGTAGACTAAAAGAAATGCTATGGACTGTAAGATATGCTATGGACTATAAGATATGCTAGTGGATTATAAGATATGCCAGTGGACTATAAGATATGCCAGTGGACTATACAATATGCCAGTAGACTATAAGATATGCCAGTGGACTATAAGATATGCCAGTGGACTATAAGATATGCCAGTGGACTAGAGGATATGCTATGGACTATAAGATATGCCAGTAGACTAAAAGATATGCTATGGACTGTAAGATATGCTAGTGGACTATAAGATATGCCAGTAGACTATAAGATATGCCAGTGGACTATAAGATATGCTATGGAATGTAAGATATGCTAGTGGACTATAAGATATGCCAATAGACTATAAGATATGCCAGTGGACTATGAGATATGCCAGTAGACTATAAGATATGCTAGTGGACTATAAGATATGCTAGTGGACATTAAGATATGCTAGGCAGCTCAAGAGGGATTTTTATTAATGATGCCAAGTTGACATAGATGTGCTTTATTTAACATACTAATATACCACAAGTTAGGTCCAACTACAAACTGCATAGACCCAGATCTGCAGTCACATGACATGCTGGCAGAATTAGGTCACTGTGGTTTGTTAAGTGTACATGTAATCAGTGGGTCAAATAACACAGATCCTGGTCTGCCAGTGCATAATGAGATATCAGATCAGGGTCTAGAGTGTTTGCAGTTTGAACTGTCTTAGAAGCAAGTATACATGTTATATACCTGCATGTGACTTAATAAGCATACTCCACATATTGAGTTGAAATTTTCATGAAAATATCCATGAACTCATTAACTCATGGAGGTTTTTGTCATTTTGGCAAAATGAGTAGGGAACATATCTCGAGGGCTATTTCTGAATACATCCTAATACATCAACTTCCAAGAAATTTCATTTTCATATCTAGACCATTTTTTATTCCAAACATTTATCTTATCCAACTTTTGGCAAGATTTGCATGTCTCTGTTCAGTTCAGACTGGTCTGCCTTAGATCTGAGGCCAAAAAGTGTAAAATCCAGACACATAAGCAGATTCCATCCACATGTTAATTTTTGGTAGAAAAAAATTGGGTTCAAAATATTACATTTCTCCCTCTGTATTTTGTAGTGCAACTAGATAGTCCACATTATTTGGTATCATTGTAGAGCTATATTTGTCCACCTTTCTATAATACCACCAACTTTAGTGTATCTTCAATGACCTTGATGCTACAGAGCTTAGAAGTAGGTTGTCTACCTTATGATATGTAAACAAGGATGCAAGAGATAATGAGATAAGAGTGCATGTATTACTCAAATCTTTTTATGCCATGTTGGAAAGAGACACTCAGCTGCTGTTAAAACTAGACATGAACTTTTCTTCGAATTTACTATTGAGTGTACTTGAATGGTCTCTGACAAATAATTTTAAAGATTAAATCAATCTCAGCAATAGATCTTACAAAGTTTTTATTCAAAGTGACCACATCATGAGGCAGAATCTATCTTCAGAATGAAGAGCTCATTGATGGGTGCCAACTATTCTAGTATTTAATTAATAAAATAGAAACCTATTTTTGTTTTGTGTGTGTGATTATGATGAGCTTGTTAACCTCATGAAATTTACCCAAATTTTGTACATGCACCTGAACATGGTGCATCATCGCATTGTGACCGGCACAGATCCAGATCAACCAGTCATGCTGTGATAACAGATCATGGTCTTGAAATCATACAGATTCAGCAGATATGGTTCTATGTAGGGATGGAGGGCTGTATCCAGCCTAGCCACCTGGCAGAGTTTTGCACTACCTGGAAATACCTGGCTAGACAATATTTTAAGATAGAAATTTGATTTTCCTGCTGGGTTAGGTGCCACCCTTTCTGCAATAACAAAATTTCATTTCTTCTTTTTCAAGTTTTATGGTTGATAAAAATGGGTGGGGTGGGGGGAAAGATAGTGGTGGGGAAACCTGACAAAATTGGAGTGGAGATACCAGTAAACCAAGTAAAAACTGACCCAGCAAAATTTCCTCTATTCCTCATTTTATACTGTTTGCATTGTACATGTTTGTTTGTTTGTTGTTGGGCTTAACACCATTTTTCAGCACACGATAGGCTATTCATGGCGGCCAGTATTAATGGTGGAGGAAGAAACCGGAAAATCACCAGAAAGAACCACCGACCCACGAGAAGCTACTGGCAAGCTTTCTCACATATCTACATTAGCCTAGACTCGAACACAAACACATGCAGACAGAGGTGAGATGGCAGTGATCCGTAACGGACATCGCTTTAGACCACTCGGCCACTCGGGGCCCCCATTGTACATGTACATGTAACTATGATATAGAAGGAAACAAGTAACCACCAATTATTGACTGAATGATTCAAATACATCGTAGAAAGTATACATGAATCTCCAAGAGGGAGGAAGGGGCAACTTTTTATAGTGCAGCACAGCAACACCTTCAAGATCATATCATGACAGGCCAAGTCAGTATAAGCCCTACCCCAGCTTAAACAAGTCCAGCACCATGACCAGTATCCCCATAGCTCCATCCAATTCAAATGTCATACTTAAAGTGAATAAGAATTATTTGTTATATGTTTTGCCACTACCCATGTAAAATAAAAATAAAATAAAATGATCCCATTACATTTCATGACTGTATATAAAAAGAGTGTAAGAGAAGCTAAAATATTGCAAATCAATGCCTATGTTAACAATTATACCATTGAAAAACTTATTATGCCTACAATCACAGACAAGACAAAGAATGTTTAAAGTTGGAATTAAATTCAAGTACTTTAAGAATCACATATTTTTTATCATAAAATTTCAACAAATTAGGGAAGATTTGAAATGTTTAATATAATGTACTAAAAATATCTGCTTCATCGAATAAAGACCACTCCAGTGGTCAAGTGGTTAGAGCATCTGCCTCAGATGTGGGAGGTCATGGGTTTAAACCCCAGCCAAGTCATACTAAAGACTTATAAAAATGGTACTAACAGCTGTCTCTCTCTAGGCACTCAGCATTAAGAGGTTAGTGTTGGGACTGGTCAGCTAGGAGTCAGAATAATGTGATGAGCTGGGACATGATGCTACATGTCTGCAGCATGATGCCCCAGTGATAGACATCCCTATAAACTGTCACACTGCAGACAACGTAGTGATATGACTGAATTTTTTTTAAAGCTGTTAAAAATCCAAATCTCACACACACACACACACACACACACACACACACACACACACACACACACACACACACACACACACACACATACACACATCAAATAAAATGGTATAAACAATATTGCATTACCATATTTCTTTCATCGGTCCAAATTATTCTATTAAAATATGTTCAACATACTTCTCCCCTCTATTAAATTTAAAGTCTATATCAATCTTTATGAGTTTTGTTTGTTTTTTTTATTTACAGTGGTTACACCTTCCAATGGATTTTTGGATCTGAGCAGTGAAGGGAAAGAACCCCTTGATAAAAAGATTTGGGAATACATCTCAAGTCCAAGCCAGGAGCTTTCTCCATGGAGTGATGATAATTTGGAGAGCTCTTGGACAGCAGTCCAAGCCAGGAGCTTCCTCCATGGAGTGATGATAATTTTTGGAGGGCTTTTGGACAGCAGTCCAAGCCAGGAGCTTCCTCCATGGAGTGATGATAATTTGGAGGGCTTTTGGACAGCAGTCCAAGCCAGGAGCTTCCTCCATGGAGTGATGATAATTTTGAGGGCTTTTGGACAGCAGTTCAAGCCAGGAGCTTCCTCCATGGAGTGATGATAATTTTGAGGGCTTTTGGACAGCAGTCCAAGCCAGGAGCTTCCTCCATGGAATGATCATAATTTGGAGGGCTTTTGGACAGCAGTCAGCAACCTTTCAAACCAAGCAATACAGAAATTCAAGTTAGAACTTCTTTGAAGGCTAAGCTATTACAACATTCAAAGGTGGATACTGAGAGCGGCATTCTCCATTCTTTACAAATACAAAATGATGACGGGCTTTTCAATCTGAAGTGAATGTCACAGTGAATGTCATCAGTGGTCACCAGATTGTTATCTTGTGAAGGAAACTACAAAATGCTATGGGCTATTGAGATTTTACATAATAAATAGTCTCTGCAGTGACCTATAAGATAAAAGACTTTTTTTTTCATTAATTGACAATATACTGACTCATATTAATTTATTATTAAGGCAACAATGGAATCAGAAAATAAATCTGATTTATGTTCAAAACTGTATGCTTTATTATAGTACATATGACACATCATGGTGAAGAAAAGTAATTAATTGTTATCAATCCCTTGAAAACATAAAAAATGTATCTTCATAAAAACAATCTGCTGGTTTAGAAGCCAATCTTATGATCAAAATTTGTAAATCTACTGTCTCAAATCCTGGTTCTATAACATGCATGTAATTTTAAAATTACTAAGCAACATTAAAATGAAAAAAAGCTGTTAGTGGAATTGTCTGGTTGCAACTTAGCTTAGATACATCATGTTACTTTGCTCTAAATGCAATAGTGTCCAAGAAACAAAGCTAAACAAATTGGAAATGCAGGTCACTGGAACATAAAATATAGGTTACAGTGATCTAATTCTGATTAAAAGTCATATACATGGTAATACACCACATGATGCATTTATATAACAAATTACTTAATCTTGCTGCTATATGAAATAGTGTTGGAGAGAAAATAGAGTTAAATGACAAGATCAACCCATGTTGATGCAGCATACTATTATTATTCTACTGTGAAGCAACAGTGTCTAAGAAAAGGACCTAAATTGCAAATTCTGTCATCAGTGTTGATGCCAGATGGACAGACATTGTTAATTGATAAGCTAGATTTGTTTTCCTTTGAAATTAAAATATAATGCTTTCATCATCATCATCATCATCATCATCATCATCATCATCATCATCATCATCATCATCATCATCATCATCATCATTATCATCATCAATCCCTTAACCCAAGAGGTCATTGGGGCACTACAGTTGGTTTTAAATCCAATTGTCTCCATCTTTCCCTGTTCTATACTGCCCTTTGGGAATCTCCAAATCCCATGCCTGTCCAGTCTTTAATGTTGTCTTCCCACCTCTTTTTCTGTGTGCCTCTTCTTCTGCACTCTCACATTGTACCTTGCAAGATTGTTTTTGCCCTTTCAGATGATCCTAAAACATGACCGTACCACTTCAGTTTGAGCATTTTTACAAATGGTCAAGAGGTCTTCATATGATCAGATGGCTCATTGGATCCTGTTGTGGATTTCTTCATTGGTTACATGGTCAATGTATGAGATGCCCAAGATCTTGCAGTAGCATCTCATTTCGAAGGTTTGAATACTTCTTTGTAGATCTGATGTGAGCATCCATGTTTCCAAGCATACAGAAAGATGGATATACTATTCTTCCTCCGATGCTGACAGTGTCATTGCGATCATGCAAGGCATCCTTCATGAGCCTTTCCAGGAAAATCTTGAAGAGTGTAGGTGACAGTATACATCCCCATCTGATTCCAGCTGTTGTTTGAAACTAATCTCCTCTGTTGCTGCTGATGAGAATAGCATTGATGGATTCATCAACAACCATCATCAGGTTTGAGCTGATGCTGTATTTGCTCATAGATGCCCATAAGACAACATGCCATGCCCTATCAAAGGCCTTTTTGAAATCTATAAATACATGGCATAGATTCTGCTGATGCTGAAGATATTTCTCACAAAAAAGTCTGACATTGAATATTTGTTCTGTGGTACTCCTTTCTGCCATGCCTGCTCCTCAGTAATAATTTTCTCTGCTTGAGACTTTAGTCTGTTGAGAATTATCTTCAGCATGACTTTGTTTGGGTGACTGATCAGACTGATGATTCTGTAGATTAGGCATAGCTGTAGGTTTCCTTTCTTGGGACGAATGATGATGAAGGATTATGTCCAAGTGGTGGGCCATTCTCCTATCTGCCATATCTTGTTGCATATTGATGTTAGGACTGTGACTATCTCTTCTCCTCCTGCTGGAATGAGCTCTGCTGGTATGTTGTCAACTCCAGATGACTTTTTGTTTTTTTAGTGACCTAACTGCAATTTTCACTTCTTTGCAAAGAATGGGGTTGTCATCAATTTATTCTGCCTGAGGGCAATTTATTACTACAGGATCTCATTGGGTCTTATGATTGTACAATTCTGAGCAGTATTCTGTCCATCACTTGAAGATCTCTTGATCTTCTGTGAGGCATTTTCCTGATTTGTCTTGGATGGTGGCAGTTTTGCATTGTTTACGGGTTGTGAGATCTTTCACCAGTTGATATGATATTTTGCTGTCGTTTTTACTCAAACTGTCTTCAATTTTGCAGTATTGTCTTTCTACCCAGGATTCCATTGCCTTTATAAAGCTTTTCCTGATCATTGTGTATTTTCTCGCTCTTCATGATCTATTTTTCCATTTTTCAGTTATCTTCTTTTGTTGCATAGTTCAAGGGCATCTGCTCTGTCCCAAAGTTTCTTTCATGATATTTGCCAATGATCTTGCTAGCTATACAAGTCACAGCATTGTTGACTATGGTTGTTAAGGACTCTAGATTGTTGTCTTGTAAATCCAGGGTTATCAAGTATGCTACTGGTGCCCCACTACCAAGATCCATGGGGAAGACAAAATCATCATTAGTACATGAAATTTTAGAACACTGAGGGCTGTGGGAAAGTTGAAAGAAGTTACACATGAGTTGGGAAGGTACAGCTGGCACATTACTGGTCTCTGCAAAGAGTGCTGTAAAATCTTTGGGGAAATAACATTGGATGAAGGCATTAGCTCTACTTCAGCAGAAGAGGGGACAAACACAGTCATGGTATTTCATTTCTTGTCCACAAGGGCATTGTAAACATGATTATGGGTTGCTGCCCAGTCTCAAGCAGGTTCATTACCTCCCTTTTAATGATACATGTCAATTCCTATCCAAATTGCAAAAGTGTATTACTGATTTATCCAAAAATATTATCATTTTATATGCTGATTGATGCTGCAAAAAAATCCAAGTCAGACAAATAACTTCTATTACCTGATATTAAACACCCAATGCTTTGAAAATGGGGTTTCCATTCAATGTCTTGTAGGTTTTCCTATATTTTCAATTGAAATTCCTGTTTGGTCTTTATATATATATATATATATATATATATATATATATATATATATATATATATAGATATATATATATATATATATATAGAGAGGGAGAGTATATATATATATATATATATATATATATATATATATATAGAGCAGGTGAGTATATATATATATATATATATATATATATATATATATATATATATATATATATATATATATATCTTGTGTGTTTATATATATATATATATATATATATATATATATATATATATACATAGCAGGTGAGTATATAAACAACTTTACATCTAGTACATAGTCATGCAGACAAGAGAGAATGCCTCCACATTCCTGCATGCTGTGCTTGCTTTACTTTACAATCCAACCCTAATAGTTTCTAAACTTTACTCTAAATATTTAATTACATGTCTTTGCCAATAGAGAAAGAACATGAGTGTGATATTATTAAAAATAGATTCATGTGTCTTAAATATGATGAAAAGAATTCTTAAATTACTGGTACTGTGTTTGATTGCATATGGATTTGTAAAAGGAAAATGACCAATGTATATAATTTCACAAACAAAAAAAGTATCATGTTACTATCAGAGTTAAAATCTCAAAGTCAGTCAATAAAAACGAATTTTTAGTGCAGGTAAAATTTCCTCTAAGTCATCCATATTGGTGCCAAAGTGACTTTGATCAGCACATCTCAAAGTTTCTAAAAAAGATCATCAAAAATAAAAAGAAAACTCCTGTTAATTCATTAAATTTTTACCAATTTTCAGACTTCTTCAGTTCTTACAAGCCAAAACTTTAGATACCCAAAGAACAAATATTTATTGGTTGAGACAAACAAACCATTCCTAAGTCCACAAAGTTAAGCACATTTCAAATAATCCTTTATTTACAAAACAACCCCATAAAATTGATACCAAAAAATATTAATGAATTTTTTAAAGAAATTTCTGACCAAACCTCTAAAAACCAAAAATAGATTTAAAAAATATGTTTCTCAGGGAGATGTTTTAATCCAATATACTAATAAAACAGCCTTAATTACCTGTCCAAACCAAGACATTCCAAGTTATATATGATGCACCCTGGCACAGAAAGGAAGAAAATGAACCCTTCACTTTACCCCTCAATCATTACAGTAAACCACAGGAAAACAACCTACCTGGGGTTAACAAGTTTTTTTAACACTGGAATTAGTGAGTAAATCAGGTATGCAAGGTTACCTCCTGTCCATATTACCCAATTAAAACTGGATGCAGTATCCACCACTTCCTCTCTGCAAAGATTTGAATTCTGTCAGCACTAGATGTCATGACCTTCCCTAAAGCTCCATTTTTCCCACTCTTTTGGTTTTATGGTTATTTGCTCATTTGTGTCCACTATGTTCTCCACTTGACCAAGCAAAAAGGTGTGGGACAATTGATGGCCCTGGGATATAGTGTTATCAGTGTCAATACAGGAGTATCAATCAGATGGAATCCCCCTTTACAAACATGACTTTCAACATAGTTTAAAGTCCCCTTTTTCAAGTAGGCAACACACCAAGGCCTTAATACAGTTTATATTTTCCATTGAAGCTGATACATTCAACAAGTATGATGAGTCAAAATATGAAGAAGTTTTGATTCATGAAACATTTACAACAAGAAATACATTTGCATAATTTATCAAGGCAATAAAATTTCATTTTGACAAATTTTCCTTGGTTTTTAAGTAAGAAACCTTCAGGTTTAAAAAAAAAAAATCTTTCATGCACACTTTTGCAACATGTTCTGATTGGAATATTTTCTACAAGTTGTAAGGGGCTCTGAAGTCATTGATATTATCATTCATGCAAAATAAATCTGTATAATTGATGGATAATTTGTAACATATGATTTGATGGAAAATTTGTAACATACAATTTGATGGATAATTTGTAACATACAATTTGATGGATAATTTGTAACATATAATTTGATGGATAATTTGTAACATACAATTTGATGGATAATTTGTAACATACAATTTGATGGATAATTTGTAACATACAATCTGATGGATAATTTGTAACATACAATTTGATCTCATTCAGGAGCACCATTAAAACTCATCTATTTCAACTGCAAGAACAGTCATAAAGACCTAATAATGTATAATTTTAATGTATCCTTAACTTAAAAATTTACAGCACGTTATTCTGTTTCTAATTTTTGTGGTTTGTTTTTATTTTTGTTATCATTTCATGATATGTTTCTTATTCTTTTTAAGCGTTGTCAAATATTGTAAAGCGCTTAGAGCTTCTAAAGATTGGGTGCAATATAATTAGGCACTATATTAAGTCTTCGTTATTATTATTACTATCATAATTGATTTTTGTTACAAATAGCAAATGTAGAAGGAACATCTAAATTTACTGTCAAAAAAATTAATGTATTTTTTAATAAAAAAATAATTTAAAGGATTTCATATTCAACATAGGGGTTAAAAACTTAAATTCATAAAAAAATGTTCACAGCAATGACTTCTTTAGAAAGATAGAGAGAAAAAAAGACAAACTGATGGAAAATTGCATAGACAGCTTGATTACTGGATAAACAGAATGAGAGAACAGAAATTATATAATGAAAAAAATATTGTCATAAATCATGGATATGCTGAAATTTATTGCAAAAAGTAACACCAGCATGTCCATAAATGTCATTCTTGACCACTGAGCAACTGTCAAGTCCAACACTTGATGATTTATATCACTTTGTTTGCAGATGACAGGGCCATGTAAAATGTAGATGATTATGGTATGTCTGAGAGGCTATAATTTAACATGGACTGGAATGCTTTAAACTTTGAATGGTTAAAAATCGGATCAAAAAATTAAAACCTTTCTGAATAAAGTTTTCTATGTGAACAGAGCTAAATTTATCAAATCAGAAAGCTAGGTTATCCATCTACAATGTGAATTAAAAAAAAGTGTTATGAGAACACAACTGCCCTTGCCAATTTGCTACACCACCCCAGTGGCCTAAGTAGTTAGAGTGTCCACCTCAGATGTGGGAGGTCAGGTTTCAACCATACTTATAAAAATGGGACTAATAGCTGCCTCACTTGGGGCTCAGCATTAAGAGGTTAGTGTTAGGATTGCCTAGCATGCTGTCAGGATAATGTGACTGGGTAAGACATGATGCTACATGTCTATGCCATGATGCCCCAAAGCTAGACATCATTATAACCTGGCACTCTGTAATATTGTAGTTCTATGACTGAATAATGTTTAAAGCTATGTTAAAAAGCCAAACCCCTACCCATATGGTACAACTGATAAACCTTGGTTCAAAATACAAAAGGAATTGTTTAAGTATGGTTATGGTGCTGCAACTCAAATAGTCTACAAAGTGCTGAAGTGGCTGGAATAAAGTTCATTGCCCAAGGACACACTACAGTATCCAACTCAGGCTGAATCAATGGTAGGGTAAGAACCCACACCATTTTGGATGTAAATCTCATACAACCACTGAACTGCTGTTTCCATTGCCTGCTTCCTATACCATTCAGTAGGTTACATCAGGACTATTGTACATCCACATGCCTACTGTACAGTAGGGTACATCAGGACTATTATACATCCACATGCCAACTGTACAATAGGGTACATCAGGACTATTATATATCCACAAACCAACTGTACAATAGGGTACATCAGGGCTATTATACATCCACATGCCTACTGTACAGTAAGGTACATCAGGACTATTATACAGCCACATGCCTACTGTACAGCAGGGAACATCAGGACTATTATACATCTACATGCCTACAGTACAGTAGAGAATATCAGGACTATTGTACATCCACATGCCAAATCTACAGTAGGGTACATCAGGACTATTATACATCCACATGCCAACTGTACAATAGGGTACATCAGGGCTATTATACATCCACATGCCTACTGTACAGGAGGGAACATCAGGATTATTGTACATCCACATGCCTACTGTACAGTAGGGTACATCAGGACTTTTATACATCCACATGCCTTCTGTACAGTGGGGTACATCAGGACTATTATACATCCACATGCCAATTGTACAATAGGGTACATCAGAACTATTTTACATCCACATGACATCTGTACGGTAGGGTACATCAGGACTAGTATACATCCACATGTCAACTGTACAGTAGGGTACATCAGGACTATTATACATCCACATGCCAACTGTACAATAGGGTACATCAGGACTATTATACATCCACATGCAAACTGTACAGTAGGTATATCAGGACTATTATACATCCACATGCCTACTGTACAGTGGGGTACATCAGGACTAATATACATCCACATGCCAACTGTACAAAAGGGTACATCAGGGCTATTATACATCCACATGCATACTGTACAGTAGGGAACATCAGGACTATTGTGCATCCACATGCTTACTGTACAGTAGGGTACATCAGGACTATTTTATATTCACATGCCAACTGTACAGTAGGGTACATCAGGACTATTATACATTCACATGCCAACTGTACAATAGGGTACATCAGGAATATTATACATCCACATGCCAACTGTATAGTAGGGTACATCAGGACTGTTATACATCCATATGCCTACTGTATAGTAGGGTACATCAGGACTATTATACATCCACTTGCCTACTGTACAGTAAGATACATCAGGACTATTATACATCCACATGCCTACTGTACAGTAGGGTACATCAGGACTATTATACATTCACATGCCAACTGTACAGTAGGGTACATCAAGATTATTATAATCCACATGCCAACTGTACAGTAGGGTACATTAGGACTATTATACATCCACATGCCTACTGTACAGTGGGGTACATCAGGACTATTATACAGCCACATGTCAACTGAGGGTAAAATGTAAGGTCAAACCCAGCAATCCCCTAGTCCATGGGGGGAGGGTAAATGCAAAGTCAAATTTCTCTGATAAGGAGAGACTACGATCAGTCAAATTTACACATAGTAAAAGGTCAAAATTAAAATTATCCTACATTATATACCCACTTATAAGTCAAGTCCAACAACATAGACTATGATCTTCCATTACAAAATGCACTGGCAGATCAGGATTTATATTCTATGTTCTACTGATTACTCCATAACAAAGTGCACAGATCCTGATCTGCTGGCACTTTGTGAGATAACAGATCTAAGTCGGTGTAGTGGAAGTTGACTTGCATGGCAGTATATACAGTAGGTCCTCTTGATGATGTCAAATGGGTTATAACCCCAAAGGCCCTAAATTAGACATCCAGAAACAAAATTTGTGAAATACTGGATTGCTGAAGGAGATACTAAAGGGCATACACCATAACAGACCTTGGCAATGGCCAAAAATGTGAACTGAAGTAAAGCCAAAACCACTTCACAAATGTGTCACAAATTCATAATAAAGACACTGGTATATTAAATTCATGTGTGTCAATTATGTTAAACTATGCTAGAAATTTGCAAGCACTATTTTTTTGCAACCTTGCTGTTTGACAAAAAAGTAACACTTTTTTTTATAAAAACATGCTTTACAGTTGTAAAACACAAGGCAAATCAAAAAGTCAAAGTCCTAAAAGGTTCAAAATTTTTTGGGAAACTTTACAATGGCAATAAATTCTAATCTAATCATGCACATATACCTTCAAACAAGTCATTCACATTTAATTTGTTTGCTTCCAACCCAGCTGAGTGCCATAAAAATCTCCACAAATTAAAATCTTCTTTCCTTGATATTTTTAGCTCTGTTTAAAATTCAATCTCTTGTCATGAGGCAATATTCTTTGCTTCAGGGTCTGTGTCATCAAATAATTCATGACTGACCCAAATAATTCATGACCGACCCAAATAATTCATGACTGACCCAAACAGAAAGTATTAGAAAAAAAAGAGGGAAGATTTGGCTTTACACTGAAGCCATGTAATTCAGATGTTTTACTTGCAGAAATATTTGAATTTATATGTATGTGTCTGTGTGTACAATTAGATATATTTAGATATACAGTGTATTTAAATTATATTATGATTTATTTAGATATGTTTAAGTTGTTTTGGATTGTCTATTTCACTTTCAAATGAGCTGACATTAAAAAATTTAACTTATTTCTTTGTGTGTGTGTGTGTGTGTGTGTGTGTGTGTGTGTGTGTGTGTGTGTGTGTGTGTGTGTGTATTGGATTTTTAATGTAGCTTTAACAATTTTTCATTTATGTCCTTTTTACAATGTCTACAGTGTCACAATTTATAGGGATGCCTAGCACTGGGCCACTATGCCACCAGACTGGTCCCAAGCCACAAGGAAAAAGGTATTGTAATAAGAGACAAAATATATCAATCTACAATACCTATTGCATTTTGGGTAATTGTCCTGTCAAATTTTTTAAAAAATATTGATGAAGTAAGCTTTTCATAAAATGGTCATGAAGTGTATGGTTTGAATAAAAAACAAACATAAGAAAAGAACATTGCAGAAATATTCAGCTGTATCTTTGCCAAACTCATTTTTTAATTTAAAAAATGTCTTCAATACTTGTTTTTTACTGAGAAAATGCATATTCAATGAATGCTCTTTTTCATCCAAAAAATGTGCATTCAATAAGATACTAATTTTTTATAAATAAAGAAAATGTGTAATCAATGCAAAACAAAATTTTTTAATCAAGTTTTTTAATGAAGAAAATGTGTGTCATAGACCAGATTTTTATGTCGTTATCTGTTTTCTTATTGTTCATCTCTGTAAGAAACATTTAGCTAGACACTTGTACGGTTAACTAGATTTATAGCAACTGGCTGCATTTAAAAAGCCATAATGTATGGATTGGTTCAGCCAAACTCAGAAGTTATCAATATGTAATTAAGGGCTTAGTTTATTTAAACTTACTGGAATGGAGCGCAAGTTATGGTTTGCATGGAAGCAGACAGTTGGGACATTGACCAGAAAACAGTTGGTAGCCATTTGTTGTAAGACATATTGCAGTATTGCAGTGTTTTGATGCTAGTGAGGTGGGAATTTTATGTAATTCTAATTCATTAAGCTCTGAAAGGTGGCGTGGTATTACATAATAAAAAAAACATCAGTTTAAATGTGCAGTTGTAGAATTTGCAAATCAGTCTGAACTTTTGTACAAGAGAAAAAACATAAGACCTTGAGCGACTCCGAGAATTTAATGAGTAAATTTATCATTAAAAAGCATCCACAGGGTAAACAATTGTCTGAAGAATTTGACAGACACCAAAAGCTTGATACACAAGGTATTTGCATAGATCTCATGTAAGTCATTGATAATATGATGATTTTATTTAAATGCTTGTATTTGCAGGGAATTTTTTTTGTTTGAGTTGTAGATCAATTTTTTTGATATGGTATAATTGTGTTGAGTTGATTATCCACACAATGATATTTTTCTTTATATGTACATTAACAGCTTGCCAAATTATATTCTCGATAATTATATAGGAAATTATGTATCTAGAATAACTGTGTTGATTTCATGTATCTGAGTTCATACATTGAAAGTGTTTATTTATATAATTGATAAATTGTTGGAATGTAGATATTATGGGAAGCTGTGGAAATCATCTGAACAAGTTTATTATGTGTATTGGTAACACTAATGTAGGGTAGGGTAAAGAATTTCATTAATTCTCGTGTAATGATACTAGTAAGGAATTCATGTCTCAGTCAGATGTAAATGGCAATTAGCAGACCATTAGTCTGTGGAACTAGATTGTATGTTCTGTTATGACCAATTAGTCTAGATAGCTATCGATGTCTGTTTGAATCTGATAGAATTACATCTGACCTCGAGTGGTGAGACTAATGATCTATTCCCGTATAATGTGTCACAAGATTTAGGCTGGTTTTTTTTTTATTTTTTTACAAGGTGAGGTAGTTTTAGGAGGAGAAACGTTTTACAACCCAAACAGAGTGGAAAGCCAAAAAGGGAAAAAGGCAAGATACCAATAATTTTGGAAAAAAAAGTAGGGCAAAAAGGGCTTAACGGTGAGAGGGAGTCCAGAGAAACAGTCTGAGTAGACCTTTTAGATGGAATTGAACACCAGGTTATGAACTGATACAAAGCAGTGTTATTCGATTTTCTCACTCAAATAAATGATGATTTGATTCTATTGTAAACAGAATCAGCTATTTTTATAATATTATTTGCATTTTGAATTTCCTTAATTAGTTTGAAATAGAAAAGAATGAAGATTATCTTTTGAATGGTAACATTTGCTTGTAAAATTTTCTTGTTTTTGAAATTTGATTAAATTTTGTCTTTATTTGTAATGGGGGCTCAAGTTATTCTGTTCTGTATATCAGCTAAGATTATTTATTTATTTCAAACATAAGTTCATACTTTGTATTGACCTTACTTGATACAGGGAAAATTATACCATTGTCAATCACCTCTAGGTAAGAAAGCCTAAACCAATAAACCCGCCAAAAATAAGTTGGGGAGGTGTTGACTAAATTGTGTATTCAGTGCAATACTCATTTTTTATCACAAAAATGTTTGTATTCAAAGCAATACTCAATTTTTTATCGGAAAAATATGTATTCAATGCAATGCTAAATTTTTAGTTGAGAAAAAGTGCACTTAATGCGATATTTAGTTTTTGATCAAGAAAATGTATATCCAATAAGCATTTCTGTATCAAGAAAATATGTATTTCCATGTGCTATATGGTAACTAAAACTGACAATTTTGAAAAGCAACTGGTGCTGTTTTTGTATCTTACAGACTAGTGTGTTAAATTAGCAGCTGCAATGCATGCCAGCTCCTGTGCATAAGAAACTTGAGATCCCATCTTTTAATCACTAGAAAAGATTTTCTGTTTGAGAACAGCTGTAAAATCTATCGGAATGTTAGTGAACCTTACATAGTCTCATCAAGAATGATGTCAAATCCAGGCAAAATAAACAAAACATGGTTTAAAGTGTAAGGGGGTTTTGGAGCAAGTTCATTATTTTGTTATACTAGAACCGGAATAGCTTCATCCCCGAACAATAGCCTTCCTAATGATTGTACATTATGCCAAGTCCTGAGATCCCTCCTAAGTACTTGCTTTTGAGATTTGGCCCGAAAGTAACAGTTACAATTCTTGCTTAGTGTGTGGTAATAACATGGGCAAGTGTACCTCTTGACATTACAGTTCACAAGTATATCCCTCATTCAATTTTCATATTAAATTCAAAAATAATTTTAACAGTAGATGTTGAGCTCAAAAATGTTTCATGTAGACACACTGACATGACATAGATGATACCTTAGCTGAAAAAGCTAGTTGTCCACACATGTATTATATTCTATTACCATGGATACTGTATGCATGTAAAATATGATGTTGCAAGCTGCCATACACAGATCTGATTTTGCATATTGCTCTGGTACATCAAAGTAAATATTAGACCCGCAAATGGAAGTTATGTCAGAAAAAGAGAAAAGTCAGCAAACAACTTGTTGTTCGAGGTATGTGTTGTTTAACTTAAATAGCAGACAACAACCCCTGTTTATAAAAAATAGGAAATGCCAACTTCACAAACACAAAATCTTTGTAAAACAATGGGAATACTTCAAACTTTTATCCAGCAATTTATTTTCAGCATTAAATGTTACTGATTTAAAGTGGTTTAGAGTTGAAATATACTTCCTACAGGGTTGAAATATACTTCCTACAGGGTTAAAATATACTTCCTATAGGGTTGAAATATACTTCCTATAGGGTTGAAATATACTTCCTACAAGGTTGAAATATACTTCCTACAGGTAGAAATATACTTCCTACAGGGTTAAAATATACTTCCTAAAGTCATGAAATGAAAAAAAGGTCTAAAGGGCATGTTCTTGATGCACTGCTTCCTGTATTTAGATGGTCTGCGGAAAACGTATTTCACTGAGGTATAATTGCCATTGACCACTTTCCATCTTTCTAGAATTTGCACAGGTGAAGGAATCATAGTGCTAATGGGATTTGGTATTTAGTATTTTGTGAAAGAAGTACTTGATAAGCTTTCAGATAAGAATTACAATCACACATTTATGTCACCTAAACATACCAGGAATCTACTCAGCCTATTAAAACCCAGTAAGATTTTTTTTAAACACAAATTTTTACACATTTTAAGATAACTGAAAACAAAACAGGTGCATGTTTTGCCAAAATGTGCTCTCTCTCCCTCTCTCTCTCTCTCTCTCTCTCTCTTGAAAAGGTAATGTTACATTAATAATTAGTGTATTTACTTGCTTAAAAGTTTGGTCCAACTATAGTGCATTAGGCAACAACAGATCTGAGTCTGTGCAGTTTGTTAGGAGTAATCAGTAAAACAAAAAGCACAGACCCTGATCTTCAGGTGTATTATAAAATGGCAGATCAGCATCTTAGTTGTCTGTAGTTTGACTCATGCATAAGTGACTCAGTTTAGTTGTCCATAGTTTGACTCATGCATAAGTGACTCAATTTAGTTGTCCATAGTTTGACTCATGCATAAGTGACTCAATTTGGTTGTCCATAGTTTGACTCATGCATAAGTGACTCAATTTAGTTGTCCATAGTTTGACTGGATGTATAAGTGACTCATTGTATTATCAATTAAAAGTAAAAGATAGACTTGTGTATTTTATGGATTTACTGCAAAGACATGTATTTCAAAGTTTACTGCAAAGACTTCTTATATAACCAACATTCACTTTTAGTTTCCTTTTCAAGTTTTGGTGTCCATTGATGACATTTATTGTGATAATTAACTTTTATATTTACCAGGCTCACACAAATTTTCTAATCAAGATTTTCCCTGTGTGATGATGGTATGTATAATGATATCTTTTTTCACATACACCATCTTAAATTCCTCTTTGCATGAAACTCAAACTCAGAACTACTTTTTCTGTCTGAATTAATGCTCTGATTTCCAAGAATTGTTGAGCATGTAATATTTTTTTAAGCCATGAGGTTTTTAGCATTGGGAGAAAATGTGTGTGTTGTGATAATTAAATGTGAATTGACAGAAGAAAGATAAAAGCTTCCCTTTAATATTCTTCATTGGGGATTTTTCACATTAGAGTTTTTCAATGTCCCAAGGGCCACACCACCTTTGTTATTTCTTATGACCCCTTGTGATTCCAATCATTTTGCAGGGTACAGGACAAGGTTTGGTAGGCTGCATGCTTGTTTTAAGACACCTGGTTTAAGAAATACAGGTATATAAATGAACTTTCAGATAAAATCTTAACATACATTTTCAATGAAAGTAACCTAGACCCAAGGTCAAAGGACCAAAAGTACAAATCACTGAATAAAATAATTTATTTTTACCAAAGATAAAGTAAATCTATCAAAGATAATATATGCAATTTTTTTTAAAAGTACAACCCAAATCTTGTTTCATATATTCCAGATTAATACAAAGTGTTATAAGAATAAGGAAATATTAGCAAATGAAACACCTTCACTGAAACCTTAATGAAAATTTTCTACAACTGGGACCATGACCCTAACTGAGACGGTGACCCTAACTGGGATGGTGACCCTAAGTGGGACTATAATCCTAAGGTAAAGGGACAAAGAAGCATGTAACTGTTTAGCATAAGTAATGATTCATGCCAAGTATAATGAGAATCAAGGGATTTAGTAAATGTAAGCATATTGCCCTGTTCGAAAACAGTGTACACAGCATGAAAGAAGATCTTATGATTGTACATATCATTGTTAAGTACAATCCTGTACAAATTCAGAAATAAAACTGACTAGTTAAAACTCATTGTTTCATATATTGTCTTACCAACGCACTTTGTACAATAGCAATATGTGAAAATTGCTTAATTACAACTAGAGGCATACATGTTTTCCCTCATACTAACACACTCAAAGAAAATGTCCATCTAATAAACGTTGAATTTGAAATTTTTACCTTTGAACCATAAATGCTGGTTCTAAATTACATTATGTTCTCTGAACCATAAAACCTGGTGCTAAATATCATATTCAAACAGACTGCTCTCAAGAACTGTTTGAATGAAAAATGCAATTAAAAAACACAAATCTCACCTTGATATCTGTTTTCCCTTGGAAACAATTCTGCTAAAGATCAAACAGTTCACTGCTATTGGTTATTATCCTCAATTAAACAGTGAAATGTATATTGACTGGAGTCACAGTCCAGGTATTATAGGTCCCCAGTGATTGTTCAGTCTGTTTTAGGCCTAGTAAAAATTATAGGGGAGGATTTAACTTCCACTTAACATTATGATAATGGACCCAAATTTAACAAAGGTGTCTGTGGACAAATAAATGTTTTGTGTTGTCAGTGTTTCATCTGGTCAACACATTAACACAATTTGGTATAGATGATGGTCAACATTCATTTCTAATCTGGTGAACTGACCAGAAAAGGTATGAATAAAATCATACAGTATCTGTGTATGTGTGTGTGTATGTGAGTGAGAGAAAGAGAACACATGCATATTTATGCATCCATATATGTATGTATGTATGTATGTATGTATGTATGTATGTATGTATGTATGTATGTATGTATGTATGTATGTATGTATGTATGTATGTATGTATGTATGTATGTATGTATGTATGTATGTATGTATGTATGCATGCATGCATGCATGCATGTATGTATGTAAAATTGTGCAGTGAATATATGATGTTTAAAGACAAAATGTAATGTTTCAAAAATGTAAATGCAAAACAAGAATCAAAAGTTTTAAGATGATGAACACTTCCAAAAAAATGTATAAAGTGAAACAATAATCCAATAAGATAAAATTAAATGCCAAAATTCCTCAAAAGATATACCAAATAAAACACAAAGAAATAAAAAAACACAAAATCCATAAAAATTAGGTTAAAAATATATTAAAGTGAATTCTTTTGAAAGATCATAATAGCATATTACATCATTGCACTGCACATAATATTCAGAAATGATAGATAATCTTTTCTTACTATGCAAGACTTGAATTAAATATTAATCTTTGTTTTTGCCTAACAAAAAAAACTTTGTTTCTGGTTTCCTGACTCAACCTCTGCTGAACCTAAAAATTTTCTGACCATAAATAAATATGAATTAAGAACAAAAATTCCAGATTTTCTGATGAGTTCAGATATCATTTGTAACTAATTGTTGTAGACATTACCTTTTCTGCTAATGCTCCATATTTCTCACAACATATTTATCCATATTTTTCTCTCAGCAACCAAAATGTTTCTCTCAGCAACCAAAAAGCACAGGCATTATCAGCTTCAAATTTACATCAAGTTATATCACCTCACCACAAATTATTTATATCACATCACTGCAAATTATTTATATCACATCACCATAAATTATTTATATCACATCACCATAAATTATTTATATCACATCACCACATATTATTTATATCACATCACCACACATTATTTATATCACATCACCACACGTTATTTATATCACATCACCACAAATTATTTTTATCACATCACCACAAATTATTTATATCACATCACCACACATTATTTATATCACATCACCACACATTATTTATATCACATCACCACAAATTATTTATATCACATCACTGCAAATTATTTATATCACATCACCACAAATTATTTATATCACATCACCACACAATATTTATATCACATCACTACAAATTATTTTTATCACATCACTGCAATTTATATGACATCATTGCAAATTATTTACATCACATTATCAACAATTAGTTATATCACATCACTGCAAATTATTTATATCACTTCACACAAATTATTTTTATCACCTCACTACAAATTATTTTTATTACATCACTGCAAATTATTTTTATCACATTTGCACAAATTATTTATATCACCTCACTGCAAATTATTTATATCACATTATCACAAATTATTTTTATCACCTCACTACAAATTATTTTTATCACATCACTGCAAATTATTTGCATCACATTATCACAAATTATTTATATCACATCAACACAAAATTATTTATATTCCATTACCACAAATTATGTACATGACATCAACACAATTTGTTTATATCACATCACATATTACTGTTGTGCTTATATAGACAGTACATGTTGGACATTTACATATAATGTCGTTGTTGAATACGGACAACATTCGTAGCCCAAGAAATGGACACATAACTATGGTTTAAATTCAGTCCTAAAGCTATGCTAGATTTATTGGTAGAAAATATCCAATGACCACAGGAATGATAGCATTTAGACCAGCCTATACCAGCTACCTTAACATCTCCTTTCTTAACATGATATACCCAATAATGTGTTAAAAGTGCAAGTATGCCTAATAAAAGACACAATAAAAGTCTTTCAAAAAGACTGACACTCTACTGGCCAAAATGCATTACAAGGAAATTCAAGATAAAATCATTTCTTCATTTTAACTGCCAAATGTTCACAGTAATTTTGATGTTCTTCAGCAAATAACAAAATTTTCAAATTAACTGATGTGGCCGTCATATTGGATGCAAGATTGGCACAATTTTCATTGAGGACATTCATCAGAAGTCTTTCAGTGAAAACTCATGTCAACACAAGCATTCATTCTGGGGACAACAATACTGTCAAGATGGCCATCATTAGAGCCATATTAGACTGGTACCATTGTCATCTAGAACTATCTAAAGTCTACTGGTGAAAAGCTCACACTGATTTGACCATGCATATCAATTGTTGGACATAACAGTATTTTTAAGATGACTACCTTGGTGGCTATGCTTAGGGACAGTGTTTTTCATTTGGGACCAACCTGACACTGTAAGAACTCTTCAGACAAAACCCCCATAGCAAAATGATTATGTAAGAATAGTATCAATAATATGATTTTCTAGATGGCCACCATGGTGGCTGACAGATCACCACCATTTTAATATGGATCAACAAGGCATAATTCCAACCACGGCTGATATCATTTTCCATTTTTAAGTGAAAATGAGAACAAGATTTCAAGATGGCCACAGTAGCCATATTGGACATCAAACTGGCACAATTTTAATTTTAAAAGAAGTCTTTTTAGTAAAAGCACAATGGCAACAGGACCAGTCAACAAAAAAATGTAGCAAGATTTTCAAGATGGCCTTTGTGATGGTCAAATTAGAAAACATAAGAAGTAAAACAGCCTTGTTCATGTTACCATAAGTAATAGCAATAACGTTGTAAAGATCACCAATGTGATGGATCTATTGAGTATGCAAGCATCATCATTTTCATTAGAACCAAAGAGACATCAAAAGAAGTCTTCTGGAGAAAACAGTGTTAATATGACTTTTCATTCACTAGGATCAGTGATAACACAATTTTCAGGATGTCTGCTGTGACGGCCATACTGGAATCAGCTTAGTACCAGTTAGAATGAACTAGACATCATAAGAACACTCCTAGTGAAAACCCCATGCTCATGTGACCATCCAATCAAAAGGAGTAGTGACAACAAGATTTTCAAGATGGCCACTATAGTCAGAAGGAGTAATGAAAACAATATTTTCAAGATGTTTGTGTAACACCAATTTTCTTTACAACCCTTTAGCCTGTGGAATGAATGTGCAAGGAAAATTTCACACAAATTTTCTTTACAAACCTATAGGCTGTGGGATGAATGCACAAGGAAAATTTCACGGCAGTTCTCCAAGTAGCTTAGGAGCTGTAGTGATAATGACCTTGTGCTGACAGACATCCCAGAAGGCCTCCTCATCTATGATGAGTAGATCTAAATAATATTGCTTTAGGTAAAATAGTGGGGAAAAATGAGTCTTACAAAATTGTTTGTTCAAACATGAAAACATAGAGATAATGTTGATTACAATGTATCTGAACTAATACCACATTCAAATTGTTCTTAAAGACAGGAGCTTACATTAGATGCATTGGGAGGTTATAGGTTCGATCCCTGACCAAGTCATAACAAAGACTTAAAAAATGGTACAACAGCTGTCTTGCTTGGTGTTCAGCATTAAGAGGTTAGTTTTATGAATGGTCAGCCTGGTGTCTGGATAATGTGACTGGGTGGGACATTGTGCAAAATGTCTGTGGCATGATGACCCAGATATGTACAAACTGCCACACTGCAGACATCATAGGATTATGACTGAAAGTTTTTTTTAAAGTTATGTGAAAATTCCAAATCTCTCTCTCTCTCTCTCTCTCTCTCTCTCTCTCTCTCTCTCTCTCTCTCTCTCTCTCTCTCTCTCTCTCTCTCTCTCACACACACACACACATGCACACACACATGATGCAAAAAATTAAGTAACAGTTTTAAAGGAAAAGTCAACCAATTCCATTTGGATTCTAGGACCATATAGGAACTTTATATTACAGGGTCACTTTATTACCTGCCATTTCTCCTTCTCAAAACAAAAGACATTTGATTCTTAATAAAATTCACAATTTCTAACATGACTTCAAGATCAACAGAAATTATAGTTTTTATACATTATTTTTGCAGCAAATTAGTTTGGATGAAGATAATAATGATGATAATAATGGTGATTACTATGATAGTGATGGTTTCTTTGATGAATAATGATAATAATGATGATAATAATGGTGATTACTATGAAAGTGATGGTTTCTTTGATGAATAATGAAGATAATAATGATGATAATAATGGTGATTACTATGAAAGTGATGGTTTCTTTGATGAATAATGAAGATAATAATGATGATAATAATGGTGATTACTATGAAAGTGATGGTTTCTTTGATGAATAATGATGATAATAATGGTGATAATAATGGTGATTACTATGAGTGTGATGGTGTTTTTGATGATTATGAACATGGTGAAAATTAGAATAACAATGATCTTACAGTTTAGACATAATGTTGCATTTATCAAACACTTTTACACAAAGCGAAATAAACTTCATTGTAATTATCATCATTGTCATCAGATTAACTATTATTTTCTTCATCTTTATCCTCATCAGCTTAATCTTCATCATCATCATCATCATGTTTAACCATCATCTTCTTCACCTCCACCACCATCTTCATCAGTTTCACCAGTATTATCATCATCAATACCATCATCATTATCATCACATTTGGTCTACAAAGGATATATGTAAACTTTTCTGCCATGTTCAATAGGACTTGTTGTCCCAAGACAAATGGGACTTCATGACATTACCTGTCATGTTTTATTTGACTTGCACATCAGACTGGGACAAGGATATAACATCCTGTTTTATGAACCAGTCTACTGACAAGATGGCTTTAACCAATAAAACCTATCAGCCAGGATTGGCAGCAGCAATGTTGTCATAAAAGATTAAGAGTCACGTCAATCTCGGCTAAAAATAAAACTAACAACACTGCTGTCCTAGAAATGAAGATGTAAGATGGAAATTGCTCATCATTTGAAAAAAGCAAGGATTTTCTAACTATGAAATGATTTAGTGCAGTAAAAAAAATGCAGGGATGGAAAAAAATTATGCATGATTTTAGTACATTTATTTAAATAGTCTCCATGATTTTATTGCAATCATTTAAATAGTATCCATTTTTTATTGCAATCATTTAAATAGTCTTTATGATTTTATTGCAATCATTTAAATAGTCTCCATGATTTTATTGCAATCATTTAAATAGTCTCCATGACTTTATTGCAATCATTTAAATTGTCACCATGATTTTATTGCAATCATTTAAATAGTCTCCATGATTTTATTGCAATTTAAATAGTCTCCATGATTTTATTGCAATCATTTAAATAGTCTCCATGATTTTATTGCAATCATTTAAATAGTCTCCATTTTTTATTGCAATCATTTAAATAGTCTTTATGATTTTATTGCAATCATTTAAATAGTCTCCATGATTTTATTGCAATCATTTAAATAGTCTCCATTTTTTTATTGCAATCATTTAAATTGTCTCCATGATTTTATTGCAATCATTTAAATAGTCTCCATGATTTTATTGCAATTTAAATAGTCTCCATGATTTTATTGCAATCATTTAAATAGTCTCCATGATTTTATTGCAATCATTTAAATAGTCTCCATTTTTTTATTGCAATCATTTAAATAGTCTCCATTATTTTATTGCAATCATTTAAATTGTCTCCATGATTTTATTGCAATCATTTAAATTGTCTCCATGATTTTATTGCAATCATGTAAATAGTCTCCATTTTTTATTGCAATCATTTAAATAGTCTCCATTTTTTATTGCAATCATTTAAATAGTCTCCATGATTTTATTGCAACCATTTAAATTGTCTCCATGATTTTATTGCAATCATTTAAATAGTCTCCATTTTTTTTATTGCAACCATTTAAATTGTCTCCATGATTTTATTGCAATCATTTAAATAGTCTCCATTATTTATTGCAATCATTTAAATAGTCTCCATGATTTTATTTCAATCATTTAAATAGTCTCCATGATTTTATTGTAATCATTTAAATAGTCTCCATAATTTTAGTACATTTATTTAAATAGTCTCCATGATTTTATTGCAATCATTTAAATAGTCTCCATGATTTTATTTCAATCATTTAAATTGTCTCCATGATTTTATTGCAATCATTTAAATAGTCTCCATGATTTTATTGCAATCATTTAAATAGTCTCCATGATTTTATTTCAATCATTTAAATTGTCTCCATGATTTTATTGCAATCATTTAAATAGTCTCCATGATTTTATTGCAATCATTTAAATAGTCTCCATTTTTTTATTGCAATCATTTAAATAGTCTCCATGATTGTATTTCAATCATTTAAATAGTCTCCATGATTTTATTGCAATCATTTAAATTGTCTCCATGATTTTATTGCAATCATGTAAATAGTCTCCATTTTTTATTGCAATCATTTAAATAGTCTCCATTTTTTTATTGCAATCATTTAAATAGTCTCCATGATTGTATTTCAATCATTTAAATAGTCTCCATGATTTTATTGCAATCATTTAAATTGTCTCCATGATTTTATTGCAATCATGTAAATAGTCTCCATTTTTTATTGCAATCATTTAAATAGTCTCCATTTTTTTATTGCAATCATTTAAATTGTCTCCATGATTTTATTGCAATCATTTAAATAGTCTCCATGATTTTATTGCAATCATTTAAATAGTCTCCATGATTTTATTGCAATCATTTAAATAGTCTCCATGATTTTATTGCAATCATTTAAATAGTCTCCATTTTTTTATTGCAACCATTTAAATTGTCTCCATGATTTTATTGCAATCATTTAAATAGTCTCCATTTTTTTATTGCAATCATTTAAATAGTCTCCATGATTTTATTGCAATCATTTAAATAGTCTCCATGATTTTATTTCAATCATTTAAATAGTCTCCATGATTTTATTTCAATCATTTAAATTGTCTCCATGATTTTATTGCAATCATTTAAATAGTCTCCATGATTTTATTGCAATCATTTAAATAGTCTCCATGATTTTATTTCAATCATTTAAATTGTCTCCATGATTTTATTGCAATCATTTAAATAGTCTCCATGATTTTATTGCAATCATTTAAATAGTCTCCATGATTTTATTGCAATCATTTAAATAGTCTCCATGATTTTGTTTCAATTATTTAAATAGTCTCCATGATTTTATTGCAATCATTTAAATTGTCTGCATTTTTTATTGCAATCATTTAAATAGTTTCCATGATTTTAATACATTTATTTAAATAGTCTCCATTATTTTATTGCAATCATTTAAATAGTCTCCATTATTTTATTGCAATCATTTAAATAGTCTCCATTATTTTATTGCAATCATTTAAATAGTTTGCATAATTTTTTAGCACATATATTTAAGAGTTTCCATGATTTTTATGCATTTATTTGAATAGTTTCATTTGTTTTGTGAATTCATTTGAATAGTTTCCATTGTTTTGTGCATTCATTTGAATAGTTTCCATGATTTTAGTACATTCATTAAAACAGTATCTATGATTTTTAGCACATTCATTTGAAGATTCCATAATTGTAATGCATTTATTTGAATAGTTTCCATGATTTTTGCATTTAAATTAGCATGAATTCTCAATCACAATTATAAGAAAAACACAGTAATAGCAATAAATAATAAGTGTTGTTCTAATCCCTCCCTAGGAAGTGTCCTAACCTCTCAACACATTCTGCCTTCCTTTGGCTGCCCTCAGGTTTAATAAATTGCATATCACACATGCAAATAATATTTCTGACAACCTAGTGCATTAAAATGTCCAAATGAGTGCATTGCAATGCTAAATCTCATGAAGTGGGTGCCCTTAGAGGAAATATATCACACTTAAAATGAATTGACAGGTAAACCATCACCCTGCCCTGACAAGTAACTAACACACTGCATCCAGCAATGTGCACTGTCTAGTGGTCTGTGGACAATGATGTTGATAACAATGATGATGATGATGATGATGATGATGATGATGATGATGATGATGATGATGATGATGATTTTATTTCATATTTAACTCTTATCAGTCCACACTATTTTCCTTTGAGAACCTCACAGTAACAGTCCCACTCTATACAACACCATTTTCCCTTGAGATCCTCACAGTAACAGTCCCACTCCATATAACACCATTTTCCCTTGAGAACCTCACAGTAACAGTCCCACTCCATACAACACCATTTTCCCTTGAGAACCTCACAGTATTAGTCCCATTCTATACAACACCATTTTCCCTTGAGATCTTCACAGTAACAATCCCATTTTATACAACACCATTTCCCCTTGAGAAACTTACAGTAACAGTCCCACTCTATACAACACCATTTTCCCTTGAGAAACTTACAGTAACAGTCCCACTCCATACAACACCATTTTCCCTTGAGATCCTCACAGTAACAATCCCACTTTATACAACACCACTTTCCCTTAACTTTTAAAAGTTGCAGATTTCAACAATAAAATAATATGTTCAGTTTACAGCCTATAAAATGGTATTTTTGGCCTACTGTCAGTAGAATCACATGTATACCTATGTATATGATGGCTTTTAAGTTTTTGATTAAAAACTGGTCATCGTTTGGCAAAGGTGAGATTAATAGAAAAAATTTACTAAAAGATTGCAGAAAAATGTGAAATAAAAACTGGTTAAACATATTAAGCAAAATATATGAAATTAAAGCAAAACATGCTTCAGATGAACATGAATACTGATCTCCAGTCAGTAAGATCTCATTTATTTCTTTGCATAATACATGAACATCAATACTGATCTCCAGTCAGTAAGATCTCATTTATTTCTTTGCATAATACATGAACATCAATACTGATCTCCAGTCAGTAAGATCTCATTTATTTCTTTGCATAATACATGAACATCAATACTGATCTCCAGTCAGTAAGATCTCATTTATTTCTCTGCATAATACATGAACATCTATACTGATCTCCAGTCAGTAAGATCTCATTAATTTCTTTGCATAATACATGAACATCAATACTGATCTCCAGTCAGTAAGATCTCATTTATTTCTTTGCATAATACATGAACATCAATACTGATCTCCAGTCAGTAAGATCTCATTTATTTCTTTGCATAATACATGAACATCTATACTGATCTCCAGTCAGTAAGATCTCATTTATTTCTTTGCATAATACATGAACATGATCTCCAGTCAGTAAGATCTCATTTATTTCTTTGCATAATACATGAACATCAATACTGATCTCCAGTCAGTAAGATCTCATTTATTTCTTTGCATAATACATGAACATCAATACTGATCTCCAGTCAGTAAGATCTCATTTATTTCTCTGCATAATACATGAACATCTATACTGATCTCCAGTCAGTAAGATCTCATTAATTTCTTTGCATAATACATGAACATCAATACTGATCTCCAGTCAGTAAGATCTCATTTATTTCTTTGCATAATACATGAACATCAATACTGATCTCCAGTCAGTAAGATCTCATTTATTTCTTTGCATAATACATGAACATCTATACTGATCTCCAGTCAGTAAGATCTCATTTATTTCTTTGCATAATACATGAACATGATCTCCAGTCAGTAAGATCTCATTTATTTCTTTGCATAATACATGAACATTATCTCCAGTCAGTAAGATCTCATTTATTTCTTTGCATAATACATGAACATCAATACTGATCTCCAGTCAGTAAGATCTCATTTATTTCTTTGCATAATACATGAACATGATCTCCAGTCAGTAAGATCTCATTTATTTCTTTGCATAATACATGAACATGATCTCCAGTCAGTAAGATCTCATTTATTTCTTTGCATAATACATGAACATCAATACTGATCTCCAGTCAGTAAGATCTCATTTATTTCTCTGCATAATACATGAACATCTATACTGATCTCCAGTCAGTAAGATCTCATTAATTTCTTTGCATAATACATGAACATCAATACTGATCTCCAGTCAGTAAGATCTCATTTATTTCTTTGCATAATACATGAACATCAATACTGATCTCCAGTCAGTAAGATCTCATTTATTTCTTTGCATAATACATGAACATCTATACTGATCTCCAGTCAGTAAGATCTCATTTATTTCTTTGCATAATACATGAACATGATCTCCAGTCAGTAAGATCTCATTTATTTCTTTGCATAATACATGAACATCAATACTGATCTCCAGTCAGTAAGATCTCATTTATTTCTTTGCATAATACATGAACATCAATACTGATCTCCAGTCAGTAAGATCTCATTTATTTCTCTGCATAATACATGAACATCTATACTGATCTCCAGTCAGTAAGATCTCATTAATTTCTTTGCATAATACATGAACATCAATACTGATCTCCAGTCAGTAAGATCTCATTTATTTCTTTGCATAATACATGAACATCAATACTGATCTCCAGTCAGTAAGATCTCATTTATTTCTTTGCATAATACATGAACATCTATACTGATCTCCAGTCAGTAAGATCTCATTTATTTCTTTGCATAATACATGAACATGATCTCCAGTCAGTAAGATCTCATTTATTTCTTTGCATAATACATGAACATGATCTCCAGTCAGTAAGATCTCATTTATTTCTTTGCATAATACATGAACATCAATACTGATCTCCAGTCAGTAAGATCTCATTTATTTCTTTGCATAATACATGAACATGATCTCCAGTCAGTAAGATCTCATTTATTTCTTTGCATAATACATGAACATCAATACTGATCTCCAGTCAGTAAGATCTCATTTATTTCTTTGCATAATACATGAACATCTATACTGATCTCCAGTCAGTAAGATCTCATTTATTTCTTTGCATAATACATGAACATGATCTCCAGTCAGTAAGATCTCATTTATTTCTTTGCATAATACATGAACATCAATACTGATCTCCAGTCAGTAAGATCTCATTTATTTCTTTGCATAATACATAAACATCAATACTGATCTCCAGTCAGTAAGATC